>CM046454.1:65455444-65807944 GCA_025506515.1 Flaveria trinervia
GTTGATGTGAGTGACTCTTCCTCTGATGAAGAATATGAAGAAAATGATCAGATCAACCAGGAAGTACAGGTTCCGACTACCACAAATTCACAAGCATCTACTAGTGATGCTTCTGAACCTTCGGAACCTCAGACTCCAATTGCCTCAGATCCAGAACCAAATCTTCATAATCTTGACTCTGAGGTGGTTGTTCCGAAAACTCCTGGCTCACGTCTAAACTTCTATCATCCTTTGGATAATGTTATAGGAGATGTGAGATCAGGGGTTTAGACTAGAAATCAGCTATACTCAGCTGATTATGCCTCTGTGATGGAAAAAGGATACCTTCACGATAGTGCCTACCGCTGCTTTGTGTCTCAGTTTGAGCCAAAGTATATTAGTGAAGCACTAAATGATGAGGCTTGGGTGAGTGCCATGCAGGAAGAACTTCTTCAGTTTAAGAAGTTAGGTGTATGGACACTAGTGGATAGACCTAAAGGTGCTAAAGTCATTGGCACCAAATGGGTCTTGAAATGCAAGAAGGATGATCAAGTAGTGATCATCAGAAACAAGGCTCGGCTTGTTGTTTAGGGTTATCGACAAGTTGAGGGTATCGACTACAATGAAGTGTTTGCACCAGTGGCAAGGATGGAAGCAATTCGCATCTTCCTTGCCTACGCATCATCTTATATGAAAATCAAAGTTTATCAACTAGATGTTAAGAGTGTTCTTTTTCATGGTGAAATCCGGAAAACAGTGTATGTCAGTCAACCGGAAGGATTTGAGGATCCTTATTATCGGGATAGAGTTTACAAACTGGATAAGGCTCTCTACGGGCTTCATCAAGCCCCGAGAGCATGGTATGAAAAACTCTCAACTCACCTTGTGAAACACGAATTTCGCAGAGGTGTATTGACTGTACAATGTTCATCAAAGAAAAGGATGGTGATCTGCTTCTTGTTTAGATTTATGTTGATGACATAATCTTTGGCTCCAAGAACAAAGACTTATGTATAGAATTTGAAGCAGTAATGAAGGCGCCGTTTGAGATGAGTGCTATGGGGGAAATGAAGTTCTTTCTCGGGTTACAGGTGGATCAGACACCAAATGGGATTTTCTTACATCAGACCAAGTATGTAGGGGATATTCTCAGTCGGTTTGACATGGAGAATGCTTCTACAGCTGGTACTCCACTTGCTACAAACCATGATGTAGCACTCGACGAGAATGGTGATCTGGTAGATGCCACTATGTACCAAGGGATGATAGGATCTCTCATGTATCTCACTGCCTCACGACCTGATATCATGAATGCTACATGCTTATGCTCACAATATCAGGCAAAGCCTAAGGTGAACCATCTAATCAGGGTCAAAAGGATATTTCTTTATCTGAAGGGCACACCCACTCTTGGGTTGTGGTATCCTCATGATGATGACTTTGAGCTTATAGCGTATAGCGACTCGGATTACGGTGGTTGCAAGATGAACTACAAGTCTACATCAGCATGGTGTCAGTTCTTTGGGAGAAAATTAATAACCTGGCAGTGTAAGAAGCAAACCTCGGTGGCATTGTCAACTTGTGAAGCCGAATACATTGCTGCTACAAGCTGTTGTTCTCAAATCATATGGATTCAACAGCAATTGCGGGATTACGGTTTGCATTTCTCTTCTACTCCTATCTTTGTTGATAACTTTTCTGCGATTGCAGTCACTAAAAACCCGGTCCAACATCCTAAGACCAAACACATCGGAATTAAATATCACTTCATACGTGATTGCTTTGAAAAGAACTTAATCGATGTGGTAAAGATAAACACAGATTTTCAACGTGCTGACCTCTATACAAAGGCTTTTGACAAACCACATTTTCTATATCTGTTAGAGGTCAACGGTGTTCAAAAGAAAAGTGTGGTCATTTCTGAAGATGACCATGTATAGTCCGATGCATCGTGTCTAGTTTCTTTTACTTTTAAAATTTTAATGTTATTTTATTGTATTCTCTTGTTTTTGTTTAATTTTAACTAGTTTAATTACAATTGGTTTCTTTCCTTGCCCATTAAAATCCCAAAACGCTAATCTATAGTGGTTTTATAATTTTAGGGGGAGAATAGGTCTAGGAAATAAAAAAAACAAAAACAAGGGAAAAGGAGAGGCAATATTTGGAATATGATAGTACACAGGTACAAACCATTTGGGACTTTAAAATTAAATTGAAAAAGATGCAAAGCTCAAGTACAAGTCTGTGTAGTCTGAGCAATAAAAAAGAAAATATGATAGATAAGCTAGCTACTCTAAGGTAACAGAAAGAAAGTAGACCTAGAGGTTGCTAGACCACAGATGATATATCGGTAGATTCAACAAAATAGATGACTAGATCTTTTTGGTGATCTCAAGATTAAACTAAAATGTTTGACTAGCTATGGGTAACACCTTATCCCTGGTTAACACAATCAACAAGATTCCAATAAGGGGTGACGAGCAAAATAAACGCCACAAAAGTGTGCGTAAGACCAAAGCATGAGCAAAAGCACATGAAAAATGAAAAATACAAGCAAACTAATGACCGACGTTGTTGGTGAGATTTGTGCAAAAAGAAGAAAATTTGCTCAAACAAGAAGATAGGTTATGTGCCTCTCTGCTGTGCGGTGGCACTGACCTGAGGATAAGCAAGACCTATATACTCTAGAACTCATTGTTGTTTGCCGCCTCTCTGCTGTGCGGTGGCACTGACCTGAGGATTGGCTTCTCTTTGAAAGTTCTAAGAATAGTCTCTTCTTGAATACTACCCTGAGACCGCTCAAAAATCTCCTGAGGAATAATTACCATATAAGTGTGAGATCCACAAATGCTCGTTGAAATAAACAAACCCTAAAGCTATCACCAAACTGTGTTGAAAGTCTGTGTATGGATTTAAGAGGACAAGTATACTGACAATCACTGTGACTATAATTCTTGAAAGTTCAAATCAGTGTGGGGATCTAATAGTACTAGTATGATTTCCTAAATTTGCTAAATGACTCTTGATGAAAAACAAGAATAGGGCATCAAAGTCTTCTAAAATAACTTGTCCAAATGATTTGAGTATCCTATATGATTCCAAATGAATTGGTCCATGTATGGTTTAAATGATTGAATCAGCTCTCTCAGAAAAATTATTCCTTAGAACTGCATCTCTTAGATTAACCATCACAAAAACACAAAAACATGTCTTAGTGTTTAATTTTTCAGTATTATTTCTTTTATTCTGTACAAAGTCAGTCTATTTCAATTTGTTCAGTATTGGACTATGTCATGGAAGTTGATAAGGGACCTTATCATCTAAAAGGTCACGTCTGATGTGACCACACGTGCTTTCAAACAAAAATGAGTCACGTCTGAGGTGACAAAATATTTAATAAAAGGATCACGTTGAGGTGATCAAAGGTTTTTTTAGGTAAAATGACCATTTCTGAGATGATCAAATGCTCATAACATTTATTCATAAATTAAAAGGGGTGTCAAATGTAAAATAGTCTTAAAGTCAAAAACCATGAGTATGACTCATTCGCACGACTGGATCATGAGCATGGACCAGTTGTATGATTGAAGGATACGAATGTGCCCAATCGCACGATTAACCCACACGCATGGGACATACATGCGAATGGACCATCAGTATGACTAAAATCACACAATTGGACATCTAAAATGTGCGAATCGCATAGATAAAGGTGACCGAATGACACAGTCGCATGACTGACCTCTAGTCGCACGACTAAAGGTGACCGACTGTGCCAGTCACACGACTGATCTTAAGTTGCACGAAACAGTTGTGCGACTGAGCTCAGTCGCACGACTGAAAGAACCCCTATTATAAAAAGAGGGGTAGTCGGTCGCAGTCATTCATCACCCCCAAAACACGTCGTCACGCAGCCAAATTTTTGTTTGAGACTATTATACCACTAATTCTTTTTTACTGACGATTACCACTGATTATACAGGTACAATGCGGTGCTATACACTCGTATTTCACTCAATTTGATTCCAAAAATTGACAAGTTCGGCCCAAACCAAGAACCAAAACAGGTTTGACTAAATAACATAAGTAATCTAAGCAAACGATTGAAATTAATGTTGTTAGGGTGGTCAATAGAATGATTACGAGTCCAATGAACCAAATCGTGACGTTTAATTATAAGAATTGATCAAAACTTGAATTTGAATGGAATAGCAGTCTGTCATGCGAATGGATAGGTAGATGAACTTTAGTCGCACGACTGAGTAGTGTGAATGGCTATACCGCACGACTGAACCATGCGTATGACTTTAGTCGCACGACTGGTTTAAACGAATGAGCTTACATACGTTTGAGACTAGTCGCATGTTCAGTCGTACGCATGAGCTCATTCGCACAACTAGATCTCAGTCGCACTACTCATTCGCATGACTAGATCTCAGTCGCACAGCCTCATTCGCACGACAGAGCAGAAAGAATTTCTAGTTCAAATGATTCAAAATACTACTCATTGATGAACACTAACGTGTATATTCATTATGTAACAGATGGCTAGTCGTTGGACTATGAGAACCAAGCACAATATTGTGCTCATCTGGATCTGACATCTAGACATGCTCCAGATTTTTCTGGCATCATCATGTTTCTTAGGAGATCGAGGATCTTTCATGCCATATCTACTCCGTGTACACCGTACCGTTCGATTCAGCAGGCCTTCTAGGAAGGCGTTGTAGTTGATAGATCCTCAAAGCCTCATCATATCCGTAGTTCGATATTTGGAGAGGCCATTGAGATCTCTGAGGATGATCTCAGGACAGTGCTGCAGCTTGGGGATGATGCTGAATGCCCCACACGACTACACCCCCTTACTGTTCGAGGTTGTTTCTTGCGCGCCAAGTATGCTGGGGACATCAATGCAGGGGTGCTCAGCAAGAGCAACTTGTGCCCCAAGTTCAAGTACCTTGCGCACGTTCTGCTAAAGTGTATAGCGTCTCGGAAGGGTGGTTTTGATGAGCTATCAGATCTGATCCAGAACGCGTATGCTGCGTTGGTGCTGAACCACCCGTTCAGCTTCTCCAGGATGATCTTCACCTACTTGGTGGAGAACATTGAGGGGAAAGGGAAGGAGGGCTTCTGTATGTACCCATGATTCGTGCAGATGATTATTGATCAGAAGCTCCCTTCCTTATCAAAAGAGGAGGAGGATGCGGTGATCCTGGAGGTGATGGACGACACTACTCTAGGTTGTATGAAGGTCTACAGCGGAAAGCAGGTAAAGCCCCCTGTGAGGAGACTTTTCGGGCATCTGGCCCGAGAGGATTACGTGGCGCCGGCAAGGCGTAAATTGCGTCACGTGGATAATGACTCAGAGGTTGAGCAGATACAGCTCCCGGGAGATGACTCCGATGATGATGACAGTGGTGATGCTGGAGATGCCAAGCCCACTCAACAAAGGGCCCCCACTGCTGATATTGCGTCTCCAGCATCTGCCCCCACTAGAGATGTAGTAGAGATAGCTAGATTCCACCAAGATTTCATACCTGGTGAGGAGGAGGAGGAGGAGCCGTTGACCCGGACTGTGGGCCGTAAAGTCGTAGCCACAGAACGGGGGCTTCGGGTAGTTAGTGAACGCCCCGGCGGATCGGGAGAGACTGCTGCTGATCCTAAATATGCTCCCGATCAGCCGAGCCGTGTTCTAGGGGGAGCATCCTCCTCGACAGGATCAAGGAAGAAGAGGATGGCTCAGCCCCACGGTATGAAGAAGAAGAAGAGAAGACGCACCTTCATCACTACTACCACCACAGCCACCACTACACCTACCACCACCACTCCACCTACCACCACAGCCACCACTACATCATTCACACCAACACCACCACCATCTTCATCTATACTACCCCCAATCTCCACCACAGCCACCACTACATCATTCACACCTACACACCACCACCTTCATCTATACCACCTCCAATCTTCACCACTGTCACCACCACCACTAGCCATCCTACAGCACCATCTTCTTCCACCCTAAATTCATCAAGATCACCTTTGCCTCCCAGTGGGGTAGAGGAACAGCTCTCAGCACTCAATCGTATGGTGTTGAGGTTGTTAGTTGCAGATGAGGAGAAGAGCACCCAGATACAACAGCTTGTAGACCTGACCACTGCCCAATCTCAGCAGCTTTCACATCAGGCTCGATTGATCGATGAGCAGGCTCATCAGTTGTCTCAGTTCCAGGAGCAACACGACAAGAAGATTGAGGAGCTAGAAGCTGCAAACAAGTCCATCCTACTAAAGCTCAAAGGGTCCAAAGAAGATCCCTTGAAGATCGAAGAAGGAGACGGAGACGATGATGCTGATGATGAGAGTGATGATGAAGATAATGATGATGGTGATCATCACAAGGGTGATACATATGTAGATGGTGATGATGATGAAGATGATTCGTCTGCTGCGGGTGTCACATCTGAAGGCGAACGGAGGACCAAAAGGACTCAAGATCAGGGTGCCTCCACATCCGCCCCGGCAGCAGAAGAGCATATGATACAGGATATGAGTAATACTTAGCTGCTCATGTTATTTAAATAATATGTATTTGAATCTTGTATCAAAATTAATGTAATGAATGTTTATATATAATGTAAATGTTTTTATTTGATTGTTAACTAATGATTGTTGTGTTGAATGTGTGAATCAAGCAAATCCAAACTATTAGAGGGACGAATATGATGTAGATCCCCTTCAGCAGGTCAAGACTCAGTTAACTATGATTCTTGATCTGCAAAGGATCGTAAGGAGATCTGTGAGTTACACCCCAGAAGAGGGGGGAAAGTTCACGACTTCACGGACGAGCAGTTGGCCGAAATGTTTAAACTAAATGCCAATGAGATCGTGAAAGACGCTCCAACAGTCCAAGGTGATAGTGACGACGAACTCAATGACGTTGATTAGATCGAGATAAAAGATGTCACAGATCAACATTATCCAGAGTACACTAACATTGAAGGTAATGTGATTCCCAATCTGGGTGAAAACCTTGTCAGTGAAACCTTCGAGACTCTGGACAAAATGGAAGAAGAGTCAGACAAGAAAGAATCGGCAGCCCTAGCCACAAATGACAAAGTCAACATCAAAAAGGCTGAATGGGCTGCCTGCTTTGAAGACCTAAGAGCCCAACGTAGTGCTTCAACGTCAACTGCCTACACCAAACTGTACAGAGTGAAGAAACACCAAAACGTGTCGGGCAGAATTATATCATGGGCATACTTTGAGGATCTCAACATTTATGCATTTAAACGTGAGAAAGGGATTGAGTATTTCAGGTTCCCACATGACCTGAAAACTCTTCTTAGTTTTGAGCTTAACCAGTTAGCAAAGTTAAAATTGTTATACGCTGACCCTCGTAAGATGTCAGGCTGGTTTGAAGCTGCTTTAAAGAGGGAGTACCACACCAAATGGGTCAACTTCAAACCTCAACAACCAAAGAGATACATCAAATGATCTGAAGTTGACACCATAACTGGTAAACCAAAAGTTGTGCTTAAGTGGAGTCCACCACGTACAATGTCAAAAATCCCACTACGTGAGATACCTCGGGACTTCACACCACATTTTAAATGGTGGTACTACATTGGAGAACGGGAGAGGCTGTGATTGTATTGAACAGAAACGGCACAATGGAAACCATTAGGGTATCTGACCCTATGTGGCTCACCAACTTGTCTGCAAATGATGTTTATACTTTATACAAGTGCCCACTGTTCTACGATTCTTAAGATATTGTACAAGCTCTACAGTTTCAGAATGTTATACGACTTTGCTTTGCGTTCGAGATACACGCAGGATTCACAAGGGAAGAGAAGTACAAGAAGTATGAAGAGGTGATGAAATATGTAAGACAATAGATAGATCTAGGTCCAAGGGGGAGTTTGTTGATACATATATGTACCCAGATCCTGATCTCAATGTTATATGTCTTGAATGTCTTATTGTGTACTTAATGAAATATGGATATTTGATTGTGATCTATAAGGTTAATATTTCATTAATGAGTTGCGTAACGTTTATTAAATTGATTATATAGGTTTGCGATTGTTTGAATTGATGTACGTAAAGTTATAATAATGAATACATTCAAACTTGGTTAGGTGAAGTTCTCATGCGTCCGACTGGACACGGCGCCCCAACAGTGGTCATGCGTCCGAATGGTCATGTGACTGAGTGTCCATGCACCTAAATAGTCTATACGCCTGAAAAACTTCATGCAACTGACTCAGTCGCACGACTGAACACTCAGTCGTGCGAATGGTTCAATCGTATAGCTCAATCGCACGAATGAACTATACTAATGGTTCAGTCGCACGAATGAGTAATCCTAACCTATAAATACCACTTAATTCATGGAAAATAAAAGGACTGAATACACTTCGACTACAGACGTACCTAGCCGTCCAGAGACCTCTAAGTTCATACTCCAAGTTCATAGATCGTAGTAGATCGTTTACTAATCGATTCTTAATGTTAGATTCAATACATAATTGTTTCTACATGCGTTCTCACTGATCGGATCGCCAATCAAATAGGATTCTGCACTATTTGTTTTGGTTTAACATGTTAATCAGTTGGTATTTCGTCAGAATACAAGATCCTAACATCAAGAAATTCCTTAACTACAGGGACTTTATCAAGTTTCTTCTCTTTTATTTCTTTATCAGCCACGTAGGCTAGAAACGCTTGATGTCCATGCCATATGTAATTCTTGGCTTTCTTCATTGAGCATACAATTATGTTGCTCTTTCTTTCTCCATAGATACATATTTGTTCTCCCATTGGTGACATAAATTGAATAATCTTTCGATTGCAAACTATCGACACTTGATGCTGGGACAACCAATCCATCCCAATAATCGCATCAAATTCCTTTAACTCTATTGGAATAGTCGATATCGTATTCCTGTCCTTGAATATTTACTTTATAGTTTCGACATATTTCAGATACGTAAAAACTTTTATCACTAGCAATGTCAACTTCGAACACATGTACCAAATTACTTCTAACAAAAGAATTATGGCATGCAAACTTTATAGATACACAAGATCTACTAGCCCTAGAATCAAATAAAACATACACAGGGCGGGAATTGACTAGAAAGGTACTTGTGACGACATCAGGTTCAACCTTTGCTTCTTCAGCAGTGATTTGAAAAGCCCTACCTTGTGGTTTTAGAGCTTCCAACTATTTCAAGCTCTCTAAGGTCCACAATCCTTCAGTAGCTTTGGCAACCCTGTTTTCAACTCTGGGCAATCATTTCTCATATGACCCGGCTTATAACAATTATAACATAAGTTTACAGGGCTCATACATTGTGGTGTGGTATGCCCCGGTTTCCCACATTTATAAAAAATTGAGTTCTTATAACGACATTCTTCAAGATATCTCTTCCCACAAAATTGACAATTACCAGACTCTTTGATTGAGCCAAACCCTTTGTCAGGTTTTGAAAAGTTTGCTTTCTTTGTTAGTGCTACAGGAATCACAACCTCAACCTTTCGTTTTCCATCTCTTTCTGCTTGCCTTTTTAGTTCCATTTCTCGTTCACAAGCCCAATTAAAAAGCTCCTCAAGACTTCCCATTTTTATGGAGAAATAAATTCTCTAATTCCTATTTTAATGATGAGATGAAACCGAGTCATCCACATTTTCAGAAGTGAAAAGCGAAGGGCAAAACTTCGCTTTGTCATAGAATATTCCAAAGATTTTATCCACAATCTCATTGCCTTGACACTTATGAAGAAGTTCTTCAGTGATACAATCAATTGCAACACGAGGACTAAAACGGTTTAGGAAGATGGTTTAAATTCTTCCCAAGACGTACTTCTGATTCTTTCTCTCCCCTTCTCCTTCTTCACCATATCTCACCAGTCTTTAGCTCTTTCACAAAACTGGTTTGTTGCGAACATCACTTCATCGCACGGATCGCAATGACACGTATCGAAAATAGTCTCCATGGCTGTTATCCACCTTTGGCTAACCAAAGGGTCAATTTCTCCTTTGAATTGCAAGGGTTTACAAGCCATGAAGTCTGTATATGTACAGTGATGTTTTTCGACTGTTATTGGCACTGCTTTCATATTATTCGTAGGATTTTCTACAATTATTTCATTCTTTTTCAATTTTTCTTCTATCATAATTCCAAGAGAATTTTGCATTTCAGCTAGAAGATATGGGATATGGCTTCAAATGCCTTTCCCACTTCAATGGCAATTTGTCTATGAATTCTTCAGGTACAAACATTGTATTATTATTAAGACGATACGAATACATTGATCTTTCTAAAGCATCTATATGTTTTTCAGTGTTACGACTTCCCTCGCCTTGTATAGCATTCTTCCCTCTTTCGTCCGTCATATTTCTCTAAATAATTTATTTATTTCATGTTATATTTATTCTAATGATTTCTACACTGCGAGCACTTATATAAGGCCTTAATGCTCCATACTTTATTATCAAGACAAACAAAATATCTAAGGCCAAAAAATACTATATATGCATTTTTATCATACTACACATACACATCATTTTATGCTTATATACTCCCCATCCCCATACTTACTCTTTGACGTTTTCAATACAATATGATCTTTGAAAATTCACAATGATATGATATATTACCCTCATACTGACCAGATATGAAAACAATATATTATACTCATTATAATTTTCCAACTATCATATCATATCTCAAACATACAAATTTCAGTATACACATCTTTTCTCATATGTTTTCATGAATCACCAATACAAACTCCCCATTTATCTGCTTCCTTGGACCATTTCTGGACTGAACCCTCTCGTTTTATATCAGTGGTTCTTATGGTTCGAGTCCAAGTATTTCTTTTTATACACTTAAATCTTTCAGACCGTGCTCTGATACCAACTTGAACCACACCAATTTTTTTATATATATTTTCACCACATATATTAGAGTTTAGGTCTCAGTTCATAAAAAAATTTGTCACTCGGGGTGACATATAATTTCATTATATATATAAAAACATTACCAGAAACATAAGCGTTTTACAAACTTTTAATACAATATTTATTATATTAAATATTAAATGAGAGTAGGGTTCATTCGTCAGTCTAGTCTCGTCCGTGAAGCTTTAACCAACTATTGGTGCGTTTCCTGAAAACATTTAAAAATATTCTTATTAGCTTTCGCTAAGTAAGTACACCTCATTATTTTCAAAAACATACTTCTTTTTCTGGGATTTAATACCCAAAATCATCCTTAATCTTCATTACTTCTTTAGAATTCAACACCCGAATTTCTTGTGGGTATTTTAACCCGTGAAGATTATCAGCCCTTCTTTTATATATGTGGAATTCAACACCCGAATCCCTTGGGATTTCAACACCCAAAATCCTTGTATATATTTAACTCCTCTTTTCTATATATGTGGAGTTCAACACCCAAACTTCTTGGGATTTCACCGTCCGAAATCCTTACATATATTTTACTCCATTCCAAACTATCAATACACATATTTGGACCCATAATCATATAAATCATTTCTCACATAATCATGTTTATCATAATAAATGAACATATATCACATGTATTTAAACATGTTTCATCTCCACATAATTCATACAAACTCATAATAAGTAACACATACATCATGTAGTTAAACGTATAACATAAATTAGTTACGGGTTGGTGTACTTACCTCCTGTTATTAGTGACCTTAAATGTAGAAAAGAACTTGTTAATTATTGTGATCCAATCATCACAACTCCTATGTTTCCTTGCTCAAGTCTCGCACACGAGTATAACATATCCTCCTCCACTTAATTGTTGATAAGGTCATATATGTCTATGTACTGAGGCAGCAACCTTCAAACCGACTTCACCATATGATACCACATGTATTCTTATTAATATTATTAAAAAGTATCTTTTTTTAAATGTGATCCGACTTACAAGTCTTCAAAGTGAAGTTTGTTAAGTTGCTTTTATTACTTTAATACATATATATGTATGAAACGTGGCAGACAAATGGTGGTGTATGTCACAATTACTTTTATTTTCATTGTTATTATTATTATTATTAATCGTTTTGTTAAACTTTATTTAGTTCAATAATAACTTGACTCAAAACTAACTTGTTAAACACTTTTTAAAATATATTTTTCAGATATTTTATTTCATCCATAAAATGGGATGTTACAGCACCCTAGTTCATATGGGATTTGTTCCCATCCCCCGGATTTGTTGGACAAGCAGTGAAAGACGACATGCAGCTGAAACTACTAATAGTAAGAAAAGTTGAATTTTTAGACAATGGACCTGTTGACATCTCCACCATATCGCATTTGGATGTAGGTGTTGTCCAAATCTATTTTGCGAAACTTTGTGGGGGCACCTCATCATGAAGCTCCAGATGCTCCCTGATGAGTTATTTAGTAATGACCAACTCTTGGCCACAAATGTTGGATTGTATTACACAAACCACATTTAGGGTTTCATCCTGACCGTTGTCCCAAAATTTAGCCATTTGATTAGAGTATATAGTGGGATTAACAGTTAGGGTTCTGTAATAGGATGATTGGGTGAGAAAGGAGATGATTTCAGAGAAGTCGGCATCTCTTGAAGAATCAAGAAGTGCGACTTGGTTGTGCTGAGGGTTGAGTGCCATTTTAGAAAGGTGAAAGTGAATGAGTTTGAGCTTAGGTGAATTAGGAGTGAAGGAAACTTTTAGGGCAGTAAAATGAGGTAAGAAGATAAATGTGAATAGTTGGGATTATTTAAAAGAGGGTGAAATGGTGGTAATGGGGTTAGGATAAGGTGATGTGATGTTTTAGTGGATGAAATGACATTGGCGGTAAGGTTTAATTCAGTTAAATAATTTGACATCATTAACAAAAACTTTACTTTTTACAGTGTGGGGCCTAAGAGATTTCCGTTACAAAGTAAAATCTCTCTTCAGAATATAAATCATTTCCGAAGGTATTTGTCTTCCGAAAGCAATTCCTACTTCTGAAGGTAAAGCTTTGGTTCCGAAGGTAAAGATTGCTTTCCGAATGGGGAGTTTTATAAACTTCGGAAGTAGATCTGATATGTAATCAATCGCTTCTTTCGAGACTAAAAACTCTTCCGAGAAGAAAATTATCCTTGGAGGAATTTTGCTTCAGAAGATATGTAAAATTTCAGAAAGAATTTATACTTAGAGAAAATTTCAGAGAGAGACCATTTGTAACAGGGCTTAGATTGTATTACCATAAGACATTATATTTTCAAAAAGGTTTTCAAAAGAGGTGAGCTAATCAATGTTTATCACCCCAATAGTTGTAATAAGATATTTTAATCTCTGTTCATCAAAAGCTTTGGTGAACAGATCAGTATATTATTCATTTGAATCAACTTTGATTAGCTTGATTAGATTTTTCTCATGAATATCTTTAATGAAATGATACCTAATATCGATATGCTTTGTCTTGGAGTGCTTCACCGGATTTTCAGTGATGGAGATAGCACTACTGTTGTCAATATGGATAGGAGTGCACAGCAACTTGCAGCAGCAATGTATTCAGCTTCAGCAGTTGATGTAGAGACACAAGATTGTTTCTTGCATTGCCATGAGATGATCCCTCCACCAAGAAATTAACATCCTCCTGATGTTGATTTCTTGTCAATGTTGCAGCCACCATAGTCACTGTCAGAGTATCCATAGAGATTAAAATCACTATTCCTTGGATACCAGAGACCTAGTTTAGGTGCTCCTTTGACTTATCTGAGGATTCTCTTGGCAGCAGCTAGGTGAGACACCTTTGGAGCAGCTTGATATCTTGCACAAATGCAAGTTGCAAACATGATGTCAGGTCTACTAGTTGTGAGATACATCAGAGAACTAATAATTACCCTATATTGATGTTGATCAGTATCCTCCCCCTTAAGGTCAGGACAAAGATTATGGTTTCTGGGTATGGGTGGCTTGGCTAGCTTACAATCTTTCATTTCAAATATTTCTAATATGTCATTGACATACTTAGATTGATTGATGAAAAACCCTTCCTTCATTTTCTTCACCTAAATTCCAAGGAAAAAGTCCATTTTTTCCATGAAACTCATCTCAAACTTCTTCTTCATAATGCTTTCAAAGTCTTTACACAATTGGTCATTTGAAGAACCAAATATGATGTCATTAACATAGACTTGAACAAGAATATCCTTTCCAGACTTCCCAATGAAGAGAGTCTTATCAATGGTACCTATGGTGGCCTAGGTTTTTGGTGCAGCATAGAGCTTTATCTAATTTGCACACATAATTGGGGTGTTGTGGGTCTTCAAATCCTGGAGGCTGGCACATGTAGACTTCCCTATCTATATCACCATATAGAAAGGCACACTTGACATCAAGTTGGTAGATAGTGAAATTCTTAGGTGCAGCATAAGCAAGGAAGATCCTAACTGCCTCAAGTCTTGCAACAGGTGAAAAGACATTAGTATAATCGATTCCTTCCTCTTGGGTGTATCCTTGAACCACCAACCTTGCCTTGTTCTTGATAATCAAGCCTCTATCATCTCTCTTGTTTTTGAAAACCCATTTGGTGCCTATAGGTACTTGACCAGATGGTAGCAGACATAGGTTCCAAACCTTTTGTCTTTTGAATTGAAGCAGCCCCTCTTGCATTGATTCAACCCAGCTACTATCCTTCAAGGCATCTTCTACCTTCTTGGGTTCCATCTGAGATAAGAAGTATGAGTACAAGCAAACAATCCCATGATGAGTCTGTCCTCTTGTTCTCACACCTTCAAAGACATCCCCAATGATGTTCTTAGCTGGATGAGTGTTGTGAATCCTTAGACAAGAAATCACTTCCAATTGCAAAGATAGATCCATATTGGACATATTTTGCTCAGGAGCATGAACACTTTGTCCAGTTGTTGTTTCAAACTCATTCAATATGTACTGATTGAATGAAAAAGAATCATCATCAAGTGTTGGTTGTGAAGCAGCATTAACAGTTTCATGTTCCTTCAAGATGCTACTTCCATCAGCTTGGTGTTGTACAGGCTTACCTGATGAAATATCAGGATCAACATGTGAGTTACTGGTTGAAGCGCCACTATCTCTTGATATGGTTATCCTGTCAGATATGCCAATAGTGGAAGCTCGGTTTGTGGTAGCTCTTGGAGAACTTGTAAGAGGTCTGGGCAGCTCAAATAGTTGATCAGCATCAGCATCATTTTGAGCACATGTTCCAATTGAAACATTCTCACAAGATGGTTTAGAATAGTTTGGAAACAATTCTAAATCAAAGATATGATCAGGTCCATTCCCCTTACTACAAGGAGTGTGCTTATTAACAACTATGTTGGATGATTCCTTAATTGTTGATTCTTGATGTTGTATACTCAATAAGCTTCAGAGCTAGAAGAGTATCCAATGAAGATAGCATCATCCGATTTTTTAGCAAATTTTACCAAAATACCCTTTGTGTTAAGTATAGTACACCTGCTGCCAAAGGACCTTAGAAAACCAATGAATGATGGCCTCTTGTTCCATAGCTCATAAGGGATTTTTCCATGTGGCTTAACTACAAGAACCTTGTTCTGCACATAGCATGCAGTGTTGACTGCATCTGCCCAGAATGTTAGAGGTAGTTTGGAATCAGCTAACATAGTTCGAGTAGCCTCAATAAGTGTCATGTTCCTCCTCTCAGCAACACCATTTTGTTGAGGAGTTATGGGAGCACTGTATTGTTTGGAAATCCCTTTTGAGTTACAGAATGAGTCAAGAATGAAGTTCTTAAACTCAGTCCCTTGATCACTTCTAATTATCTTAACCTTGTGATCAATTTGATTTTCTATCTTAAGTATAAAGATTTTAATGTTTCAGCAGTTTCATCTTTAGTTCTTAAAAAGAATACCCATATAAATCTTGTAAAATCATCAACGATCACTAGGCAGTATGATTTCCTTCCAATGCTTATTATACATGTGGGACCAAAAAGATCCATGTGCAATAAGTGTAATGGAGTGGTGATGGAGTTAACAACTTTGGATTTATGAGATGTCCTATGTTGCTTCCCTTTCAAGCATGCAACACAGTTATCTTTACAGACTATTTCCCTTTTAGGCAAACCATGTACCAAGTTATTTTTAACCAATTTATACATTGTCTTAAATTCACATGACACATTCATTTATGCCATAGTGTTGACTCATCATTATCAGCTTTGGGAAGAAAGCATGATACTTCACCCATCGGGGAAGCATTGTTCATATCAAGCTTGTACATTTTCCCTTTCCTGGGAGATCTACGAAGCACCAATTCCTGAGGAATTGTCATCCCTGGTTTGAGGATAATGCACTCATGTTCTGTGAAAAGCATTTGGTGCTTTTGATCAAAAAACTAAGAAACACTTAAAAAAATATGTTCAAGCTGTTTGACAAAGTGGACTTTGTCAACTTTTAATTTTCCATTGGATATATTTCCTTTGCCAGAAATATATCCTCCGGCCTCACCTCCAAACTGGACAGGACCTCCATCATAATGTTGAAATTCTTGAAGGAGAGATTTGTTCCATGTCATGTGCCTAGAGCATCCACTGTCCACAATCCAAATATTGTTTTTCTTGTCATATGGATGTCCCTACACATAAGATGAGATGATTAGTTTTGATTGGTAACCCAAGACTTGTTGGTCTTGGGTTCTTCCAATGATAGTGACATAATTAAACTAAAGGTTAAACATGGGCATTCAATGGATGTCTTTGAAGAAGAGGTTTGGGCTGTAGCATCCTTCTTGATCTTCCAATTCATCTTTTGGTTGATCATGGAGGATGTGCTTGTTGAAGATTTTGTAGCATGGCATTCTTCCGAAACTTCTTTCTTTTTGGAAGAATCTTCACCACTTTTTCTTCCAAAACAGTATTCTTCTGGGATGGTTTCAATGGAACTTTCTTGTTCTTTGGAATTTTAACAACTTTTGCTTCCGAAACCATTTTCCCTTCGGAAGAATAATTTTCTTCTTAAAGCAACCTTGCTTCAGAATTCGGCTTTCCCTTTTTCATCACTTGAACCATTTGATAAGGTCCAAATGATAAACCTTCCCTGACTCCTTTCTTTCTAACATTATTTGCATAATGTGTGCTAGCAGGATTGTAGTAACAATCTTTAGCCATGTGATTTTGCAGACCACACATTATGCATGCAATGTTAGTCTTTTAGGAATGTGAGGATTGTTGTGTCTTGTGCTTTTTCTCTTCATCAGCAATATTTCCCTTTAACTTCTGATCCTTTGGTAGGATAAAAGTTCTGATACTACACTCCTTTCCTGAATCAGAAGTACCTACCACTTGGAATCCAGTTGAGATGAATACACCTCTTTTGTTTTGGATCAATCATCAGCTTGGACTCAGCCACCTTCTTGGTAGTTCTTCTTGCAGCTTTAGCTCTGCTTCATCTGGCTTTAGTGGTTAGGATTTGATCTTCACTGGGAGAGGTAGGTTGATTTACCTGTTCCTTCCCTGTGGTGGCCTCTATTATTGCATCATTCTTCAACTCAAGTGAAGATGGGTCAATAGATGGGATCTCTTGCTCTTCAGTACCATATCTAGGTTGTCTTATGGACTCATAAGAGTGTGGTGGAGCAATTTCATAGGTCCCCAACCCTCCTTTGTTTTGATAATAGCTTGGAAGTTTTGCTGAGAGATACCATACTTCCTGGCTTGAGCCTCAGCAGTGACAAGCTAGGCTTGAGCCTCAGACAATTTGGATATTAAATCATTTATTTGAGTCTTGTAGTTTGTGTGTTCATGTTTTAATAAGGATACATTTTTCTCCAACTCTTTAATTTTTCTTTGATAGTCACATTCAACCCTTTTAAAATCAAATTTCAAGATATTTAAAGACTCAATATCATATCTAATTTCCATATTGTAGTCTTGATATAGTTTAACCTTAGCAATACAAGCAGGAGTACAAAGATGTTCATATACCTTGTTATCATTTGTTCCAGCCATGAGTGCTTGAACAGGAGTCACATTCTGTACCATGAAGCTCCAGTCAACTTCTTAAGCTACTGCAGTTGTTTCAGTTGACTTTTCGGTGGGCTTTAATGTAGAGGATTGTGTGGAGGCCTGTGGGGTTCCTGGATTTGTCTTGGGAGCCTTGCATTACCTTGCAAAATGACCAAGTTGGTTACAGTTGTAACATTTGGCCTTGGTTTTGTCAAACCCAAACTTGCTGTTAGTTGGGTTCTGAGGGAATTGTCTTCCAGTTCTCTTGAAGAACTTCTTTGCTCTGTAGGTTAAAAGAGCCATCTGTTGGACAATGTCCACATACTCTACATCATCTGGACTGAAGCACTCTAGATTATCAAAGTAGTATTAAAAATCACTAAAGTGTCCACTTCCTGAGACAAAGGCATAGTTGTCCTGAAAGGAACTATGCTGAGTTTGTTGAGACTTTGGAGTCTCAGGAAAGGTAATGTATGGTCCAGATGAGCAGGATGGCTACTGGTTGTAGGTCAGGTAGTGCTGAGGTTGTGGGTCCTGAGCCTTCAGCAACTATCAAAGTGTTGCTAGCAGGAAGACTCAGGGGTCTGCTTGTCTAATGGCCCCTCTTGCTCTCCATCTCCAGACGGTATCCATTAAGGATGCCATAGAGTTCGGTCATGGTGAGAGTGTTTAGATTCTTTGTCCTCTTGATAGAGACACAGTAGCATGTCCACTCATTTGGAAGAGCACTCATGAACTTTCTTGTGAGGTCTCTAAGTTCATGAGTGATTCCCACAGACTAAAGAGAAGAAATAAGATCCATGTACCTGAAATACTGTTGGCTGAGAGACTCTCCAACAATATAGGTGAAGTTCTCAAACTGTTGCTTTAGTGAGTCCTTCTTGGAGTCATTGGAGCTTGAATACATTTGAGCAAGTGCATCAAACAGTTCTTTGGCAGACTTGCAATGCTCAAACCCCACCATGATGGAGTTGGGTATTGCAGTCATAAGAATAGTCATTGCATTGCTATCAATGTCCATCTTCTTTCGGTACTCATCAGAGTAATCTTCAACAGCCTTCTCTATCATAACACTATTTCCACCAGGTGCTGCCACCTTGGGTTTATACGGGCCATTAACAATAGAATATCACATTTTGTTGTATTGGTACTTGATGAAGCCTTCCATGTGTCTGCTCCATGACCTGAAGTTTTCAGGAGTAATGATGGGAGCTTTGGTCATAGTTCTCATCTCTACTTCAGACTTTTTGAGGGTCATTTTGAATGAGGTATAAGGAGGAGTGAAAAACAGGTTGATTAGGATGGTAAGATCTCACAATCAAGAGCCTAAAGAGCTCTGATACCAATTGTAGGATCGGTTTTTGTCACTTAACACTTGGTTTTTCTCTCACACTCACTTATGTTGCACTCAGATCAGATGAAGAAGAGTCTATTTTAAGAGTTGATAATAATATAATAAGTAACAATGAACACAAAAAGATAAATTTCAAGGTACTTGTATATATTGCTTCTCAACTAAAAGTGTTACAAGACTCTTACAAGCATGGTTTATGAGTTACAATGAGAAACTATATATAATACTACCTATAGCCGGATATACTTTGATACCAGCTGGGATCCTATAACTAAAGCAGATACTATAGTGCTAAAGTTAAGGTATCTTAGAACTAAAGTTGGAAACTATGCTATGTCCATGACTAAAGCAGATACTTAGATAAGGTCTTATCTAAGATATGGTAGTCATGACATGTCCATGACTTACCTTTTGTCACCAACTAAAGTTGGCAACTGTGTTATCTAACAAAAGGTGAATAGTAGAATAAAGTAAGGTCAACTACATGGCTTTTGAGAAAATGTCATGCAGTATCTCAGATGTCTGCAGCGGATTGCCAGAGACCATACTTATGTCTACTGGTTCATAGCAGTGTCTTCCGAAGGTTAAATGGCTTCGGAAGAACTTGTTCTTCCGAAGCCACTTATACTTCGAAAGAGGCTGCTTCTTCCAAGGCTTTAGGAATTCTGCTTTTCTTCATACTTAGGAAGTAGTCTTCTTATCTTTACTTCTTAGACTTGATCTTTACTTCTAATCTTTTACTTAAACTTCGGAAGAAACTCTATTTCCTTCGAAAGTCCAATTTAGCTTCGGAAGTCTTTTGTTAACTTCACCAAAATAGACTAAGTGAAATGGTTTTGGTTGCACCAGCCTTCTACTTGATCCAACAGGTTTTTGCATGACCACAATGACAGATCATCACCCACATAACTAGAGGCCTGGAGTTAACAGAATATCATATACATGATAAAGATGTGATTAGTAAAATACTTCTTAGTTTATTATAAAAACTAGTGAAAAAAACTTGATTGAAGATTGATTTATTAAACCTAAGAAGCTAGAAAACTCTATCATAACAACATATTACATATACAAAAACATAAGATTATTGGGTTTGTGAAGACTTTGGGCTTGACCCCATGTTTAGTTTTCTTGTTCATTAATTTGTTAACCCTAATTAGTCTTTATATATACTCTGCCATGTATTTGTAATCTTTGTACTGAGCAAATAAAGAAAACCCTAGTTGCAGCCCGTGGACGTAGGTCACACCGACCTAACCTCGTTAAATCCATGTGTCGTTTATTGTTCCATTTTCAACGTGATATTTGTTTGTGCGTGTTCGTGTGTTGATTCTGCTGTGCCAGTTGAGACCTAACAATTGGTATCAGAGCTTTGGCTCGTTGAACACACAGGATTGCACAAAAGACGATTCGCATAAGATTGAGTACCAGGTTGAAACCCTTTGAACCGTCGAACAGGATTTGGTCAATAAATCTTAGATTCGTCGGGTAAAGGCTAAGGTTTGTGTTTTCAAGTGTTTATTTATTAACGAGTATTAATTATTATCAACTGTTTGGAGAATCTTGTTTGGTGAAAGAAAAGTACGTTCGAGTTTAGATTTGTCTGCAAAGGTTTTTTGTAGGAGCAAATCGATCAATTGGCAGTGTTTAGTAGAACAGGCGTCAAGTTCAGGCTCGTGTATTACTGTGTTTGTTCACTGTTTCGATTCGCTTCTTGTTTTTTGTTTGAAATGGCTGAAGACGGAAAGGTTGTGATCGAGAAATTTAACAGTTCTGGTTTTAGTTTGTGGAAAATGCAAGTAGAAGCATTGTTATGTCAAAAGGACTTGGATATGGTACTAGAAGAAAACCTACCAAAATAGAACAAGCAGATTGGGAATCAAAAGGACAAAAGGCTCGTGAAACTATTACATTGGCTTTGACGAAAAATGTTGCTTATAACGTCATTAAGGAAACCATGGATTATGGTATTATGACTGCTTTGTCAAATATGAATGAGAAACCGTCTACGGCAAATAAGGTGTTTTTGATTCGGGAGCTAGTGAACACAAGGATGAAAGAAGGAATTTCAGTGGTTGCTCACATTAACAATCTAAATTCAATATTAACAAGATTTGTATCTATTGGAATTAAGTTTGATGATGAAGTTCAGGATTTACTGATGTTGTCGTCTTTGCCTGATAGTTGGTATGGAATTGTGACTGCAATTTCAAGCTTTGTGGGGACTAAAGGTTTCACTCTTAATGGTATTCGAGATCTAATTATGGGTGAAGAAGTCATAAAAAAGAACTCGGGTGAACCATCAAATAGTGAACTACTAAATGTTGGTAGGGGTCGGGGTAATAATAGGAATAGTGGGAGTCGAGGAAGAAGTTCATCTAAACCTAGGAAGAATGTGAAGTGTTGGAGCTGCACTGAGGTGGGGCATGTTAAGGGTCAATGTCCAAATAAAAAAGAATTGAACACTATTGCTAGGGATGTTTCTGATGATGATGCATTGATACTCAGTGTGGAAAACAGTGTGGACTCTTGGGTCATGGATTCAGGGGCTTCGTTTCACGCTACGGACAACGGTTAAACAATGGTGAATCTAAAACATGGTGATTTTGGAAAGGTACGATTAGCCAATGATGAGATACTCGAGGTGACGGGCATGGGGGATATTGATTTGGTTACTTCATTGGGCACTACATGAAACCTAAAGAATATCAGGGTGATTCCAGGGCTGAAGAATAAACTAATTTCAGTGGTCAGTTGGATGAATAAGGACTGGAAGTGAGGTTTGGTGGTGGTAAATGGAGGGTGATCAATGGTAATCTGGTTATTGTCCGTGGTATAAAACGTGGGTCATTGTATATGGTTGAGGTACCTATTGAGGGACGTATGACCATCCGGTTAAGCATGCTAAAATTTGGTTCCCTAAATCTAGTGCTAAGAGAGTTCATTTTAAAAACGTGAAGTCTGGAGCAGGGATCTTAGGTGAACGAGTTCGAAAGTCTAAACCATTCAGGGGATTTACTGACAGTGGGAGCACATGACATGTTTCGGGTAAAGTTACAAAGAACTGTTGGATTTTAAAGACTACGACTGAAAATTTCTCTCCCGGTGATTGTTTGCTGAATTTGAAAAGTGATAGTGATCCTCGGTGTATCTTTGAATCTGGTGGAATGTCTAAACCGGTTAAGATGGAGGATGAGTCGTTAGTGAGACTAGCCACGAATGAGTTGGAGCTCAGGGGAACTTTAACTGACCCTTCTAGTACTTAATGTTGAGGGGTCGCTGCAACTAGGAGATGTGATGGAGTCTTAACTTGTTCTTTGGGAACTGGAGGCTTGGAAGACTTGTTTAAAGATTATCGAAGTTAATAGACGACTGGGTTGCTTTGTACTTGAACGGCGGGCTAGAATTTATTGCAAAATCTTCAATTAGGAGATTGTTGGGTTTGTGAAGGTTTTGGGCTTAGGCCTATGTTAGTTTTCTTGTTCATTAAGTTGTTAACCCTAATTAGTATTTATATATACCATGTCATGTATTTGTAATTTTTTTACTGAGCAAATAAAGAAAACCCTAGTTGCAACCCGTGGACGTAGGTCACACCGACCTAACCATGTTAAATCCTTGTGTCGTTTATTGTTTTATTTTCGCGTGATAATCATTTGTGCGTGTTCATGTGTTGGTTCCGCTACGCCACTTGAGTCCTAACAAAGATCACTGCCGGTATCGGGTATGGTTCTAGATTTGCAGCCTTAATTGGTGATAGAATGTTGATTTGAGTATATAAACATAGCCCAGGTCAATTCCATCACTAACCTAGATCATAATCCATACACTTACAAATTAAACTTATGTTCGTTAACTAAACTAATAGGGTGTAATAGGCATCGGATAATTTATAATAAATTCTTTGTTGAATCAACGTGAAACTAAACACAATGAGTAAGTGTTCATATTGAAGTGTTAATGCTCATAACTATTCATATGTTTAAACTATACTCAATAAAATTATCTTATCACTTGTTAACATGATAATAATAATAGAAAATTTTAATTTTTACATAGAGATAACACAAAAACACAAGCATAAAGGTAAATCTGTAAGTCATAAGTCAATATAAATCCGAGTGTCATATCCAAAAATTAATCAAAGTTAAACAACAAAATTAAGCAAAACGTATTCCTAGTTGTGATCACATGATTTTACCCCCAACAACTTTGGAAGCCAATCCCAAAAATAAGAATAAGTGTCGTCAATACTGATTCAAAACCTCAACTCGTCGCACTCAGATGAAAATTCAATCATGTAATTAATGTTTCTTTATGAGATTTAGTTTTGAGATGGAGTTTCCAAGGTGTTTTAAAGCTTCTAGAAAGCACTTAGGCTAAATCCAAAGGTTGAAAATTGTAATCCGCTCAAACTCTACCGATTGTTGCCTCTTAAAATCCTTAAGCTAACTTTCCTCTATTGAGGAGTTGACCAACACCCAACCATCCACAACAAGTTGGTTTACGCTCGTTTGACAATAAAAAATAAGCCAATAAGGTATGTTGTTGTTTCCAGCATTGACGGACGCCTGTTCCAACTCGCTTCGCAAGCGTTTAGTCCCTGATTTTCATTGTATTCAACTCATGTTTAACCTTGTACCTATCACATCAAATTCATACGGTTGTAGCCTACATCATGATAAATGTACTTCATAACTCATAACAACACACATTAGAGCGTGTATAAATTAACGAAAGAAAATGTCAATCACTCGTATGCTGAACAAAAGTAGGTGATAGTATGTTGTCTAGACTGGAAATAATAACAAATTAAAGAAAACAATGAAGAGTCCACGATCCACTGCAACAAGCCCACTCAGCAACTTAGCCCACCACATGAACAAGCACAACATCATTAATAGATCAAACACTTTGCCCAACAAAAGAGCCGATCAGCCCACATGAATAAAACAAAGAGAGAAATAGAAACTTGATTATTAGGGTTGTTTGTCAACTTCTGAATGATTAAATGCTAAACAATAAAAGTTTTAAATCATTAATAGGTCTGAATCATTAATAACTAGTATATTGTTTAACTATTCAAAGACAAATGTCTGACCAAAATCATATAAGAGGCGTATTTCGTATTTAACATTATACCTCTTAACAATTCAGCATTAGTATAATGCTTAATCATTCAGATGCAATTGTCTAAACCATTCAGACATTTGCTCACGAAACAAACAGTCTGAACCATTAAATATTAAACCATTCAAATATCTGAACCATTAAGTGTTAAACCATTAATAGGCTGATTAATAGACTGTCAAACAGCCCCTATGTAAACTAATATGCTAATTCAACGGACGGATATTAGTCATGTATGTATGTATGTATGTATATATATATATATATAAAAATAAAAGAACTAATTACCAAACATAGAAGTATAAAATATCATCGAATGCAAGCAGAATATATATATATATATTCTGCTTGCATTCGATGATATTTTATACTTTTATGTTTGGTAATAGTTATTATTATTTTCGAACAAACTTGAATCTTATATATTTTCAGAGCATATCAAATATTAATCATTTAATTTATGATCATCTCAACTTTTAATATCGTATTTTGATAACATTGTCAAAACAAAAGTAATTGTTAACCATAATTATCCGTCGAAAACCATGGTACATCCGCAACTTCATGACAATGTTGTTCTTGAGGGATTATTATTGAAGTTTTTAGGGATGAATGAAAGGTTTTGTGAAAAGATGTTAAACCTTCGATTAATCATGTAAAGTGATTTATAGTTTAAACTAGTATATATTAAGTCCCCTGTGTTGCAATGGGACATAAAATCGTATCAAGTAGCACCAATAACACACAACCGCCGATAACCACCTACATAAAAAAACTCATATTAAAACAGAAGTAAAAATGAAAAAATATAACCGAACGAAAAGTAAACATAAAGACGTTGAACCACGTAGATGAAACGTAAAACATATAAAACAACAAGTCTATCTAGGAGCAGTGCGTTGCGACGGTGTCGTTGAACTGGAAGAAATGAGCTTAAAAACGTTAAACCACACACGCACACTGCGATGTGTTAACTCGCAAATTTTATACCGAAACGTAAAAGGGAAATTTGTAAAAATATAAAAAGTATAGAAGACCAAAATTAAAAGTAAAAAATATTGTGATTAAATTATAAAATATGTAAAAGTATTTGGTTAAAATAGAAAAGGTAAAGATTATAAAAAGGAGAAAAAAACAATAAACAAAAGGTGAGTACAACTCCCACTAAACATAATATACAACACATGATAGCACAACTAACTTAGTAATTAGTATATATTAAATAAACATTCAATATCATTCACTTAGAAATACACAATTTTTTCACTATTGATTTGCATCTTGATGAATTCTTTACAAAAACAAAACCCCTACGAATCATTTAGGATCAAGCACACAATAAAGTTGTGAATCTGAGTTTGTTTTTCTATAAGACGGAAGATGTTCTACAATTTCAATATCCCACAAAACTTTTTCTTTCGTTTTTGACCTATGCGGGTTGTCATGAGTAATATTATTTCTCCACGGAGGTAAACCACCGAGGGGGCGCAAAAAACCACCCGTGTGTGTTTTGAACCGAACTTGAAAACCGTCTCGTAATGGCTCCCAATTCACACTTCCATCCAAATCCGGTTTTAATTCTGTTTGAATGACCTTTTTACCCTTAATCCCTTGAAGAAACGGCGTGTTGGACGCCATTAGGTATTTTCCATAACAACTTTTGAAACGTATGTATTTTTCGCCTGTTGGGAAGACCTCCCATTCGGCTTTTTCTGTTGATCCCTCGCGGTCTAAAGAAACTGATTGCTCGTCATCATCGGCTATCACATATTTGTCTTTTACGCTTCGAAGACGGATTGTTTTAGCTTTTTTAAATAGTTCCATGTTCTTGAATTTGAATATCCCATGAATTATGTGTTTCAAAGATGTTGCGAAAATGATGAATTTCAGAAATAATTTGGTTTTGCAAATGGGTGGAGGATGAGAAGACTCATAAGAAATAAGGAAAAGAAAGATGAGTGATCCTGAATTTTTTTACTTTTTTACTTTTACTTTTTACTTTACTCTTTTGACTCTCACTTGAATTTTCCTTTTTTATAGTTTTTGTGTATATATATTATTTTCATCATTCACAACTCATTTTACATTTTTATTTATATAATTATATTAAAAATTATTTTTTATGTTCTTTTTAATTAAATAATACTTTTTATCTTTATCATTAATTTTTCATACTTCTCCACTCACAACCACTTAAAATATATTAAAAATAGTATGGAGTTTGAATAGTGTTTCCTAAAAATACAAATTAAACAATAAATTTCTCATATCATTCATTAACAATATAATCATACCATATAATATAAAAAATACATTCTATATAAATTTCTATATAAATTTAAAGAACAAAATGTAAATGCTCTAACTATAGTTTAGAGTTCGAAAAGTAATTCTTGCTTCATTATATTGCTATATATTTATTTGCGACTATTCTCTTCTCTCCTCCTATTTAGTCTCTCTGACATGTAATTTCGTTGTAATGCGATTCGTGTTCGTTCCTAATTGATTTGTCTAACGCTATTGACCTCCATTGCTTTATCGGTTTCTTGCGATTCTTTTTTGTTGGGTTGCGATTTGGTCATTTGTTGAGGATGCTGTCGGATCCTTTGGTTGATTGTTGTTTTGTCAAATTTAGTTTTTTTTTTATTTGTCATGCATGATCCTCTTTTGTATTAATCTACATTTCGACGTAAATGTTAGTTCGGAAATAAGTTTGGTCGATTGTATTATATATTTTACCACGCTGCATATGATGCCATCCCGCGAGACGGGTAAAAAGCTAGTTTTACATAAAAATAAATATGTCGTTTAGATCTACTTATTTTATCAATGTTTAGATATAAGTTGTATTACAAATAGAGTTGTATAAAATACTTCTACATATTGAAAATAGGTTCATTCATAGTAAACTTGGAGCTTAAAAATCATAATATTATATATTTTAAACAACTCTTTATATTATTTTATAACAGTTAAAATTTTTATAAATGTAAATAACATAAATGCAATTCATATAAAACTTTAATAACAGCTTATTTATCGGATTAACTTAACTTGAATGATTATCACACTTATTATTCAATAAATTTCTCCCTCCAAATTTACCTTAAAATTAATACATGTAAGAATGAATAATAATTCTGGTTTAATAACTCTTTCCGTAGTGACATGTCTATGAAACAAGCTTTGAATTCAGCTCTTTAATTTGTTTTTGTTTACCTTCTTTGGGCTGATATGAATCTTGATTTAACATTTGATTAAAGAAAGTTAATACCAGATTAAGGAAAAGTATTCATGTGGCCCATATCCAATCTATAACATTGAATAACAAAATTTAAGTCTGTCATAAATACATCCCAACATTATATCTAAACATATTCGATACAAGTTGTATTTATCAATAAGACCCGTATTGGTCTATAAAATATTAAATCGGTCATTTTATAATCTTTAAGACATAATGACTTAAACTTGCGGGTCGTAAAATTCTTATTCCGACGATTCAAATCTAGGCCTAATTAAATCTAGCCCACCTAAGTTTTACCCTTCTAAAAAACAAAATAATTGTATTTTATGTTTTTTAAAACAACAAATATACAATCCTAATTCGAAGGATATGCGTTATCTTAATCAGGCTCACCTATCCGTTTTCCCACCGGAACCCCACGTTGCTTAAAAAACCCCAAGTATATTGCTCAGAATAAAACTTGAACTCGTAACCTTCCACTTTTACATATCCTTTAAATTTATAAAATCAAATCACATATTGTAAGATACATTTTAAGCGTGATATAAGAAAATATACGATTTAACCGTAAATCACTGACACTAGTGGTCATATCCGATGGCGGCAAGTGATAGCTTTGTGCAAACTAACTGAAACATACACCTCCAGAGTTCTACATACAATTATCCATACAAAATTCAAAGTAGCCAGCAGCAAAAACACTAAATCATCAAACTATATCAACTGCAGCATAAAACATTCACACATAATTTCATGAAAATAAAAACCGCTAACCGGAATCAAAAGCTTCATCATGGATAACTCTAAGCAGCACAACCACCACATATAATCCCCTGTTATAATCAAGCAAAATCACATCCAAATAAAACTTTTGACAAATAAAACTATTAAAAAAAAGTTGTAGTGTAACACTTACATAATCGAGCAACCGGAGCTTCTACGCCTATTCTGCCTCATCACCTCCTTCCGCCTTGGAGGTTGAAGAACAACCTTAATGGCCGTATCAAAAACCATTTTCACATTCTAATAATCATAAATCAAAACAGAAAGAAGAAAAATGAAGTCAAGATTACTATAAATTTTAATTGCAAAGTAGTAAAATACATATAAAAAAGGTGTTTTTGGTTTTGTTTCTTTACCTGTTGAGTTTTCGAGCTGCATTCAATATAAGCAGCTGCACCAATTTGTTTTCTCAGTTCTTCGCCCTAATAAACAAAAAAACAAATAAAATTGTTAAATATAATTATAATTATCAAATCACAACTAAAAGGCTAAAAATCTTGATTGTTTAGTACCTGGGCAGATGTAATATGATCAGCTAAATATCCATTGTCGTTGCGAAGATCTAAAGGAAAAAGAAAACAATAAAGGCTTAATTAGTGGTCTTTCTTTGGGTGGCAATTCTATGAAAATAATCAGGTTTTGAGTTGTCATGTTTAACCCATTTAATAAACAGGTTGACTTGTTAATTAAATATGCCGACCCATCATTCCGTTTAATTTAACAAGTCAACCCACAAACCTGGATGAAACTAAATAAAAACATAGTTATAGATTGTGATTTGTACCTAATTTTGTCCCGACAAGTACTACTGGTACGTTTGGTGCAAATCGTCGAAGTTCAGGCATCCACTGTATGAAGATCATAGATGACTTTGAAGTTATTACTATATTTTCCATATTCCTCCATAAAAAAGTTAACTGAATTTGAAAATCAAATTTATAATAAATTCAAAGTAATTTTTGGACTTAAATGGCTTATTGTAATACATTAATAAATATGCATGCTTATCGTTTTTGTCTCCATAAGAAAAACAATTCTAACCAATTTTGTAATACTTAAAAAGTCAGAATTGACTAATTTGTGGAAGAAGGTAAAAGATTTCGACTTGATCATGGTGTTTTTCTTCTTTTCAAGATTAAAGAAACTATAACATAAACATAAAAGTGGTTAAGATTTCTTTACCCACAATGATAACAAATCTTATCGGTTTTGAAGTTAAAAAGCTCACTTGTTTAAAATTAACACCTCTTTATCAACTTGAGTTTAAGAAGAAAGTAATAGATGTGAAAGATTTCAACTTGATTATGGGGTTCTCTTCTTTTTCAAGATTCAAGAAACAACATAAAAAGAAGTGTAACTCACATTTCTTTATCTATAGTTATATCAATTCTTACACCAATAGCTGAAGTTAAAAAGAATGTTTTTGACTTTAAAGAAACTTTGATGATAAAAAGGTAACTGATTTCAACTTGATTATGGGTCTTTTCTTATTATCCAAGAGTCAGGATATTGTGCAATAATAGAGATATAGTGACATTTCTTTCTCTGATTTTTCACAATGAGAAGTAATCTTATCGGTTTTGAAGTTGGAAGATTATTTTTGACTTCTAAAAGTCAAATCGATCCTAGTGTGGTGAAGAAGGTGAGAGCTTCCAACTCAATAGACAATAATGGTTTCTTTTTCCTTTCTCAAGATTCAAGAATCAAAAACTTAAAAGTGTTAATGAGTAAACTCTTATTAGTTTTGAAGTTAGATAATAATCCATTTGACTTGCAAAAGTAAAAATTATGCTAGTGTGACAGCGAAGTTAATCGATGTCAACTTGATCACAGATTTTTTTTTATTTTTCAAGATTCAAGAATCAAAACCCTGAAAGGGTTGATAGTGAAAGCTTAACTCAGTTTAAAAAATCCAACTTTGAATCTTAAAAGTAACCACCAAAAAATTTGAAACTCTAGAAAATGGAGAAAGCACTAAAGAAAGTGTACCTTTTTGAGCACATTTTCATAACTTGCCCTACTGATTAAAGAGAAAGCTAACAAAAATATGTCTGCACCTCTGTAGCTTAGTGGCCTTAATCTGCTATAATCTTCCTGACCTTTAAATCACAAAAATAAGAACCAAAACAGAAGTCAAAAATTTTGTTTACACATAGCACGTCTATATTTAAAAACACCAAATATAAATTTACAAGGGTAAGCTATGACATAGAGCTTGGATCTAATGTCCCGCTTTTTATGCTTAACGTTTGTCCGGCCATTGTACGATTATATTGTACAACATTGTGTGTAAATGGTGTAACATGATGCGGGCGGGACAAAAATGCCCCACTTTGTATGTCCGACCTCTGTCCCACATGCACTATATGAGGATACCGTATAACATAGTTTGTAGTGTTATAGGGTACAAGTCTATAATACATGTGGAACATGACAAAGACAGGATATACAAAATGGGACATCGAATATAAAATTTTATCAAGATGATCCTAAATTAGTATTACCAGCAGTATCCCATAAACCCAAGTTGACAATGTTTCCATCAACAGCTACATTAGCACTGAAATTGTCAAAAACTGTTGGAATATAATCCTGTAAAAAAACATTTAAGAAACCAATATGAAAACAAAGCTAAGAAAACAATAGCAAACTCCAAAAACTAAAACCAAGTATTATAAATAGCATAAACAAAGGTAAGAATGCTGTAATGACTTGTACTATGTGAAGTGGGAGTAGTACAAGAAGGTTTAACTCACAATAAGAAAACTAAACCAACATCTAATCATCAAAACTCTGATACAGAATCCAAAGAACTTAAACCCACAAGAAAAAACAAAGGACATGACACTTTAGTGACTTGTACAATGTGCAACAGAAGTCGTACAAAGATCATTGTCTTGCTGTCTAACTCATGCTTACAATGGAGAGCTTGATGCTGCCAACAATAACAACAAATTTTTGGAAAAGAGAGCTAAAAGATTCAATCTTTGATGCAGAAATCAAAAGATTTACACAACCCACATGTAATTAGCATTTAAAGATCAAACCCACCAAATTATAATCAGCAACAACAAACAAAGTATACGACGCAATAGCGACTTGTACTTCGCGAAGTGGAAGTTGTACAAGAAGGTCTATCACCCATAAATAACAAATTGAAAGCTATCAACATCAAAACACAAAATATTACTAAAAATACTAAACCCACAAGTTATACCCATCAAGATTCAAGAAAACATCGCATTTCAAGAAAAAGATTCAAGAAAACATGTAATGATGCTACAGGAACTGGTACATTGTGCATTGGAAGTTGTACAGGGCCTATCACTCATAACTTAATCAGAAAGCTATCAATACGTCTGAAAACAACAATACTGTTAAAAACCATTAAACCCACAAGTTATACTTAGCAAGAACAAATGCAACGATGCTACAGTGACTTGTACATTGTGTATTGGAATTTGTACAAGAAGATCAAGAACCTAAAATGCAAGAAAAGAAAAAAAAAGGTTTTTCTAATATGAAATGGGTTTTCCAAAAAAGAAACTTACAGACAAATATACATACACACACATACTTACAGTGGGAAACTTGTTGCTGGTATAACAAATGAGCATACAAGTTTTACCAACAGCTCCATCACCAACAGTGACACATTTTATGAACTTTGAAACACTCATTCTTGTGTTCTTTTGTGTTCTTAAGCTTCTGCAGCTTCTTGAACTGGTAATTTTAATGGGAAATAAACCGTAAAATGGTGTTTGAAGAGTGAAGAAGAAGATTGAGAGAGGAGAGAGAAATGTTGTGCAGAAGAAGACTGTGATCAAATGTGTGTAGTTTAGTTTAGTATATTGCCACGAGAGGGGGCACCTTGTTCCAAGAGTGTACTTGGTTTCAAGACAGAAGGAAAAACATTTATTATTATTGCTACATTTGTGAAAATAAGTGTGTTTGTCTCGACTCTAGTTATTTGTTTTCTATAACTTGTCATGTTTAGATTAATGTGCAATTATTAAAATGCAAATTAGTCTTTTTTGTAGTAAATTACATCCTATGTGTATTGGTTAATCCTTATGAAAATAAAACAAATTGTTGTAAATTTATCAGTATACGTTAAGTAGCTAATGTTTTTAAAACTTGTATGTCATAAAAGTTTAGTTTGTTAGTATTTTAACTAGAAGTTTGACCCAAAATCGATTTATTTAAAAATAAAATGGTTTCTATCGTGTATTTTTCATATAACTTAGTTAAGTTTTTAAAATTTAATAGAGTATAAATCAAAATCATTCTTGACTTATTAAAACCAATGAATAAATTGGATATTAAACTCTAAATCAGTGTACTGAATCAAACAAATTGAAAAATCAACTGATTATATTTTATTATATTTTATTATTGTTTCTTCTAATGCATTATGCAACTATAGAATTTGAATATGTAATGTTTTCATTTAATTGTTGTTTTGATTATCATCTAAAGTGAATACAGCTTAGAACATGCATAGCCCTAGCTAGTAAGACTCTAAGGCCACCTAACGTGAATCTATCGTCACTGTTATATTAATGTACATGTAATAATCAGTGACAAAACTTAAACTAATTTATAAAAGGAGCGAAATATATATATATATATATATATATATATATATATATATATATATATATATATAGGGTAGTGTTCAAATGAAAACCATATTTTTTGTGAGAACTTTAGGAACCAATCTCAGTCACTCATTTTTTATCATATTCAAATCACATGTCATTTCCCCTTTCTTTAAACGTTAGTAACTTTTTTTTCACGACATCATTTTTTCAAAAAAAAATTATTATAAAATTCAGTATTCTTTTATCTTTTCAACACCTACCATATTGATATATTTTTCTAAAAAAATCGTACATCTGTTATTTACATATGTGCAAATCTAATTATACACATGTGTAGTACTGGATTTACACATGTGTAAATCCGATATTACATATGTGTAAAAACGAATTTCGTTAAAAAAACGAGAATTTTTTTATTTTTTATAAATTTTTTATAAAAGAGGGAAAGTTGGGGAATATTTTTGTGTTTTTATTTTTTTTATTTTTATGTTATTTTTTTATTTATAAATTTTTTAAATATGTTTTTGTTAATTACAATTTTATCATTAAGAACCAGTGATTGAGATTGGTTCCTAAAGTTCTCACAAAAAGCTACTTCTCGTTTGATCCCTCCCCTATATATATATATATATATATATATATATATATATATAATTATATATATATATATTATATATATATATATATATATCAGTACGACTGGGCTTAAAACTAACACTATCGAACCTAAAATTAACACTACCAACGAAAAAAGTGTGTGTGTGTGTGGAAGGGTGGGGGGCTGCCCCCTCCGCCCCTAGTGAAGCTTTGCCCATGATAATAAGGGTATCTCAACACTATTATCTCACTTTGATAACAACGTGGTCACCTTGATATTTATACACTGATATCTTTATTCTCACGAATGATCGTGTAAAATGCCTACAAAATATGTTAAAACTAGGTTACACTAAACAACTGTAATAATAAGATAGATTAACTGTTTTAAACGAGACTACCTAAAGTTTTTCTAGTATTGATAGGCCAACTATAGCTTGTAAAAACCTTAAAAGTAACTTTTAATCAAGATTCAAATAAAAAAACTAGATTTCAAGGTTTGAACTCGACCTCCCACTTATAAGCTAAATCGGCCATTCTTACGTACCATAAGATTACAATGGTTACGGTTCATAACCTTTGTCTTTGCTTAGTCATTAACACGTGTCACACTATGAAAGATTTACGAAATACCTCAATATTATGTCTCATAACAATTTTCAATGACTATTCATAACGTTGTCCTTGTCATGCTTCTATGCATTAGACTCTAACATATCCTTGGCTACTATGTTACACTATGAAAAGGTGTTGATATGAAGTAAACAAAGAGTAAAGAGGTGTTGGGTTTAAAAGATCCAATGTTTTTTACTTGGGTTGTAAAATACGAGAGTTAAGGTTCATTTAATTGAGTTACCGAGCAAGCCACCCATTGCTAGGGTTTTATTTTTCCTATTTTGCAATGTGTCGTCCCAGTTTTTTTCACATTTTCCTATTTTTTTAATTCGTATTTATATTTTATATTTTATAATTAAATAAAAACATAGAGAAACAACAATAAAGAAACAAAAAAAATTAAAAATACAAATAATGACAAAATTTCATAAGTAAAATAAAACTATTGGTTCATTCGGTTCGATTGATGCAAATGCTCTAAATGCTTGATAAGATTCTATCATAGGTTATCATGCATTACTTGTGATCATAAACACAAAAGTTTGTCGTGTTTTATTGATTCATTTTTTGAAGAATCTTTTATGTAATCGGAAGATATCATCATACCATCACTATTAAAAACTATAATATAGATGAAAATACACGTGTATAGATTGTTTTAAAATTTCGGGGATGTAGTTGATTTGCATGTCATTTAAGAATATGTGATTCACCTTTAGGACCCAAAAAGCTCGTTCAACATCCTTTCTTGTAGTTTCTCGTGTTATCTCTAATCATTGTCATTTAAGAATCATTCTCACGTGGCCTGTTACGACAATGTTTTAACAATCGTTGCCCGGTTTGGGTATCTCCCATCGGGTTAGATAATACTAAAATCTATATTCAACACCAACCACAAAAGGACATTTTAAGTGGTTCCATTGATAACATCATTAAACATTATAGAGTTTAAATGTGTTTTAATGTAACGGTTTTTTTGACCATTGGCAATGATCAACTAGTGAAGAGCAGTGAATATGCAACCAGGAGTTGGGCAAATACAATTTTCAAAATCAACAGAGAGGGGAGGGGTGTGATTTCAAAATCAAAACAGCTTTAATATTTATTTTATTTTAAATCATGTCAGTTAAAATATTTAATATTAGACAAATATATAGTGTTTTAAGATATCAAAAAACATCGGTGGTGGTGAATATATTCAAAAATAATACACACACCTGACCACATTCATGATCCGTCCATGCATGCATGCGTATCGGCATTGGATTTGTTTTTGTCGGACTCTATTTTGGTTTAACCTATTAGCTAGTTTTATTAATTTATCATTAACTATGGTAAGTAAGATATTGTCGATATATACAACGATAAATGATTAATTATTATTATATGGGTGGGGCTAAGGTTATAATGAAAAAATATTCGATCTAAAAACCTTAAAACTAATTCTAGTTTTAACATGTGTCATATTATATTATTTTAAAGAGTAAAGCATTTTGATAATGTGTTAAATGCATAATTGTATAGTTGTAAATCATCGTGTCTAATACGTTAGGTTATGTTGTTAAATATTAGTTTACCGTGTCATATATTTTTCATCATTTATTATATGTATTCATCATCGTTTTGTTACGTTATAATCATTTCGTGTTATTTTCGTTGCTTATATAAACTTATTGTCATTTTATCATTGTGTATTACAATTATAATTACATAATAATGTTATTTGACCATGTGTTTTTCAAAACTTATTGTGTTCGAGATAACACAATGACAATCAAAAAACACAATGAGAATTTTATCATTCTCTCTTATAGTTTTTATTTTTGGGTAATTCTGATATTGTTTTTATACATTCGGCTAGTTAGTTGTTATTTCATCATTATGTTTTCTTTTTCAAAATTTATAATAACTAACAAAACTACACAATAAAGTGCAATAAAGACACAACAGAAATTATATTTCATATGAGTCAAAAATCATAATAAAATTATTATACATTTATTTAATGATTTTTTAATCATTTTAAAAATAAAAAATGCTGATTTTTATAGCATAGTTTTTATAAAAGAATAATATCATATATAAAATTTATGAACTTAAAAAAGTAGGAAAACTAAAAAATCAACAAAATTGACCGTGCTTAAATTACAACTCTAATAAACTTTTTTTATAAAATTTGATCTTAACTATTTATTAAAAAAGTTGATTGAGATTTTTTTTATACTTTTTAGATTTATTACATTTTTCATTTAAATGTTTTCCTTATTGTATATAATAACACTATTATATATAATAACACTAGTTTAGTACTCGTATACTAAAAAATGATATTTATTATCAATGAAAGTACATTTTAAGTTAAAAATTGAAAAAATAAAGTGGAAATCACAACACAATTTGAATGGAACAGGCTATATTGTATGGACAAAGACTCATGCACATTATTTACATTCTTGACGTTTGTTCATTTTAACCAATTGCATCCTTACGGTTTTAAAATTGTCATTCGGCCCCTGACGTTTCATTTTTATTTCCATTTGAGTCCAATACACTAACGACGCTAGATTTTCCGTTAGTTTTAGTGAAATGACAAAAATACCCTTATTTATTAAAAAAATTCACCCATCCACACGTGACACCCGTCACTATCAAGTCCGTCAATTGACTCGAACTTGTTAACCCTCCTCGTGCATTTATTATTTTTACGAAATTAATTTGTTTTCGAATCCAATCTGTAGAGATTAATAAAGAGGCTGATGCAACCTAAACATCCAATGTCTATCCTGCATGTTGCACACGTGCATTGAAGAAGAATGCTTAGGAAGTTTTACACATGCAACAGAAAATACTCCAAGTGTAAAATCTTCCGAAGCCAATACCAATATCTTATGAAGCAAAAAATGAAGTCTTCCGAAGCTTCAACTCATGAAGACAGATTTCTTCCGAAGACTTTTAATACATGCTTTATCTGATGTACTTTTCCATAAAGCTGGACACCTTTCCGCTGCACCTCTGTAAGGTCACCAACTTACATGAGTTAGTGAAAAGGTCCATGCTTTTGGTAACTGTAAATTGAGGTCTTGAGTCTGTAACTTTCTACTTCATGTACTTTATCCTTTTTGTAATAGATAATGATATGAGCTATGGCATGTCATAGTCACAATTGATTTTGTTTTGTGTCTAGTCAATTGTATCCAGCTGGCTTTCAAAGTATAGCCGGCTGTAGGATGTAGTATAAGTATCTCATGTTCTTGTATCTTTCATATATGCTTTGTAACACTTGTAATAAAACATAGAGAAAGCAATATACTGTATTCTTGAAAACCATATACTTGTGTTCTTTGTGTTCTGTCTCTTATATTACTTGTGTTCTTAGTGTCTTACCTTGGTTAATCCAGTTTACTGTTTGATTAAGTTTTAGTTAATCTCCTCTTTGTGTTGTTGTGTTGTAACTGACCCCCTTTAATGGTCCTGCATTTGGTATCAGAGCTTTCAGGCTCCTGATATAAGATCTCACCATCTTAAGATCCCTCACATACACAAATACTAAACTTTTCAAATGGCAACCATTTCCAAGACTGATATGGAAACTGGAACCATGAACAAGTCCCCACTGATCACTCTTGATGAGTTTGATACCTGGTGTTTGAGAATGGAAGGTTTCATCAGGTCTCTTGATTCAAGAATGTGGGAGTCTATTGAGAATGGACCTTTCATACCCAGCACCCCTTCTGCTACTGGTGCTGGTATGATCCCAAAAGATGTGACTAACTACTCTAATGAAGATAGGAAGAGAGTAGAGATTGACAGAAAAGCCATGACAACCCTTCAAACTGCCCTTCCAAACTCTGTGTACAGAGGTTTCAAGAAGTGCAAAACAGCCAAGCAGCTGTGGGATGCACTGAAATTGATGTATGAGGGTTCCTCTGAAGCCAAGGAGAACAAGAAAGATCTCCTGAAGCAGCAGTTTGAAAACTTTACCTTCAAAACAGGTGAAACCATGACTCAGCAGTACTTCAGGTATGTTGAGATTATGGATACTCTGGTGGATGGAGGAGTTTCTCTTGAGAATAGAGACATTGTAAGAAAGTTCATGTCCTCACTTCCTAGGCAATGGACACATAATTGTATGGTGATCAAGAGAACTGAAAATCTCAAAACTCTTACTCTGACAGAGTTATATGGGATTCTCAGTGCCTACCAGATGGAGATGAACATGCAAGGTTCATCTGGCACCTCCAACAAACAAATGGGTTCAGCCCTACATGTGGTTGAAAAGGATAGCATAGAACCCAAACATCATCTCTTATGCTACCCTGACAACTCACCAAAGGGTCCTTTCATCACCTTCCTAGAGACACCAAGGGAGAACTACACTCAAGGAAGCCTATTCCAAGAGACAAGCTCTTCTCAAGCTTTTGTGTCTTCTGATGAAAGCTGTGGCAACTCTCTTTTCACTTTTGAAGACCTGGACTGTATTCATCTAGATGATCTGGAATACATGGAAATAGTCCAGCAGATGGCTCTTCTCACTCACAGAGCCAAGAAGTTCTACAAGAGGACTGGAAGGAACTTCCCAAGCAATGCAACCAGTGGAAAGTTTGGCCTGGACAAAGGCAAAGTCAAGTGTTATAACTGTAACTTGATGGGCCACTTTGCCAGAGAGTGTAAGGCACCTAGAGCAAATGGTTGCCAAACACAGTCCGGACCAAACTACACTGACAAAGCTCTCCAGAATGAGAAGTCAAAGCAGCAGGCTACTGTTGTTGTTGAAGAAGGAGGCTTTGACTAGAACTTTCAGGTGGAAGATGCTTATCCTAACCAAGCATTAATGTCAGATCATGATGAAGCCAAGGTATTGAAACATCTCCGTACTCCTGAATGCATTGCTAAAGTTAATAGATACAGGTCCTATAACCTGGAGATGAGATCTGACCTTGGGTCCTAAACATTTTAAAATCTGATTTTAGAAAGTCTGAAAATGATTATAAACTGAAGATAGAGGACCTAGAGAAAACCATTTCAGTTCTAAAACATGAACACATAGATTTTAGGACCCAAATCAAAGATCTCATAACCAAGTTAACTGAGTGCCAGGCTGAGCTTGTGATCAGCAAAGCTAGGGCAGAAAAGAGTGTTCTTGAAGAAGAGACCTTCAAGAGCATGATATCCTCATCCCTGCACAACAAAGTGTGCTATCAAAACAAGTAGGGACTGGGATCCTATGAGATAGCTCCTCCACACACTACCTTGTCTGTAAGATCTCCTAGGTGTGGAACTTGTGAAGATGAGCTTCCTCTCATAGATCCTATGAGTGAAGAGGATGAAGAAGAGATAGTGAAGAACTCCTCTGAGAAGAGTGAAGAGGAGGATTCCAAGAAGGGTCACTATCCTTCTGAGGAAGAAAGAAGACTGTGATAACCAGTCCATGAGAAAGAACTTGATCAGAAAGAGCAAAAGAAAGGCAAGGAAGGCTCAAGAGATCAAGGCTATTTTTGATTCTAAGCAAAAACAAGTTTTCATCTCTGCAGGGTTTAAAGTGGTAGGGACTGAAGACATCAACCAAAACTCTTCTGCTAAGAGTTCTGGTTCTTGTTTAACTCATCTCAGTAATAAGAGGAAGACTGATCTGTTGTGTACCACTGCTGCATAGCCTGGACCATCAAACTCCAAGCACAGTTCTCAGCCCAAAAGGACTATCTCAGCACCTGCAAAGATGAAGCAAGAGAAGGGATGTGACCAAAGACAGTCTTGTTCTCAGGAAAAGGCTCTTGTGAAGAAGAAGATGAATTGTGTCATGTATGACAGTACCACTCACATTGCTAAGGATTGTCCATACAATCCTAAAGGTACTGTCCATATGACCAAAATAAGACTTCAAAGGGTCTCAAGAAGATTCAAGCTTTGGAAGGAAAATCTGTTTCCCTCGGAAGCTCCAAATCAAAGATTTCAAAGTCTCACCCCACCACAAACATCATTGGAGATGTTGTCACATGGGAAAGGACAAGAGGACAAACCCATGAAGCAAATGTTTATCTTCACTCTTGTTTCTTATCCCAGATAGAGCCAAAGAAAGTTGATGAGGCTTTAAAGGATGGAAGTTGGGTTGAAGCTATGCAATAAGAGCTGCTTCAATTCAAAAGGCAGAATGTTTGGAACATTTGTCCTCTTCCTTCTGGGAGACTACCGTTGGAACCAAATGGGTGTTTAGGAATAAGAAAGATGATAGAGGCATCATCATCAAGAACAAAGCTAGAGTGGTTGTTCAAGGATACACATAAGAATAAGGGATTGATTACACTGATGTCTTTGCTCCAGTGGCAAGATTAGAAGCTGTTAGGATATTCTTGGCATTTGCTGCATCCAAGAACTTCAAGGTCTTTCAGCTTGATGTGAAGTGTGCCTTTTTATATGGAGTGATAGATGAAGAGGTATATGTCAAACAACCACCTGGTTTTGTAGACCCTGATCATCCTGATTATGTTTGCAAGCTTGACAAAGCTCTCTATGGGCTGCATCAGGCACCCGGGAAATGGTATGAGACACTGTCTGAGTATCTGTAAACATGGATACAGGAGAGGTACTATAGATGGAACTCTCTTCATCAAAGGACAGGGAAATGACATACTGCTAGTTCAAGTGTATGTAGATGACATCATCTTTGGTTCAACTAATCCAAAGCTCTGTAAAGACTTTGAGAAGCTTATGAAAGACAGATTTGAAATGAGTGCCATGGGGGAACTCAATTTCTTTCTAAGAATTCAAATGAAGCAAGTTGAAGATGGCATATTAGTAAGTCAGTCAAAGTATGTTCAGGACATACTCAAAAGGTTCAACATGACTGACTGTAAGATTGCTAAGACACCCATAGCCAGAAACCACTCCCTTGGACCTGATCTGGAGGGGGAGTGTGTATATGAGCACTATATAGGGTTATGATTGGGTCTCTTATGTATCTTACTGCTAGCAGGCCTGATATTATATTTTCTACATGCATCTGTGCAAGATATCAAGCCAACCCTAAGATGTCTCACCTCATCACTGTCAAGAGGATTCTAAGATACCTCAAAGGTGCTTCAACACTTGGTTTATGGTACCCCAAGAATCCTGACTTCAATCTGTATGCTTATATAGATAATGATTATGGTGGCTACAACATGGCTGCAAAGTCAACATCTGGGGGATGTCAGTTCCTTGGTGGAAGGGTTGTCTCATGGCAATGCAAGAAACAATCCTGTGTCTCTGCATCAACTGCTGAAGCTGAATACATTGCTGCTGCAAGCTGTTGTGCTCAAGTACTTTGGATTCAAAATCAGATGCTGGACTATGGGTTAAACTTCAAGGAGACTCCTATTCATATAGACAACAACAGTGCTATCTCAATCATAGATAATCCTGTGCAGCACTCAAGGACAAAGCACATCAATATCAGGTATCATTTAATAAGAGATAACTATGAAAAGGGATTAATTAAACTAGTCAAAGTTCACGCAGATAAACAATATGCTGATTTGTTTACAAAGGCTTTTGATGAACAAAGATTTAAATATCTAATATCAGCTATTGGGATGATAAACTTTGAGTAAGCTTTTCTTAAAACTAATTCTTATTATTTCTTAAAAATATGTGTGTCCTAAGTTGTCTAGTTCATCACTTTCATAAGCTCATGTTTTCTTTGGATGAAAATTTCTTTTTGAAGACTTTCCTTAGATTTTTGAAAATTTCTGATACTTTGGAAGTTATGCTTTTAACTTCGAAAGCAAATCATGCCTTCAAAATAAATAACTGTCTAAGAAATTTACTATCGAAAGAGCTTTCAGATTTATCTTCCGAAGCTTAAATACTTGTCTCAGACACTTACTTATTTTCAAGGACCATTTACTTCCGAAGCAAAATTAATTCTCGGAAGCTTTGTTGTCTTATATACCAAGCATTCAAGTTTTAATTTCTCTTCCGAAGCAAAATTCTCAAAACTCTCAGGAAATTCTTCCGAAGTTATTTTAGCTTCGGAAGCTTTTTAATTAAAACTTCCGAAGATAATAAACCTTCGGAAGCTTTTTGACTTCCAAGAATAATATTTTTTGAGCAAAAGTAAACTACTTTTTTAGAGGTGGGATCGACATCCGGATTTCAATGTTTATCCTCTTTCATTAAACTTTATCTGAAATCCCTTTCACATATAAACCTAACGGTTTCCCCATTTTTCTATCATTTGTTCTTCCTCCAAACCTAAAAACCCAAAATTTCTCTCTGAAATTTCTTTCTTCCTTCTTTCTTCATCTCTAAGCTACCTCAAAATGGCCAACCTTGCTCACAGAAATGATCCTAACTTTACCATGCAGTTACACAGACAACATAATCAGGTTGCTCTGTTAAGCTCTGAGAAAGATCCTCATTTCTTAGAGGTTTGTCGTTTCTTAGTTCTGTCTAACTACTTCACCTCCCTAGCCATTGATCCTCCACTTTATGAGGATCATCTGCTAGAATTCTGGAAAACCTGCCAAGAGGTTGTTATGGATGGGGAGAAGGCACTGTCTGCCACAGTGCAGGGGAGAACAATCTTCATCACTCCGGCCATCATCAACATGCATCTTCAGCTGGATGACGAAAAAGGTGAGTTGTTCTTTCCAAACAAAGCTGTCAATCATTCCTTTGAGTAGATGGGATATGAGGGAGATTTCTCTATAAAGACCTTTAGGAAAGGGAAGGTCTCATCCCAATGGAGATTCCTGCTCCATGTGGTCATTCACAACTTATCAAACAAGCATGATGGATAGGACCAGATTCCTGAGGATCTCTCCTTCATAATCCATGGAATGGTTCAAGGGGTCAAATTCAGGTATTCTCAGTTTGTTTATACAAATTTACTTGCTAATTTAGACTCCTTAGAGTATTACATGTTTCCTAGATATGTCCAGTACATTCTTAACTGTGAACTGGGCTCACAGTTGAGGGAAACAGGTAACATTCTTAAATTGGGACATATGAAGCCCAGCATCTTTAAAATACTAAGAAAGCCCACTGTTGGCTTCTCTGGGGTAGAAACAGCCCTTGTCCCAAAAATGTTAGAGCTCATAACTCAAGGTGACAACCTAGCAGCACAAGCTAGTGTTTAGCCCACACCTGCTACCTCCCAACCACCCACACAGCCTCAAATCACCATCACTTATCAAAGAAAATCCAAACGAATCCCTGCTCAGGCTATTCAGTCTGTGGAGGCCCCTATATACTCACCCATACAGGAAGAAGTGGACACTGGAGCTCCCACTTCTCCTGAGGAGCAGACCACTCCCATCTCTTCAAGAATCAGTGCTAAGGTTCCTCATGCTTAGCCTGATGAGCTTATTAGCCCTACTGCCTTAATCCATCACTCTGAGTCTCAACACTCAAGTGATCAACCTTCAGGGGACAGTTACCATCCCCAGCCTATAGATCTCAACCAACCAATTCCCACCTTGACTTCTATACTAATGAAGATCTAGGTTTCAGTGAGTATAATGAGTCTTTCTTCTTTACCCCTACTCAAAGAGAGATGAATGGTCCTGAGTCTCCTATATCTATCCCATATCAGTCACCTACAACTGAGGTGGACACTTCTGAACCTGTTCAGGATGTCCATATGGAAGAGGCTCTCACTTCTGAAAGTGATTACATCATTAAGACCTCAACCATGGCAACTCAGCCCACTGAAATCTCAACTGAGATTGCCAGTGAGCAGAGGAAAACCACCAGCCAAGAACCTGAAGCTGATGGTGAGAGAGAGGACTTTGGTCCAATCATCTCATCCCCCAATGAGTCTTCTAATGAAGATGAGGGGAATCTGAGACTAAAGGTGCACAAACTGACTAAAACATGCACCTATTTAGTCTCAAAGGTCAGTCACCTTGAATCTCAGGTGACTACCTTACATAACAGGATCAATGATCAGCAACTTGAGATTTCATATCTTAAGGAAAAACTAGTTGGGAGACCCTTAAGAAGTGCTTAACCAGGAACATAAGAACCTGTGGATGTGATTGACCTATCTTCCAGCTCACCTATACAAGTGGGTGATGCTACCAAAAAGGGGGAGAAAGTTATTACAGCCACAGAACCTGGGAGTTCTTCAGAGAGAGTGGACATTGAGGACTCACCTTCCTCACTTGAAATTGTGCATTCTTAGCAACCTCCTCAAATTCACATTGATATGGACTACACTGACTCCTTCATACAGAGTTTGTTTGAGGATGGGATACCAAGGGCTATGTCATCCTTACCATCTTCCAATCATATCATTGGGTGAAGGTATGACAACATCAGGAAACCCCTAATCATCATAAGAGTTCAAGGACAGCAAGAAGTCTTAAATTTTCAGACTTTGAACTACTATGAAGGTCTGGATCTAGTCAACATGCCACTTGTCAACCCAAGAAAATCAAGACAAGCTGACAGACTGGCTCAAAGAATCCAAGACAGGATCACTGCAGAGTTCAGATTAAGAAGGAGACTTAGGCAATCAGGCAATGCCATCGGTCAACTAGATGTTGAGGCAGACCCTAAGATTAGTTTCATAGGGGAAACCTTGACTGAAGGCCCAATGGCAGAACCTGAGACCCCTGTCTCATCATCATCAACTGCTGTAGAGATCCACACTCCTATTGAGACACCTGCAAGTGAATGTGCTTCTCAACCTCTCTCTAGCCAGAGCTTAGATGCTGCAACAAGCAATGAAGGCCAAAGCTCTGTCCACCCTGAGTCACAAAGGTCTGTGAGTGACAAAGGGAAAAGAAAGATGACATCTGAGGAGATTGAGGAGGAGGAGAGAGAGGAAAAGGAGGCTGAGGGGAGAAAGTTCCTCTGCTGAGTCTTCAAAACTCATGGAGTCTGCTATCAGGACTGCCCCCAGACCAGATACTCAGAATGATGAGTTAAGGGCAGTCAGGATAAATTATCTGCAGGCAAGGAACTATGACATAGACAGTGTCATCTTTCTCCCCTTAGAAGAGTTGAATGAATTGGTTGATCTGGAAAGGTCAAAGGAGAAAAAGGAGGCAAAAGATGCAGAGCTTCTAGTACAAGTCAAAGAAGAGAGAAGAAGAAAAAGACTGTACAAGGATATGCCTACCCTCTCTCCAGTTCAGGAAAGTCCTGCACAAGAAGATGTGGTTCAACAAGAACCTCAGGTAGACAAAGAAGAAGAGAGGATCAAGATGATCAACTACCTGAGTGCCACAGGCTTCTATCAGGCATATGCACTCCTTCCCTTGTCATGTGATTATGCTGAGTTTGAGTACTTAAAATAGCTTGAACTTAAGATAATCAAGGACAGAAAGACAACTAAGAAGAAACTAAGGGAAGAAGCTGCAAAATCAAGAGCTATCATCCAAAAGAGCATGAAGAAGTCTGCTGATAGGCAGAGGATGATAAGCTTCTTGAAGCTATATGGATTCTCCAGAAGGAGACTTGGCTCCATGTCTCTATCCACTATGGATGAGCATATTAGGGTGATCAAGCAGAAGATCAAAAGTGGAGAGCTCATTGACTTACACTCCACTCCAAGTCAAGCCCCACCTGAAGTGGAGGTTAAGGTTGAACAACCAGAGACAACACAACCTGGACCTCCTGCTGAAACTCAGCAAGGTTCATCTTCTGATCCACAGCAGGGTCAACCTCCCTTTCCTTCTTAGCCTGAGAGAGAGGAAGTCCCAACTGAGAAAGACAGTGACGATCAATCTGGTGTTGCAGGCCAGTCTTCTCAGTTAAAACCTGTTAAGAGAAAAAAAAGATGGCTTCTAAACCAAAGCCAAAGAAGAAGAAGATTGCACCCTTTTCTAAACCCCAGGATGAGTTAGAACATCTTAAGGTTGTGCAGCCAGAGGATGTTACATCAACTCCAATTCAAATAGCTCCTCTAGCATCAGGAAGACCCATCTTGTCTTGGACATACACTACAAATCCAGAAAGATGGCATGTCATTAGAGATCAAGGGACTGAAGATATTTACACATGGCAAGATATGTTTCAGTTGCCTCTACATGACCTCTTTGATATGAGAAGACACTTTGATAGTCTGAAGGATCCTGATCACCTTATGAAGAAAGGATTGGTGATCATCCTAATAAGGACTATTGACATCTAAAGTCACTAAGTGTTTTGGTAGCATCACCCTAGGGGGAGTTTGTAGAGATTAATGAAGAGGCTGATGCAACCTAAACATCCAATGTCTATCCTGCATGCTGCACAAGTGCATTGAAGAAGAATGCTTAGGAAGTTTTACACATGCAACAAAAAATACTCCAAGTGTAAAATCTTCCAAAGCCAAGACCAATATCTTCCGAAGCCAAAAATGAAGTCTTCCGAAGCCTCAGAGACAAAGTCTTCTGAAGCTTCAACTCATGAAGACAGATTTCTTCCGAAGACTTTTAATACATGTTTTATTGATGTACTTTTCCATAAAGCTGGACACCTTTCCGTTGCACCTCTGTAAGGTCACCAACTCACATGAGTTGGTGAAAAGGTCCATGCTTTTGGTAACTGTACATTGAGGTCTTGAGTCTATAACTTTCTACTTTATGTACTTTATCCTTTTTGTAATAGATAAGGATGTGAGCTATGGCACATCATAGTCACATGTCAAAAGGCAATCTGCCTTTTGACTCTACAATTGATTTTGTTTTGTGTCTAGTCAATTGTATCCAGCTGGCTTTCAAAGTATAGCCGGCTGTAGGATGTAGTATAAGTATCTCATGTTCTTGTATCTTTCATATATGCTTTTTAACACTTGTAATAGAACACAGAGAAAGCAATATACTGCATTCTTGAAAACCATATACTTGTGTTCTTTGTGTTCTGTCTCTTATATTACTTGTGCTCTTAGTGTCTTATCTTGGTTAATCCAGTTTACTGTTTGATTAAGTTTTAGTTAATCTCCTCTTTGTATTGTTGTGTTGTAACTGACCCCCTTTAACGGTCCTGCACAATCTTTTCATATATCCGTTACGTGTTAACCCTAATATAATAACAATCTCAAATTTGACAAATATTATATAAAAGATAATTAATAAAAAAAGTAATTATTATTCGTGTAATTAATACTATTATTATGATTATTATTATTATTATAATTAAGTCTAGGGTATAAATTGTAATTTAATGGAACTTGAGGGTTTAATTATTTGAAAGTTGAGGGGTTAAAGTGTAAAAAAAGGATAAAAATACAAATAAGTGGGTGTAAAGGTGGGCATGGCCGCCCACCCTCTTTTCACATCACTTTTTAAATGGATTTGAGAGAGTGAGAGCAGAAAAACTCTCGGTTTGAAGAAGAAGAAGAAGAGGCTGAATTCAAGGTAAGAATTCGAAGTTTCTAAGTGTTCATGTTGGGTTTTGTCTCGGTTATATGCTTATGTGCTTGTGTGTGTTCGTGTGTGTGTGTTTTGTGGGTTTCTAGGTGTTTGAACTCATTTGCATACGGGTTAGAAGGAAGATACATCCAAAGTTGCACCAGGTGAGTTTCTAGACCCCGGTTTTACTTGTTTTAAACTCTCTTTGGGGCTGAAAATGTATTTAAATGATTTTAAAATGTTTATGTATGTATACCCGTATGTATTATGCATGTTTGATGATGTTCCTTAGATGTTTATAGGTTTTTCATGTTTAGAATAGCCTTGGTAAGCTTAGAACAATTAGGCTTGATGTTTGGATTCGGAAATATCCTAGAAACATGTTGAACAGAAGGTTCATGCGCCTAAGTAAGGCCCATGCGCCTGGAAATGTATTAGAAATGTTAAGTGTAATTCATGCGCCTGAACAGTGGTCCATGTGCCTAGAATATTAGTCAAACGACTAAGTGTAGGGCCATGCGCCCAAATAGTATCCATACGCCCGAATAGCCCATGCGCCTGAGTGTCCATGCGTCCAAATGGACCATACCCCCGAATAGTGTCCATGCGCCTGAAATAGCTCATGCACCTAAGTGTTGAAAGCATTAAGTGTTGGCTGATGCGCATGCATAGTGATAAAATGCCCAACAGGGCACATGCGCTCAAATAGTGTCTAAGCACCTAAACACTTAAAATTTATTACAAAATTTTTGGGAGTCTGTGCTTTTAGGGTTTTGACTGAGGTTTGACTAGGGCTTATAAATGCTTGGTTTCATGCATGATTATGATTGTTTTATGATTGTTCCATATTATTATTATTATTATTATTGCTATTAGTGCATGACTTTACGTGGTGTGTTTATTATTGTAACGTAAAGTATTATTAATAATAATTAAGTGAAAGAGTAATAAAGAAGAGAAGTGGAACTTAATTTAAAATGTTAACAAGTCTTGCAAGCTGATAGGAGGTGCACAACCATGAGGTCGTTAGCTCAACTGTGATGCGGGTTAGCTACCCTAAGATGCACACGGGTCCAATCAATTGAGATTGGCGGACCTTTGCAGCGTATCCTAGGTGTTTGGGCCAGCCTTGTATATAGTATGTAGAGCTAAAACTCATTCAGCAACGCTGATTTTTATAGATTTTCAATTGGCAGGTAAATATTGCTGAGGGTGGCACGAGGGTGAAGCTACTCGGCAGGAAAAGACTAACATCCATTCATGCTCAACAACAATGTTTTAATGAAATGAATGGCTTTTGTCAAAATAATTCCGCTGCTTAAACTTGTAAATTTATAATCTTTAATATATTTGATGTTGTGAATGACCAACTGTGAGGTCTCCGGGAACGGTGCCTTACAAGTTGGTATCAGAGCCAAAGTTTAAGAGAATTGGGTTAAATAAATTTTTTAAAACCTAAACTTAAACTGAAAATAGGACAACTGGAGGGATGTCAGCCCGAGTAGCTACGTGCCATCAGGTATTTTTCTTAATGTTAACTAGTATTATATGCGCATGCTATTTGATTTATGTGCTTTTAGTAGATTTAGATACTGATTAAGTCAGGATAGGAAATGCTTGGGGTATGAAGAGTAAAGTAAGTGGCTAATCACAACTGGCTACTGTAATTAGGGACTTACTATACTTGACAGAAACTGAGTTCTTACCTTGAATGACCGCGTTAGTGTTTGAATCTTATAGCGTGTTAGAGGATGGCTGGACGGAAATCTTCCAAGACTCCTAGAGGCAGAGGCCGTCCACGTGTGACTAGGAGTAGTGCTAAGGCTCCTGAGACGACCCATAAGAACCCTGAGGTCCATGGCCGGAGTGAAGAGGATGAGAATGCTAGCTTGAATGGCTCAGCTAGGGAGGCGATTGCTGATGAAGTACACCAGGTCATGCAGACAGTCTTAGCGTTTGTGGTGACTGAAGTCATCAAGGCTGTGAGAAGCGAGGAAAGGAAGAAGAAAGAGAATAGAAAGGGATCAACGAGCAAGGGAAGCAAAAGGGAGGAGGAACAACCAGAGCCTAAGACTGTGTTGTCCAATGAGGAGGAGGATGATGTAGTGGGGGTAGCGACCGGAGGATGCAGTTATGGGGCGTTCCAAAGGTGTAAGCCCCCGAATTTTGATGGCAATGGCAACGCTGCTGCCACTCACCGCTGGGTGAGGGAGATAGAGGCAGTTTTGGAAATCAGTGAGTGCCGCGAGAATCAAAAGGTGAAGTTCGCGACTCACTCTTTCGTTGATTCAACGCTGTGTTGGTGGGACAATATTGTCCAAGCTGAGGGTACCAGGGCAATCAGAAGGATGAGGTGGAGTGAACTAAAGAAGTTGGTGGTCGAGGAATTCTGTCCTCACAGGGAACTCGATAAAATCTAGAGGGGGTTCTTGCAACTTGAAGCGGGAACCATGACCCACCAGTAGTACACCACCAAATTCAACGAGATGGCGAGGCTGGTGCCGGATCAGGTGATGCTGGTGTCAAGGAAGATCAAGAGGTACATCCAGGGACTACCGGCTGACATTCGCAGGCACCTGATTATTGCTCAGCCAGGTACCTTTCGATCGGTGGTGGATTTGGCGGGTATATTGTATGATGAGCGAGAGGAGACTATGGTGGAGGTGAAGAAGACGAGTGGGGATGGTAAGAACTAGAATGGGAAGAGGTTTGGACGTGGTGGCTTCGCTCCAAACAACAAGAAAATGAAGGTGGACGACCGTGGGGTGTCATCAAGATCAGGGCCGAAAAGGTGTGGTAGATGTGGAAGGGAGCATACCGGTGAGTGCAGGATGGGAATGAATGTATGCTTCAGGTGTGGCAAGCCTGGCCGCATCTCTAGAGACTGTAGGGCGTCGAAGTGCTATAACTGTGGCGGGGAGGGCCACGCGACCAAAGACTGTAAGAAGCCGAGGGCGGAGAGCTCTGGAGCGAAGAAGAAGTCGGAGGAAGGAGGGCAGAGGGAAAGTGCTAGAGCTTACACCATGACCCGGGAGGAAGCCAAAGTTGATCCTGATGTCATGCCAGGTATGTTTCTAGTAAACCAAACTTGTGCCTCTGTATTGTTTGATTCCGGTGCTAGTAGGAGTTTTATTTCCACTACTTTCTGTGCTAAGTTGCCTATTAGTAGTAGAAATGTCAGTGAACCATTCGATGTAGAAACCGCTATTGGCAAGTCCACGAGAATTACTGATGTGATAGAGGATTGTGCTATAGAACTAGAAGGTCATAGGTTTGCTGCTAGGTTACACGTGATGCCCCTGGGTGGATTTGATGTAGTACTAGGGATAGACTGATTAGCAACCTATGAAGCAAACATCGTATGTCGCAAGAAGATGATTCGATTAGTTGCACCCGATGGGAGTTTGGTTACGATTTATGGAGATCGCGTTAATACAATCCCGAAGGTGATTTCGATGGCGGTGGCCAGGAAGTGCATGAAATGTGGATGTAGTGCCTACTTGGCATACGTAAGAGATGTGGATGTGTCGGTACCGCAATTATCTGAGGTGCCAGTGGTGTGCGACTTTCCGGACGTATTCCCGGAAGACTTACCCGGCGTGCCACTGGATCGCGAGATTGAGTTCCAAATTGATTTTATACCCGGTGCTCAACCCGTTGCTAAAGCACCATATCGATTAGGTCCGACTGAGATGAAGGAACTCATGAGCCAATTGCAGGAGTTGATGGATAAGGGATCATTCGACCGAGTATCTCCCCATGGGGTGCTCCGGTATTGTTTGTGAAGAAAAAGGATAGAAGTATGCGAATGTGCATTGACTATCGAGAGCTGAACAAGTTGACGGTGAAGAATCGGTACCCGTTTCCAAGGATTAATGACTTGTTCGACCAGCTCCAAGGTGCCAGTTGGTTCTCGAGGATAGATCTACGATCTAGCTACCATCAATTGAAGGTGAAGGAACGAGACATTCCTAAGACAGCCTTCCATACGTGTTATAGACACTACGAGTTCCTTGTTATGTCTTTTGGTTTAACTAACGCCCCAGCTGCCTTTATGGATTTGATGAATCAAGTGTGCCGACTGATGTTGGATAGATCCGTGATTGTGTTCATTGATGATATCCTGATCTACTCGAAGAGCGAAGAAGAGCATACCGGTCACATTCGGGAGGTGTTGGGGGCATTAAGAAGGGAGAAGTTGTATGCCAAATTCTCCAAGTGCGCGTTCTCGTTGCGCAAAGTTCAATTCTTGGGTCGTGTGGTGAATCCTGATGGAATTATGGTAGACCCCGCATAGGTGGAGGTAGTGATGCAATGGAAGTCTCCAAAGACGCCATTCGAGATTCGTAGTTTCTTGGGGCTGGCGGGATATTCTCGAAGGTTCATCCAGGACTTCTCCAAGATAGCCTTCCCGTTGACTAAATTGACCCGTAAGGATGTGAAGTTTGTATGGGGTTAAGCTCAGGAGAAAGCATTCAAGGAGTTAAAGGCAAGGTTGACTCAAGCTCCTGTCCTGTCATTACCCGAAGGAAGCGAGGATTTGGTGGTCTATTCAGATGCTTCCTACTCGGGGTAGGGTGCGTGTTAATGCAGAGAGGGAAGGTTATAGCCTATGCATCCCGACAGTTGAAGGTTCATGAGGTCAATTATCTCACTCATGACTTGGAGCTAGCAGCCGCGGTCTTTGCACTAAAGATTTGGAGGCATTATTTGTACGAGACGAAGTGCACCATTTTCACTGACCACAAAAGCTTGAAGTATTTCTTTGAGCAGAAGGACCTGAATATGAGGCAGAGAAGATGGTTGGAGCTCATAAAAGATTATGATTGCGAGATCCATTACCATCCGGGCAAGGCTAACGTGGTGGCAAATGCCCTTAGCCGAAAGGAGAGGCCCGACCCAAATCAGGTGAAAGCATATCAACTGATCATGACCTCTGATGTGATGAAGCAAGTCAAAGAGTTTCAAGATGAGGCACTGAAAGAAGATCATCTTAACTTTGAAAGGATGAGAGGTCTGGTTGGGGAATTGGGTGAAAACACACTTGGTGTTGAAACTCGATTTGGACGGGTGTGGATTCCTCGTTTTGTGGATCTACGTGTGAAGATTATGGATGAACCACAAGACGCGATACTCTATTCATCCTGGTGCCATGAAATGTATCAATATATGAAGAAAGATTATTAGTGGTCGGGTATGAAGCGCGATGTGGTGGGGTATGTGAGTAAGTGCCTTACTTGCTTACAGATGAAGGCCGAACATCAGAAGCCGTATGGGAAGATTCGACCTTTGGATATACCGGAATGGAAGTGGGAGCACATCACCATGGATTTCATTACGAAGCTGTCGCGTACTCCGAAAGGGTACGATGCCATATGGGTGATTGTCAACCGTCTGACGAAGAGTGCTCACTTCCTACCGATCCGCGAGACATATTCATCTGAGAGGTTGGCGAATCTATTCATCAAGGAAATTGTAACTCGTCACGGTGTGTCGGTGTCTATTGTATCTGATCGTGACACCCGGTTTACATCCAAATTCTAGAAGAAATTCCATGATGCCATGGGGACGAGGTTACATATTAGCACGGCTTATCATCCCCAAACTGATGGTCAGTCAGAAAGAACCATTCAGACACTAGAAGACATGCTTCGGGCATGTGTGATTGATTTTGGGGGAAGCCGGGATGACCACTTACCGTTAGCTGAATTCTCATACAACAACAGCTATCATGCCAGCATTGGCATGCCACCATATGAGATGTTATATGGTAGGAGATGCAGAACACCCATTTGTTGGGGTGATATTGTTCAGAATGAATTAGGGAGCGTCGAGGTAATTAAGGCTATGACTGAAAAGCTTGAGAAGATTAAAGCCTTCATGAAGGCAGCCAAAGATAGACAGAAGTCGTATGCTGATAAAAGACGTAGACCGATTGAGTTCCAGGTGGGTGACCGGGTTATGTTGAAGGTCTCACCTTGGAAGGGCATTATCCGATTCAGGAAGCGGGGCAAGTTGAGCCCAGCTATATAGACCCTTTTCCGAATCATTGCTCGAGTAGGAGAGGTGGCCTATAGATTGGAGTTACCAGATGAGTTAAGTGCTTAGCTGATGAAGACATGATTGTTCCACTGGAGGATATCGAAGTAGACGAAAGTCTCAATTATGTGGAGCAACCAGTGGCAATCATCGATCGAAAAGAAAAGAGGCTGAGAAATAAAGTGGTTCCTCTTGTGCGTGTACAGTGAAAGCACAGGAAGGGATCCGAATCTACATGGGAGACTAAGGAGATGAGGCAGCATTACCCACGTCTGTTCGAGGAATAACAGGTTTTAGGGACGAAACCTATATAAGGGGGGTGGATTTGTAACACCCGGTTATTCTTTAAAAAGAAAAGAAAGATAAGAGTTGAAGAATAAAAGTAGGAAATGCAATTTAACCCAAGTTGAGGGGTTAAAAGTGTAAAGAAAGGACAAAAGTACAAATAAGTTGGTGTAAAGGTGAGCATGGCCATCCACCCTCTTTTCATATCACTTTTTAATTGGATTTGAGAGAGTGAGAGTAGAAAAACTCTCAGTTTGAAGAAGAAGAAGAAGAAGCTGAATTCAAGGTAAGAATTCAAAGTTTCTAAGTGTTCATGTTGGGTTTTGTCTCGGTTATATGCTTATGTGCTTGTGTGTGTTCGTGTGTGTGTGTTTTGTGGGTTCTAGGTGTTTGAACTTATTGCATACGGGTTAGAAGGAAGATACACCCAAAGTTGCACCAGGTGAGTTTCTAGACCCCGGTTTTACTTGTTTAAAACTCTCTTTGGGGCTGAAAATGTATTTAAATATTTTACAATGTTTATGTATGTATACCCGTATGTATTATGCATGTTTGATGATGTTCCTTAGATGTTTATAGGTTTTTCATGCTTAGAATAGCCTTGGTAAGCTTAGAACAATTAGGCTTGATGTTTGGATTCGAAAATATCCTAGAAACATGTTGAACAGAAGGTTCATGCGCCTAAGTAAGGCCCATGCGCCTAGAAATGCCTTAGAAATGTTAAGTGTAATTCATGCGCCTGAACAGTGGTCCATGCGCCTAGAATATTAGTCAGACAACTAAGTGTAGGGCCATGAGCCCAAATAGTATCCATACGCCCGAATAGCCCATGCGCCTGAGTGTCCATGCGTCAAATGGACAATACCCTCGAATATTGTCCATGCTCCTGAAATAGCTTATGCGCCCAAGTGTTGAAAGGGTTAAGTGTTGGCTGATGTGCCTGCATAGTGATAAAATGCCCAACAGGGCCCATGCGCCCAAATAGTGTCTAAGCGCCTAAACAATTAGAATTTATTACAGAATTTTTGGGAGTCTATGCTTTTAGGGTTTTGACCGAGGTTTGACTAGGGCTAATAAATGCTTGGTTTCATGCATGATTATGATTGTTTGATGATTGTTCCATATTATTATTATTATTATTATTGCTATTAGTGCATGACTTTATGTGGTGTGTTTATTATTGTAACGTAAAGTATTATTAATAATAACTAAGTGAAAGAGTAATAAAGAAGAAAAGTGGAATTAATTTAAAATGTTAACAAGTCTTGCAAGCTTATAGGAGGTGCACGACCATGAGGTCATTAGCTCAACTGTGATGCGGGTTAGCTACCCTAAGATACACACGGGGCCAATCAATTGAGATTGGTGGACCTTTGCAGCGTACCCTAGGTGTCTGGGCCAGCCTTGTATACAGTATGTAGAGCCCCTTGTGGGAACAGAGGGCCCAGCACCATTTCCCCGCGCACATAGTTTAGGGTATTGCTCATTGGTCCACATAGACAGTGAAAGATAAAAAATACAAGAATGCAGAGTAAGCAAGGCATACAGTAATGAGAAAAGCATTATCTGATTGTATAGTTAATGCGTGTTCACCTATAAAGAGATGAAGTTTTCATAAAAAGAGTATTTTTATATGTACACCTACAGAAAGTATTTTATTACTTTTAAAACTAAAACTCACTCAGCAACGCTGACTTTTATATATTTTCAGTTGGCAGGTAAATATTGTTGAGGGTGGCACGAGGGTGAAGCTACTTGGCAGGAAAAGACTGACATCCATTCATGCTTATGATTGTTGTTGTTTTGTAATGCAATTAAACAATTCTTCTGTATTCAATTAAACAATAGTGTATTGCTCAACAACAGTGTTATAATGAAATGAATGGCTTTTGTTAAAATAATTCCGCTGCTTAAACTTGTAAATTTATAATGTTTAATATATTTAATGCTATGAATGATCAACTGTGAGGTCTCCGGGAACGGGGCCTTACAGCGTTGTTATATGTTTTTATCTAGTGTGTGCGTGAGTATGTATTGTATATGTATATGTGTTTGTGCGATGTGTGTGTAGTGGAAGGTTGCTGCTGTGTGCATGTGTGTGAACTGCATGTACGTGTTAAATCCTTGTGTGTGTTGTGTGTGATTGAATTCTTGAGTGTGTGAGTGTTTAGGTGTTTGTGTATGCACATTGTGTGTGTTTAATATTTAAGTTGGTAATAGTTAATTATAATTTTTAGTGTTAAAATTATTGCAATATATATATATGTGTGTATATATATGTTGTATGGGTGTGTATTAAAGTATTTATATATATATATATATATATATATTATATATATATATATATATATATATATATATATATATATATATAACTATATGAATTGCGGTACAAATGGGTATATGTAAAACCTATAAAAATAATGAATAAATGCGCGTGATTATAAGGCTAAATATATAATTATAGGTACAGGTATAATAATAGTGTACTCAACTTATTATATATATATATATATATAATATATATATATATATATATATATATATATATATCTTCTCGAGCAAGTCGTGCGATACACCCCAACCGATTCGGATCCGACCGAAAGTATCCTTTCTCATTGAACGTGTTTAAAGTTATTAATTATAACTAATTATAGGTGTTTGATCGTTCATTGCCCTCATTCGTTGAAGTCTTTTATTCATTCATTTTCATATCATATCTAGGTGAGTTCGCGGCTCCGTTTTCATTTTAAATATTTATAAACTAGGGGGAAAAGTATGTTCACCCTTTTTATGTTGTGAACTTATTCAATTTTTTGGGACTGTTGTGTTTACTGTTTTGTAAGTATTATCTAGTACATGCATGTGTTGTCTTTGTGGTTCTATATTCGCAACTATTTAACTCCGGCGTTGGAGCCGACGGACAGATATTGATAGTACTTTTGGGCTGACACCCTCACCCTTGTTTGTAGTATACTAGTTGGGACTGACAGTGGCCAGGAACGGACCCTAGGGTAAATATGTTCCGACAAATTCTTTGTGTATGTCGTAGGATTTGTTGTGATGCTCATGATTACATGTGATATTACTTGCTTATAACTGTATACACTCATGTCCTACTAAACTATTACACAACATCAAGTTTGTTTATTATAAACCTGCGAACTCACCAACATCATGTTGACCTTTTTGAGCATATCTTTTTAGGTAATAATCATTGAGGATTGCTAGGGAAGTTGCCTTAGCGATGACCTTAGACTTACTTTATTTTAAACTTTGGATGTCTTCGAAAATTGCATTTGGCATTTACTTGTTATTCATATTTTTGACTACTTGTTCCCAAGTTGTAGGACTTATACTTATTGGGTTTGTATGACTATGCTTGTCTTGTAATTGACTAACTGCGACACAAGTCTCCATTTGTGTCGGTGACGTCATGACACGTTGTCTTTCATTATTTATTGCATCTCTATTAACTAACGATGTGTTATGATGATCCCGTCCGTTACATCCTCCTGTTTCCGCTATAAGTGGGGGTGTGACAGATTGGTATCAGAGCTATTGGTTATGGAGAATTAGATGGATCACTCGACGTAGACTATAACCTAAGAACCTACATGTAGAATGCATATGAGGATTTATGTGCATTGACTATGCGTGTCTGTTCTTTAATTATTGAAACTATTCATGATCCGCAATGTGTTAATGATTCTATTTCATTTCCTTTGTTCAACTTCAGATAATTAACCTTTGGTTATCGATCATACCTTTGATGCTTCTATCTTGAATAACACTTTGTACTTCACAAGGCGGTTTGACTCGGTTAGGATGAGCTGGGGTTGACCATGCAAAGCAAATTTCAATTACGGGTGCACACGTAAATGCAATTTGTCATGCATGCGAAGTCTAGTCATCTTGCCACAAGATAATGGTCATAATTAGTATGAATCCTCAGCTCCATACCTTAGGACATTAGTGTCCTGTTTCTTATGAGACCTTATCAATCTTGATGAATCATTTATCACTTGTTACTTGCATGAGTTCTAACCCACCTAAAGACTCATGGGATTGTATTGTGACATTGGTCCTAGTCCCTATGAGATAATGCCCTCTCTAGCATTTCGATGATTATGCAACCAACTGTTTCCTTGAATAATATCTGGTCTTCGAAGGGTTGCAGCTCAGCAATGATACTCACTGCACATGTATTACTTTATTGATTGATTTAAAAATTTGAGGCTTATGTATGTCTTTAAATAAGTTAGAAAATGCCGCCCAAAAGGATTATCCGTAGTTACTCGTGATAGTGTTGTCCTAAGAGGTAGAGGTAGAAGAGGAAGAAGAGGTGCAAGAGGTAGGAGTGAAGCACCTGCAGGTGGAAATAAAGGTGGGCAGGGTGGTAATAATCAGGGAGCTGGAAACCCTGATATAGCCTCCATGATTGCTCAACAACTTACAACACTCATCCCGACCATAGTCGCACAGGTGAGTGACAACATCATGAATCACAATAATGGGGGTGGTAATGAGGATAACGAACATAATGATGAAAATGGCTGTTATTAAGAGAATGATGAAAATGGACATAGAGATGGAGATGGAGATAACAATAGGGAAGGAGGTGGAATGGGTAATGCGAACGATAATGGAAACATGAATGGGAATGGCAATGGAGGAAGGGTTGGTTGTACTTACAAGGAGTTCATGACTTGTAAACCAAAGGAGTTTGATGGGAAAAGTGGAGCCATTGCCTTGACCCGTTGGATTGAGAAGATGAAATCCGTGATGGACATCAACAATTGTGCTGAAGATCAGAAGGTGAAGTATGCTACACGTTCACTGGTGGTAAAAGCGTTAACAAGGTGGAATACCCAAGTGCAGGCTCGAGGTAGGGAGGCAGCAATAGCCATGACTTGGATGGAATTCAATCCTTGGCAACTGAAGAATATTGTCCAATGATTGAAATGCAAAAGTTAGAGCATGAATTTTGGAATCATGCGATGGTAGGGTCGGTTTATGCTGCTTACACCGACTGGTTTCATGAGTTGGCAAGACTGGTGCCACACCTAGTGACACCTGAATCAAAGCGGATTGAGCATTACATTTGGAGTTTAGTACCTCAAATACGTAGTTTGGTAATTGATGCGGCACCCCCGACTATACAGAGTGCGATTTTGAAGCGAGCACTCTAACTGACGAGATGGTAAGAACTGGGGTGCTAGGTAAAAGTAGTGAGAAAAGAAGAGATGTGGGGGAATCGAGCAGACAAACAGGGGGAAGATTCGATAAGAAGGCAAAAGTGACTAAAAGCTTTGTAGCGGTGAACCAAGGGAGAAAGGACTATGTTGGGCCACATCCTAAGTGTGGAAATGTAACTATCATCATCCTCCAGCGGCGTCGTGTCGAGTTTGTGCGAATTGTAGGCGCCCGAGGCATCTTGCAAGACTATATAGTGGCGCCCAACTTGGTTGCACCGATAAATGCAATCAATCCAGCTGGAAACGTTAGAGTTTGCTATGAGTGTGGGAGTCCCGACCATTACCGGAATACGTGCCCTAGACTGAATCGGGCACCTGGTCAACAAATGAATAACCAAAACCAAGTGATGGCGATAGCTGGTAATCAAGGGCAAGGTAATCAAGGAAATGCTGCCCGAGGACGTGCGTATGTGATTGGTGCAAACGACCCGCGCTAAGACCCGAATATTGTTACGGGTATGTACCTTCTCAATAATCATTTTGCATCTGTATTATTTGATACCGGGGTAGACAATAGCTTTGTGTCCTCTGAATTTGCACCCCTACTTGGTTTGAACCCTAGTTGTTTAGAGACTAGCTACTCAGTAGAAATGGCGAATGGTAAATTTGTGAGAGCTAGTGAAATAATTAGGGGGTGCACGATTACATTAGATGATCATGCCTTTGATATAGATTGAATTAGGAAGTTTTGACGTGGTAGCGGGAATGGATTGGTTGTCAAAGTATGAAGCTGAAATGTTTGCCGAGAGAAGGTGGTGCGGATCCCCATGCCTAATGGTGATGTGCTCAAGATTCAAGGAGAACGACCAGGAAGGAGTCTAAAGATCATCTCATGTATGAAAGCTCGTCGTTGTCTGCAGAAGCAATGTTATGAATTCCTGGCACATGTGGTGGAGAAGAAACCCGAGGAAGGGAAACTGGAAGACATTCCGGTGGTGCGAGACTTTTCGGAAGTATTCCCTGATGATTTGTCCGGTTTACCCCCTCCTCGACAAGTGGAATTCAGCATAGATTTGGTACCCAGAGCGACGCTAGTAGCAAAGACACCATATCAATTAGCACCATCGAAAATTCAAGAATTATCAAGCCAACTACAAGAGTTGTTAGATAAGGGTTCATACGACCAAGTCACTCGCCATGGGGAGCACCGATATTATTGTCAAGAAGAAGGATGGAACGTTTAGAATGTGCATAGACTATCGAGAGTTGAATAAATTGACTGTAAAAAAATCGATATCCACTTCCCAGGATCGATGACCTATTTGACCAATTACAGGGAGCTTCGTACTTCTCTAAGATCTACCTCCGATCAGGTTATCACCAATTACGGGTTCATGAGGAGGATATACCAAAGACATCATTTAGAACTCGATATGGGCATTACGAGTTCTTAGTCATGCCATTTGGGCTGACCAACGCTCCAGCAGTGTTCATGGATCTTATGAACCGGGTGTGCAAACCCTATCTGGACCGGTTTGTAATCGTGTTTATAGATGATATTCTCATCTATTCCAGATCAAAGGAAGACCATGAGCAACATCTTCGAGCAATACTCAAACCCCTCCCCTCCATGCATTCACCGAGCTCCGTTCTTCACTGAATCAGCCCCATTTCTCCAACATTAGCCACCGTCGGTTGCCGTCGTCTTGCCGTTTAGTCATTCCGCAGGTAACCGATCACCGCGAACCTCGTTTTGTCTCGTTTCTTTTGAGTTGTATAATCGGTTCGGATGTTTCGAGTTGATTCGTATGTATATATAGTGTATGTTCGTAGGTATATGTATGTTCGTATGTATTCGCGTATGTGTCGTCCGTGTGTATATATGTATATATGTCATGAGTGTGTGTATGCCTTCATATATGTTACTCGTGTGCATATATATGCATATATGTGTACTTGATAGTGTGTATGTATATGAATGTATCGATTGTATGTATGTATATGTTGGTGTGTGCGAGTGTGGGTCGAAGGAACCGAAGGCATGAGTGGTTATATGTTTGTATCTAGTGTATGCGTGAGTATGTATTGTATATGTATATGTGTTTGTGCGATGTGGTGTGTAGTGGAAGAGCACCACATAGTAGTTGAAGGTTGCTGCTGTATGCATGTGTGTGAGCTGCATGCATGTGTTGAATCCTTGTGTGTGTGTGTGTGATTGAATTCTTGAGTGTGTGAGTGTTTGGATGTGTTTGTGTGAGTGTGTATGCATATTGTGTGTGTTTAATATTTAAGTTGGTAATGGTTAATTATAATTTTTGGTGTCAAATTATTGCAATATATATATATATATATATATATATATATGTAACACCCGGTTATTTTAAAGTCGAAGAAAGAAAAATAAGTGAAGAAAAGAAGGAAAATAAATTAAACCCAAGTCTAGGGGTAAAAAGTATCCAAAAGGACAAAATGTTTGAAAAGTGGGTGTAAAAGGTGGTATGGCCGCCCATATGTCACCTACACACTGATTTTCGGGTTTTAGAGAGAGAGTAGCTGGGAGCAGCAAATTCTCGGCTTTGAAGAAGAACAAAAAGAAAGAATTCGAATTCAAGGTAAGAATTCATGCTTTTATGGTGTTTTTAACTGGTCTTATCCTCGGGTTTCTGCTTATGTGTGTTTGTATGTGTTTGGGGTATGTTTTTAGTGGGTTTCTAAGTAGTTGAATTCAATTTGCAAACGAGTTTAGAGGAAGCCATACTCAAAAGCTGCAAAGGTGAGTTCTGGGACCCCTCTTTTACTGGTTTTTAACTAATTTTGGGGCTGGAAATGCATGAATGTATGTTTTTATATAGCTGGGTTTCGGACCCGTGTGTTTGAATGTGTGTATGATGATGTTATGATTTCATGTGTGACAATGTTCATGCTTAATGATGTATGATTGTGTTCTAAGGCTTAGAGGGTAAGACTTAAGCTTATAACCTGATGAATGGTGCATGGAAATTGAATATGATGTTTTAGACCCACTTGATAAGTCTTTAAATCTGCCTAAGTGTTTGGAAGTAAATGCGGATGAAAAGGGTTAATGCGGGTGAACATTAACCAAAGGGGTAAGTCAATGCGGGTGAAGTCAATGCGGATGAAGTCAATGTGGATGAACATTGACTAAGTGCAGGAAATGCGGATGAGCATTTGCCTAAGTCTGGGAAATGCGGATGAGCAAAGTAAGTCAATGCGGATGAAGTAAGTCAATGCGGATGAGCATTGACTAAGTATAGAAATGTGGATGAGCAATGTAAGTCAATGAGGATGAAGTGAGTCAATGCGGATGGGCATTGACTAAGTATGGAAATCCGGATGAGCAATGTGAGTCAATGCGGATGAACTATAGCAAATGCGGATGAACTGTAGGAAATGCGGATGACAATAGGAAATGCGGATGAACACTTAGAAAAATTCTGACTTTTTGGGAGAAAAAGGAGTAATGTAGGCTTTGACCTAAGGGGTTCCCGGGGTTATGAAAGTTGACTTTTGAGATCAAAAATGATATGTTGGGCATGTAATGTATTGTGATTGATGCTTATGCATGATGATGATGATGCTCCACGGTTATGCATGATGTATGTTATGTATGTATGATGCCCTGCATGATGATGTATGAATGATATGTCTATGTTCCTTATGATGATGTATGTATATCTTTCCCATTACTTTACGTGTTATGATAATGAATGAACGAATTATTATGCAACGTGAAGTGAAAGATAATGAAAGAGGAACATGAAGTATGAGTGCATGCATTAACAGGTAATGAAAGTAATGATAGCCTTGTAGGCATGGCATGCACATCAAGGTCTTTCCTTGTGATTGACCATTTGCATAGAACTATTGCTGCATACCTTAGGTACTGTGACCACGAGGTGTGATGCACCGTTATAGAAGGTCTATGAGAGGCCTAGGTCCAGAACCATGAAAAGAAAGGTATTGCCTATGGCAATGGTACATGTACATTCATACCTTAGGTACTGTGACCACGAGGTGTGATGCATCGTTATAGAAGCTCTATGAGAGGCCTAGGTCCAGAACCATGAACAGAAAGGCATTGCATAGTAAATCTAAACTTTACCCTAGGTACTGTGACCACGAGGTGCTATGCACCGTTATAAAAGGTCTACGATGGGCCTAGGTTCAGTACCATGAACAGAAGGGTAAGGTTTATGGACGATAGGAAAGATAAGTAAAGAATGAGGCATGAAAGATTAAAGAAGATAATGAATATATTATCTGTATGTACGTACGATATATGATCACGAACGGATGTAAAGTATAATATGTTTTTACGAGAAAGGATGGCTTTATGAAAGAAAAGTAAGTTTTATTATAAACTAGAACTCACTCAGCAACGCTGACTTTTATGCATTTTTCAGTTGGCAGGTGAGCATTGTTGAGGATGGCACGAGACGGCTGCTCAGCTCTTTTGGATGGCATCCATTTATTTAAGGCTTTTGTGATGTAATACAACAACGAAATTTTATAACCGACAAACGATCCATTATTTTGCAAAATTTTTTATGATGAAATGAAATGCCATTTGTTTATGTTTCCGTCTGCAATGTTTTAATGATTAATGCAAAGTATATGTTTTATGTGCGATGAATTACCAGCTGTAAGCATCCGGGAGCGGGGCCTTACATATATATATATATGTATATATATACATATATATATGTATATATATATATGTATATACATATATATATATATATGTATATATATGTTGTATGTGTAACATCTGCCATTTCCGAGCTAAAACCCAAACATGAACTTATTTTGGAACTTTCATACAATATAACTTTCTTTATTAAACTTAATTATTATAATGAATCATATAAATTAAAACAAATATTTAATTATTATTTATTAACCATTTAAACAAATTATAATAATTTTATAATCTATAAAATAAAGGTTATAAATTTATAAAGTTTAATAGTCATTCATGAGTTTCAACATAGAAATAATACTTATATTTCAATGTTTTTATCAAAACTATAAAGTTTTAAGGTTTAGTGTTAATCATGAGATTTTAAGATTAATGAATAATAAAGATAATTTTTATTTATTAGGTCAATAAAATTTTAATAGACACTAACTTAATTATAAAATGGGTTTAGTAAGTTTGGTGTCAAGATTGTAAATTGTGAAACTTAATAGTCTGTACATAAAATAAATAACTATTAAAATTACAGGGACCTAAGTGTAAATTTCTTTTAAAACCCAAACCAACCCCTCCCCGTCGGGCACCCTCAGGCCTATCTCCGGTCGCCGTCCGTCAAGCTCCGGTGGCCATTCAATCCCCCAAAATGATCGATTAAAGGACAATTAAACAACTCCTTAACTCTCCTACACCAATTTCAAACACCATATCGACTCTAATTGAATTTATTTTGGTTATTAAGTTGCTCACTCGAAACTGCAGTATCGATTCGAAGTCTTGACACGTTCTTAGTGTAACGGATTAAATCAATGATACTTAACAGAGGGTTACGATTCTAATCGACTTTTACAAACTATCTGTACACTCAATTTCGCTTACCAAGTTCACTCCCATTGATCTCGGTCATCGCTCCTTCATCGCCCCTACAACTCAATCGAAGTCGAACTTTAGAGTTTTTTAACCTAAATTGGTTGAGGGGAAATCATTATTAACACTCTAAGAAGCTTCATGCGAAGTTAATTTGATAGTAATTATCTCTTACAAGAAGAATCCGGCTCATCACAGTCGCGACTCATCTACAACCTAAGACCATCAATTCGAACATAATCATGTAAGTTATACATATCATTATAATCAGTTTAACATGGGGAAACAAAGCCCTAATGTTAATTGGATTAAATCGCACGAATTGTTGCTCAATTTGGATCAAATCTATTCTAGGGTTTATGTAGGATTTGGGGATTTTTTCTAGAAACTCTATTTGGTTTTTAATATCAAAATTGAACCAAGTTTGGGCTTTAACCCAACTGGTAACTTGTAACAAATATAAGTAGGAGGTTAGGGGTTCGAACCCTGCCTCTGCTATGTTTTGTTTTAATTGTTTTTTTATTTACATTTTTAATTCAGAAAAGAAATTATTATTATGATATAAAATCAAAATAAAAAGTACTTTGTTAACTAAAACAATTTAGAATTTATTAAATTAATTGTAAAGATGTTAAAACTTATGATTTTAAATTTAATTATTTTTTAAGAAAAACAAAGGTTATAAAAACATCATTAATATTTTTATGTAATTCAAATGCTATAAATTTATTATAGCACAAATTTGGATTATTTCAAAACACTTTAAACCCACATATTATAAATACTTTAAATAGTTAATTATACAAATAATTATTTAAGTAATTGTTTAAATAATTAATTATTCAATGATTTATTTAACCGTGTTAAATCATAAATAGTTAATAAATTTATTCCTTAAACTTTTATTTAAATTCTTGAAATTGATAAAACAATATAATTTGCTATTATACTTTATTCTTATTTTTAAGGTTTTGTATTATAAAACTTTTATAATAAATCATTTAAAAGTTTGGAACTTTATAAAATGATCTTAAATAGTTTTAAAGTCATTTAAATAAGTATTTAATTAATTCTCTTTATCAAATTTTAAATATTATTTATTAAATTAATTAATTCTTTTCACACTTTATACTTAATCTATATTAAATCAATAAATTAAATTGGTGAATCATTCTTTATTATTCTTGATCTTAATTGATTGATTTCATTTTTATTGAACCAAAACATGATCGATCCATTATTCTATTTAATTATTTAAACCCCCCAAATTTTAATTAAAACCTAGTTCCAATCTAATTACTAATCTTATTATTGAACTTAATCTTGGAATCAATATATTTAGGTAACTTGTAAAAGAAATCGTTGGAGCCTCGTTTAATCTCTTATCATCATTCTTATACTTATTTTCCATGTGAGTATTTTTATACCCCTTTTTCATATTTTCACACTTTAGGGTGAAACATGTTACTTTATAACCATTGCACTTGTAAACCTTTGATTCTTGTAAACTTATGGCAATTTACTTGTGTGTTGTGGTTAGTTGAACTTTGTAGCTACCATGTAATGTCGAATATATGTACAATCATTAACTATTGCTAGTCTGGCGACGTCATAGATCTATGGGCCTGACAAGCCTGCTTGGTTGATCCAATTATACTTAGCTAATCGTATATACTTGTAAACGTTTGAGACTTGTAAAACTTGTCAAGGTTTGATTGTGCATTCTGTCGTACATCCCTAGTTACTTTGTTCTCTAACTTACAACATGAATTACCATCTTTTATATACTTATGTATGAAAACTATGGAAATCTCACCAACTTTCAAAGTTGACCTTTTATTTTTAACATGTTTCAGGTTTCCTACTTGAAGATCTTCTTATGCTCATATAGGGCTTGAACCTAAACTAATTGAAAGACTTATATTTTTGGTTGTATCTTGATTTTTATGTTATTATTTTATTTGTCTTGTAATGTTTAATGATTAATGATATTTAATATTATTTCAACTTAATTAGTTCCATGTGCTATGAACAATCGTCTCCCATTTGTCCGCCCCGATGATTCCGCCGTCGGTCGGGGTGTGACAGTATGGGTGTGTATAAATATATATATATATATATATATATATATATATATATATATATATATATAAATTATATAAATTGCGGTACAAATAGGTATATGTAAAACGTTTAAAAATAATGAATAAACACGCGTGATTATAAGACTAAATATATAATTATAGGTATAATAATAGTGTACTCAAATTATATATATATATATATATATATATATATATATATATATATATATATATATAGCTTCTCGAGCAAGTCACGCGATACACCCAGAACGATCCAGATCCGACCGAGAGTATCCTTTCTCATTGAATGTGTTTAAAGTTTTTAATTATAACTAATTATAGGTGGTTGATCGTTCATTGCCCTCATCCGTTGAAGTCTTTTATTCATTCATTTTCATATCATATCTAGGTGAGTTTTGCGGTCCCGTTTTCATTTTAAATATTTATAAACTAGGGGAAAAGTATGCTCACCCTTTTTATGCTGTGAACTTATTCAATTCTTTTGGGACTGTTGTGTTTACTGTTTTGTAAGTATTTATCTAGTACATGTATGAGTTGTCTTTGTGGTCTGTATTCACAACTATTTAACTCCGGTATTGGAGCCGACAGACAGATATTGATAGTACTATTGGGCTGACACCCCCACCCTTGTTTATTAGTATACTAGTTGGGACTGACAGTGGCCAGGAACGGGCCCTAGGGTGAATATGTTCCTACAAATTTTTTGTGTACGTCATAGGATTAGTTGTGATGCTCATGATTACATGTGATATTACTTGCTTATAACCGTATGCACTCATGTCCTACTAAACTATTACACAACATCAAGTTTGTTTATTATTTAAACCTGCAAACTCACCAACATCATGTTGACCTTTTTGAGCATATTTTTTCAGGTAATAATCATTGAGGATTGCTAGGGAAGCTGCCTTAGCGATGACCTTAGACTTACTTTATTTTAAACTTTGGATGTCTTCGACAATTGCATTTGACATTTACTTGTTATTCATATTTTTGACTACTTGTTCCCGGGTTGTGGGACTTATACTTATTGGGTTTGTATGACTATGCTTATCGTGAAATTGACTAACTGCAACACAAGTCTCCATTTATGTCGGGTGACATCATGACACGTTGTCTTTCATTATTTATTGCATCTCTATTAACTAACAATGTGTTATGACAATCTCGTCCGTTACATCCTCGTGTTTTCGCTATAAGCGGGGGTGTGACACCACACCCACATCCCTTTTATACTATCTGTATCTTCTCCATCTTCTCCCTCTTTATGTCCACCACTACCACCGCAACCACCTCCATCATCGCACCACCGCCATCGCCGCACCATCATCGTTGTCGCCGCACCACCAACGGGTTTAATACATCTTTAGATGTAGGTTTAGATGTAGAACATGCTTTCGATACATCTTTAGATGTAGGTTTAGGGTTTTTATTGAATTAGAAACCATCTCTGATCAGATATACACAGGAGTTATCGTCGGAGTTGTCTTTGACGAGTGGACCGGGGGATTTCTGGCCCATTTTTTCACAAATTAACTGATCAAACTCAAATTTAACATCGAATTGAACACAACAATGTTGAACCTGATGATTTGAAGATGATGATTTCACACACAAAGTGTCTTCTGTTTTGGTAGTTATGATTGTATAGATATAGTGTGTGTTTTTGGTAGTGATGGGTGGCTACGGTGGTGGTGATAGGGGTGTGGCGGTAGTAATAAGGCTGCAGTGGTAGTTATGGGGCTACGCTGGTGGTGATAGTGGACGCGGTGGTGGTGATGGGCGGCTTTGGTAGTGGTGGTGATAGGGGCTGCGATGGTGCTAATAGGGGTTGCGGTGGTGATGATGGGTGGCTATGGTGGTGGTGATAGGGGTTGTGGCGGTAGTAATGGGGATACAGTGGTAGTCATGAGGCTACGGTGGTGGTGATCGTTGTTGCCATGGTGGTGATAGGGGTTGCGGTGGTGATGATGGGTGGCTACGTTGGTGGTGATGGGGACTATGGCGGTAGTGATGGGGCTGCGATGGTAGTGATGGGGCTGCGATGGTAGTGATGGGGCTGCGATGGTAGTGATGGGGCTGCTGTGATGGTGATAGTGGTTGCGGTGGTGGTGATGGGTTGTTACGGTGGTGGTGGGGATAGGCAGTTGTCATGGTGATGACTAGGTGGTTGTGGTGGTAGTGATGGGGGTGGTTGTGGTGATGGTGATTTGAAGAATATGATGTTGATGAATGGGACCCGCAAGATTTTTTATGTTATTATTTAATATTAAGGGTAATTTTGTCTTTTTAATAATAATTTTAACAGAAATTTTTAACAGTGTTACTTATTTGAACTCAAATAGAGATAAAAATGAAACATATAGACTCAAATGAAGATAACATAAAACGTCAGGGACCGGATGACAATTTTGAAACCGTAGGAATGCAAGTGGTTAAAATGAACAAACGTCAGATATGCAAATAGTAATTTACTTAAACTTAAATAAATGACAACGTTTATAAAGAAATAAAGCATTAAACATTGAGGAAAAGTAGGAAATTACCAAATGACAACGTTTATTGCATAATTAAACAAATAAACATTAAAAATAACATGTGAGAAAAACCAAAATCGAACATGCAGCAGCAAATCTCATGCATACAAAAGCAGTTACCTTGAGTTGGGTGTTGTACTCTTCAACACTCCCTCTTAACATCCGATTTAAGCCAAACTCATATTATTGTAAAACTTGAAGAATTTAGAATTTCATGGGTTTTGGTAAAGACATGTGCAAATTGATAAGTTTGCCTGTTTAATCTTTAAAAATAACTGTTAACAAATCAATCAATTCATAAAGGTCACAGCTTGTCAGTTTCAGTTTGTTTCCTTAGAGTATTTATAGTCAATTTCTTGTATAAATGTGAGTGAATAACCTATATTATGATGGGTGGTTGTGAGTGATTTTAAGTGAAATAGATAGAAAATTTATGAGTATTGTATTGTGTTTCTCCGTATTTGGGGAAACAAGATACAACCCTCATAAAATTTTCAATTTTTTTAAAATGATTGTAAGTGGATGAGTGAAAAAATATAATGATAAACATATGAAAAAATATTATTATTTAAAACGAAGAGAGAAAATGTAGTGATGTTAATATAATTAGAGCATTCACAATGATTTTAAGTGGTTGTGAGTGAGGTAGAGAGAAAATGTTACTGTTTATCGGTATATTTAAGGAATTATTGTTCAATCCTTATAAATTTTTTAATATTTTTGAAAATGGTTATGAGTGGAGGAGAGAAAAAAGTTAATGATAATGGTATAAGAAGTATTATTTAATTGAAAAAGAGAGAGAAAAGATAATGTTTTTAGAGTAATTATATAAATAAAGATAAGAAATCAACTACGAATGCTCTTAAGCAGGTTGATTTAATTGTGTTTTTGTCGAGTAACGAATCAAAGGGGTAAATTCTAAGAATTGTGGCTAAAAAGGAAAACGGATCAAAAGAGTCCAAAGTTCCCAAATGTTAACATCTTAAAGCACACAACCTCATGAATCATTTTATTCAATAAACTTAAAATTATTTATGTCACAACAACTTAACTGATCACTCTAACAACTTAACAACTTGGACCACAAATTTTTGGACATCTATTCATGTGTTCCCTGGTATGACAAAGTAAAATGACGATTAAGATCTCCCACCCAAATAATTAGCCTGAAAATCACAAAATCAAGTTGTAAGATGGTCTTCAAATTATAAACTAAAACAAACTTTTCATATATCCAAGCATTAGTAATCTTTTAATATGAAATTAGCTAAATAGAGAAAATAAACATATCTAAATCATATACTTTATTCATGATCCATAATGCTTCTTGGAATGCAACTTTTGACATTACATTAAAACGTTTTCTTATATATATTTCTTCCAAATCAGCATTCCTTTTAACAATATGAATGCCCATCTCACCAGATGTAAATAAGTGCATATGAAACAAAATTTGTCTAATATATAAATATACTCATTGATACAGACCTTCCAAACGAAACATAATATAGTTACAAGAATCAACTTCTAGTCATGTAAAGATGTAAGTTTTGGTCATGTTACTTATTAAGTACTTGAATTGAAAATTTTGCTAGACACTATAAAAACTGGTTATTAAATTATCATACGACTTCAACAAACAAAGTACATAAAAAACAAAGTACATAAAAAACAAAGTACATCAACGCTATCTGTTTAATGGCATATAATTACCTTATTCTAGCGGTTTCATGCCACATAGTCATTGTCACCTTTAAAAACTTTTATTTGAAAAAACCCATACTAAAAGTTTCAAAGAAATAAGAAACAACCTTGTTAAGTATGTAGCCAAACAATTGACACTTGTATATTTTGTATATACTTTCTTTGTATGTAATTTAAACACCAACCATTTGCTTACTTCTCTAACATTTTGTAATATTCTTTCTTGGTACATAATAGAGTCAATATTCAGTTTTGCAATCCAGTTGACCAGTGGTTTGAATTTGCAGTCACCACTGAAATGTGTCTCTAAAGGTGATAACTTTTAAAATTTTGAATTCTTTGAAAAACACAACAAAGTATTCTACCTTTTCTTTAGAACCTATTGTCGCGAAATCCCTAAATGTGCCTACTACTACCTAAGTGTCGCTATAACTTCTAGCACTATGCATTTTCTATAATTAAGCATAATTAGATAGTTTGGATCTTGATGGAGAAGAGGAGAAGAGGGGCCACTGTAACATTTGAATTTGGTTTTTAACATAGTGTCTACATTTGTCTTCTTCATAGACCACATTTTATCATAAAATTTAATCTTGTTAGTCATATGAAAAAATAGAGTTATCATTACTGCTATCCTTAAAGAAATGACAAGATACGGACGATGATGTCTTTAAATGATAATAAAACTAGGGTTCAAAGATAATCAAAATTGAAGCATTAAATGATAATAAAACTAGGGTTCAAAGATAATCAAAATTGAAACACCTATATCCAAACTATGCATTGCATACAAAAGGTTCAAACTAGAGCACTAATGTGTCCTAGTTACACAATTAAGTTCATAGATTAATCATGCGTGTTGATCAAATGATCCTCTTCAACTAATTTATTTGTAGACTTTTGTTTCTTTTTTATGTGCTTCAAATTATACATAAAAATCCTATTAAAAGCATATCAATTATTTCTCAATATCTCCTTAAAATGATGAGTATGTACTTTAAAATGTTAATGTGTGTTTGCAGATGTTGGACAAAAGAAGCATATTTGATGAGAATTTGAAGTAATCCGAGCTTTGGAGTCCAAGCATGGAGTCGTGCCTCATAGAGTCCAAGCATGAAGTCGTGCCTCATTAAGCACGCCCCCATGCCTTGCCTGAAACACACCCCCGTGTTTGGACATCTAGCAGGACAAAAGATATTGTCTCCTAAAAGTAAGCACGAGGTCGTGCCCCATAAGGCATGGGGTCATGCCCTATAAGGCATGCGGCCATGCCCCACCTCCAACACGGGGCCGTGCCCCATTAAGCACGGGGTTGTGCCCGACACAACCTGCACGTACGAGCCGACCAACTTCCGTAAGCATTTTACTAGCACGGGGTCGTGCTTGAACACTCCAGAAATCCTATAAATAGAGGCCTAAGTTCAATATTTTGGCAAACTTTTAGTGGGAGAGTTACTCTGCAGAATTCTCTCGGGAATCAAGTCTTCAAGACTATTTGGAGGCTCGGGAGGTACATACAACACTTGGAAGAAGCTCGGGATTGGCCAAACACCATCCATTGTGGATCATCGGTTTGATTATTCCATTTCATCGATGATTTCATATCTATCTTCTTTGTTATCTAGTTGTTATGTTCAAGCTCATTATGAGCTAAACTCTTATTATCATCCTAATTGGATGAAACTTATGTAATTTGTGATAAACTAATGGTGTGATTAATGTTATGTTAATGTTATGTTAATGTTATGGTGGTTTTGGGAAAACTTCTGATGGGTAGCATCTACATTTGAACGAGAAGTTATAAATTTATGTTTTGTAATTGCGATTGTCATACCCGGTTGAAAAACGTATGATCAGCTTTTATTCGTGAAACCGGTCTTCATAATAAATCTATGGCTAATGAACTAGAGTTGGTTATTAGAAATCATATCACCTTAACTTTCTGATCATTTGCGGGATCCCTTTTATTAGTCTGAGCAATCTACAGTAATTGTTACGGTTTTCTAAATTAATGGTATGTTAGGATGAAACTTGATCAACTCTCTTTTAATATTAAGTTATGTTTTCAGAAATCATATGTCAAAAAGGTCACAAAAGATTTACCTACATTACTAGGGCTTTGATCTAAGCAATAAAATCAACCTTACGTGATCATAGTCACTAGAACAACAGGATAGACGAGAAATCACACCAGCTCATCTTTATAAACATTAACATAACTACATCAATCAATATCTTTAAATCACACCACCAATTCATCACAATTACATAAGTGCAATCTAATTAGGATGATAACCTTTATTCTCTGGTTTTAAATCCAAACGCTTCAATTTTAGTTTACTTTATTTTTAATATTGTTTTTTAACCCTAAAAATATTATCAATGCAATTTATCATTTTCTCAAATAAAAACCAAATCTGATAGTCAAATCTTAAGATTGTTGAGAAGGCTAGGTGTGTCCACGGATTAATACTCGGTTCTTACCAACACTATATTGCCACACGACAGGTACACTTGCCTTTTGTGTGTGTGGTTTAGTATTTGTAATAACCTGTTAAAACTAAATCTTTGCGAAAATCCTTATCAAAATATATACATTCCGCATCGCATCACTTTTGCACTTGTACCTAGCCTGTTTTCAAGTTGGTTCGCGAAAACTTTTGGATTCATTTGAGTCAACATAAAATCAATCACAATAAAGGTCTTGATGTAAAAGCTACCAATCAAACTCAAAATTTGATGGAGGAAGTAAACTAATATATAAAAAATGTTTATCATATCAATTCCAGAATAAGTAAAGATATATAACATATTTCACCAATCCTATAGATATGATAACAAAGGCATTTAAAATGCACAAATTTCACCTACATGCACGTTAATGGGCAGTAGCACGAGATTATGAGTGTTCTACCATACCTAGCAAAATGGACAGACCATGTCAGACAAGGTTACAAATTAAAATGGTTTTTGACAAATTGTAAACGCTTAAAACAGACCTTTTGAAAATTGGTCAATTTGATAGTATGTAGATATACATGAATAAAACCAACACAATCCAATCAAACTTGTATAAATACAATCCTTTAGATAACAAAAACTGCTACTGAATGTGTCCAAGGGTGTGGGGATTGACCCGTGATTCAAATTTGGAAACAAAATGTCGTAAGTATAAAAATCTAGTCGATGTAGAATGGTGTACATAGTAACATCTATACTTTTACAACTTAAGCTTGCATTTGAGACACATATGTGTATAAATAGCAAGCATGTAAGCTTACCTTTTGGACACCAATAAAGAGAAACTGAACAGCTACAGTAATGTTTCTTTCTTTAAATTTTGGCCCCAACTTCCTTTAGTCTTTGGTAGGGGTGTTCAATATTCGAATCGGAATCGAAAAACTCAAAATTCGATTCGAGTCGAGTCGAAAATAACTTATTTGAAATTCAAGTCGAATTTTCAAATTCGAATTCGATTAGATTTGAGGCCTAATTATCGAAATCGAATTGCGGGTTTGTGATTTTTGATTCGATTCGATTTGAAATTCGAATTACATACAGACACATACATTTATTTATTTTTTATATTAATTCAGAAATTTACATATGAGAAATTAAGAATTAAAAGTTTAAAAAATATATAATCTAAAATGTTAAATTCTAATTGATACAATTCTCACTTATTTGAAACTTGTATTATTTTAAATTTGTATCCAACAATTAAGGCCAACAAAGAACTTTAATCAACACCATACATCTCTCTGTTTTCTATTTCTCTCGATCACAACACACACTCATATACGATCCTATTTCTTATATGAAATGACTTGGATCAACCACAAAAACACAAAAACACAAAACAATTCTGGAAATTTGCCACTGTGTTCCAACATCACATATATAGTAAACTTACCTTGAATTGATCAAGATTGAGAGCTTAATAAGCGTAAAGATACCATCGCCATCTAAAGGGTTTGCAGTTTTCCATAATAAGCGTTGTGCTTTTGTTTTCTAAACACTTTCATCTCTAGATGTGAGCAACATTATCTACTCTAATATCTTTGAGGTCGTCCTCATTCTAAACATTAGTACAACCAAAATCCTCTTTGTACCAAGTAACATTATTACTAGAATTGGCACAAATAAGATTTCGGTTATATCGATTATATATAGATTGAGGTCGATTTCAAAGATATTGGGCTCAAGTTAATACTCACATCAAGGGATTAAAATTTTTATCAAAGATTGATACTCAAACTACTTCATTTTAAAAACTGAGATTATCAACATGAATCAGAAACTTCAATATCACTAACCAACAGGATTGATGAATTTATGGACACTAAACACCACACAAAGTAGATACGATGAATGAGAAGCTAAGATTGCTGGCCAACAGGAATTGATGAATTTATGAGACACAAAGCACCGTATATTAAACAACTGAAGATCTGAGATTAAAAACACGAATCATCGTATAGACAACGTAAGACGACACATATTATGAATCGAACGAAAGAGAAACTATATCGGCTTTTGAGGTATGAGTATAGCAGATGGGGATTAGGTTTGCGATTTATTGCAGGAGTGAGTTTCATATCATCCGCTCATACTCATCTGAAACAAAAAAAAATGACAGCCAACCAAAAATGCATTTAAATAAAAAAGTTAAAAGGAAAAGTTGTTTTTCACTTCCTCTTTTATTTTTTTATCTAAAGAAAAGAAAGTTTCTATCTCCAAGTGAGCATCTATTGGTTGGCTCCTAACATTATGGAGTGTGAGCTTATTTCGGGCTCTCTAAATACTTCACATCAAGGTTAAAAATATGGCATAGAGGATTTGGCTATGCCTGGAAGTGAAAGGCCATAAATAAATAATACCTTGTAGAACGTTTTTATAATGGAAAACTAACACCTTAAAACCCCAATCACCTGAGTAAAACCATTGGTGAAAGGCCACTTATGACCACAAACACAAACAACGCTAGTGACTTGACCCGCCCATCATTTTGACACCAAAACCCAAACCTCTCTTGCCAAATTACGATTGATTAGGATATGATTCATGGATTCCATCTCTTGCCCACAATAATCAAATGTCGTATTAACTTGGACATCTTTTTTTGCCAACTCCTTTTTTGAAGGAATACGGTTCATTTCCACGCTTTAGCTGAAAATAATAACTTTAATGGGAGCAATTTGTTCCAGTTAAAATTACAATTTTTTGGAGCAAGCGTTTTTTGGTCGATAATATTTTTTACTTCTTTAACCTCAAATGGAGACTCTGTATTTACCCAAACCACCACGAATCTTGTTCCTTTGAGAGCTTAATTTGCCCCAACTTCAAGTAGCATCCTAACAGTTATGAAATAGTACTTGTGGATGCTATTTCAGCTCTCTGTTTTCGTGAGAAATAGATCCCAATTTCATTTGCAAGACCCTCTTTTCCATGATACATGTCTTAATTGATATAAGATTGGGAACACATACTTTAGAATTCCCAAATCTGACCAATTATCCAACAAAAAAAGGGCCCTTTTACCATTTCTTGATTTACATTTTAATAGACTAATACAATCCATACCAATTGAGTTGAGATTCCATGCTTTAAATTAGCAATTTAAAACATGTAAACTAGTCGCCACCCTCTTTTAGAGTTTAGGTTCCTGAGTCTATTTTAAAAAGAGAACTGAAAGCAAATGTTGCAAAACGGTCATTTATGATTATCCGTTACCTTTATAATGGAAATACACTGAAAGAACGGGTAAGAATAAAAAAGAGAAATGTTTTAATAATTTGATCCTAACCTTCCTTTCAAAATTATCTTAAACTAATATCATTATCTATATATTAAAAAACGAACTGCATTAATAGTAACCTGTGGATTCTGAGCCGTTCATTTTGACATCCACGGTTGTTGATTTTTTGAATTGTATATTCTTTTTGGTGATTTTTGGAAACTTGAATGGAGAGAAAGAAAACGATAGAAACACTTCTCTCACTAATCACTATCCTCCTCTCTCTCTCATCAACATCTTCATTCAAGCCTAAAAAGGTTAACGTGAATCTTATCTGGATGGAAGACAACAGAGATACATTTATAACATTGGGGTATGTGTGTGGATGCATGTTGGATCTATAAAGGCTGGTGCAACTAAAAGCAAATACTTAAACTATTTTTTGGTACAACTAATAAAGGATTTCCGAAGCTAAGAGTGGAACTTCCGAAGACAAATGGAGTTCTTCCGAAGTCAAGTGCAAAATCAACTTCCGAAGGAAAACTCCAACTTTCGAAGACAAAGTCTTTGCTCTTCCGAAGCTTCAACACTTAGAAGAAATGAAGACTATAACTTCCGAAGTTTGAAGTCCCAAGGAAACCTCAGAAGAAGTATTCACTTCCAAAGTATAATTGGCTTCGAAAGAACAAATTCTTCCAAAGCCAGTTAACCTTCGGAAGTAGCTACTATGAACCGGTGGACATAAGTATAGTCCCTTCGACATTCTGTTGCAGACCTCTGATATACTGCATGGCGTTTTCTATAAAACCCATGTAGTTAATCATATTTTATTCCACTGTTTACCTTTATCAGTTAATACAGCTGTCAACTTTAGTTGGTGACAAAAGGTAAGTAATGGACATGTCATGACTACCATATCTTAGATAATACTTTATCTAACATATCTTAACTTTACCTTTATAGTATTTGCTTTAGTATAAGGTTTCCAGCTAGTATCAAAGTATATCCGGCTGTAGGTAGTAGTATATATAGTTTTTTATTGTAACTTATGTAATATGTTTGTAAAAGTCTTGTAAACTTTGAGTTGAGAAATAATATATACAAGTACCTTGAAAATTATTTCCTTATGTTCTTAGTTACTTAGTATATTATTATCAACTCTTTGTAGAGATTCTGTTTTATTATAATCGTGTGAGTATAAGTGAGTTTGAGAGAAAAACAAGTGTTATGTGACATATATTGATCTTGCAATGTAGATGGCGGTGTTATTAGGAGGTGACATTCCAGTAGTTGTTGCCGGCAAAGGCGATGACGTCGCCAGTGATATCTTCATCTGACCATTCTTTCTACTGCCACCGCCACCTACCTCCATTTTTGGTTCCACAGTCGGTGACCTTTGATTGTTGTCTATGTGGTCGACTTGCTACTAGCGGTGATTGCCTTTCTATAGCTTGTCGGTACGGCGACAATCGTTTTGTCTAGCATTAGTTTCTGTTAAGGTTTGCGATGATAGTGTTAATGTTGTTACGACGATTGTCGGCTTGAAAGCGCTCGATCTATTCTATATTCATGGGGCTTCGTTTGTTGTTGATACCCCCGGTTTCTTGTAGAGAGGGAAAGAAATGGATGGTGGTTAGTCGTCGCTGGTGTCGGTGATTGACCAACGACCTTTCACCTTCGTGTACTCTTGCGAACATTAGTGGTGTGCATCGCCCTTTTTTGGTTTGTGATTGCATGTCCTTACTAATGTTCAATGGTTCATAGCCGTTGCCGTCGGTGGTTTAGCAACGGGCTTTCACTTACGCGGGTTCTTGCGAATGTCCATCCCTCTATATGCTTGTTGGTTGTTGTAGGTGGCGATTGTGGTGGAATTGCCACCTTCGCTGCCCATTCGCATGTCTATGGTTGTATATATCTTTTTGGGGCTTTTCTATTACTATTTTTATTATCAATAGTGTTTTGGTTGATTTGATCTAGTGATGGCCAGTTATCGATGTCGTTTGTGATGCTATAGGCACTTTCAATTAACATTTTTGGTTATATCGATGTCGTGTTGGTTGGTAATCTGATCCCATTGATGTCGATGATGATGAGGTAGTGCTCATTTGAGACTCTTTGTATTGATTGATTTATGGTTGTGATGAGTCAAACAGTGGTGTTGGTTGTCCTGACTTGGCAAGCTTTTTCGATCTGCAGCCGCAACCCGACATCGATAATGTGCCACCTTCTAACCATCACGTTTTGTGGCTATGATGATCTAAACGTAATATTGTAAACATATGCATTTATCTAAGCCTTAGTTTACCTGTATTTAAGACGCACAACGCGCGCCAAGGATACAAAACCTAGTTTTAATTAAATAGACAAATAACATGTATGGAACCTTGCAAGATCACTTTAAATATAAGTAGACAGTGCTTTAATTTGGGAGGTCAAAGTCATATGATAATAAAGGATAGACAAAGCTCTCGCTAGAGATATACAAAGTCGATAAACAGCCATGCATTAAATTCCTAATGATAATATAATGTGACTTATTAATAAAGATTCGATAAACTTTATGCTAGGATTCACTAATTAATTTACGTAACATGAGCAATTCAAATATATCTTAAAGAGATAAACACGATGAATGCATATTGAGTTGAACAATGTAAACGTTGTCATTCATTCTTTCAACCTAAATTATTTATTCTGCTTATAAAATGTAGTATTGCCCTTGCAAATTTTAAAGAAGTTATAATCTATATATACTAATAAAAAAAAGTTTTTTTGATGACACATATGCAATGATAGAGCTTGTAAATTTTAGTTTTCTGTTTTTTCTTCCATAATAAATAATTGCATTAACTATTATAATTGTATTTAATTCATTTTAATTGCATTAACTATTAATAATTGTATTTAATGCATTTTAAGTCTATTTTTTATTAATTAGAAAAAATATCGTTTTATAAATGCAATTTCTAAATAAATATTTTTTTAATAAATAATTTTTTTTTCTAAAACATCAAAAATTTTAAAAAATAAGAAATATTTGAAAACTTATGTTGTTAAAAATTATTTTTTTTAAAAAAATGATTAAAATTCAAACATTTCATAAGACAAATTTAAAAGTAGCACTATATCTTTGAAAACTACTTTTAAACAAATAAAAATAAGAATAAAAATAAAAGTCTAAAAAATGATATTGGTGTTTATTATTTTAAGTCTTTACTCATGTAATTTCATATTATTTTATAATTTCAAAATTTTTTATTACTAACTATTTAATATTTATTTATGCAACCCGTGCATTACACGTGATACTAACTTAGTTAATTATATAACAAACATAACAATTACGGGTTCACTAGAACATGTGTAATATGAATGTATTTATATAAGCTAGTCATAACTAATCAAATCCAATATCTACTTATCGACATTATCTATCTATATAATAGGGAAAAATGTTAGCTACAGTGATTCACAACAGTTAAGCATTATGTACCACTCTTTATTGCATATATTAGTTGACATGAGGTGAGCCCAAGGTACCACTCTTTGGTGCTTCTTTGTGCGGTACAAATTTGTACAACCCCCTCCCCTTGCATAACATTGTTTTCGCGACTGGATCGGACCGACCGGTCCGACCGATTCGATTGAGGATCGGTCCGGTTCGCTACGAATCGTTTTTGAGGGTCGGACCGGAAAACCGGAACGTTTTTTATTTTTTGTTTTTTTATTTTTGATTTTAATGGGTAAAAACGGGGTGTTAAACCATAAATTAGTGTGTTTGATATACAAATATAGTTAAGTTTTATATATAACTATAAAAAATATATATAAATCATATATTAATTACTTATATTTAACTACATATATAAATATAATTAAAATATAGTTAAATCCGGTCCAACCGGTCCGACCACCAAACCAGTAAGACGTCCGATTCGACGTTCGATCCGGTTCTGAAAGCATTGCTGCATAAAGACTTCCTAGGTGAGCTCCACTAGCGAGACCACCACCACCACCTGAAAACAACCGACTCAACTTTTTATCTTTAATTCAATATCACCATCGGAGGTATGCATCAGTTTAAGCGTTATTGTTGCACCCTGAAAGGATCATATATGCCAACTCAATGGGTGAATTGATGATTGTTCAGCTGGAATCCCACAAGTTCAAGATGCAATGCGGATGAAGATCTGCAAGAAAAATAACAAGTGTTATCTTCCGCATTAGTTAATGCGGAAGACAAAAATCTGATGCGGACAAGTGTTTGCTCTTCCGCATTAACTAATACGGAAGACATAATACTTATGCTGAACAAGTTACTCTTCCGCATTGACTAATGCGGAAGAACAAAAGAAGATGCGGACAAGACTTTGATCATCCGCATTGACAAATGCGGATGACCAACCAAATGCGCACAAGTATTTGTTCATCCGCATTAACCAATGCGGATGACCAACTTACTAATGCTAATGATCAAGTGGAAATGCTGATCAAGATTATCTCATCCGCATTTGTCAATGCGGATGAACAAGCAGAGATGCGGATCAAGACTTAGACTAGTTTCTGATGTAATAGGTCAGGGGTAGTTTAGTCATTTTGAAAAGACATCTTGTCTTGTCTATATATAGAATAGTTAATCTCGTACTGAGGTGACGGCTGATAGATAGAGAATTTTGTTGTAATTATTCTCTGTAACTTATCAACTTTCATATATCAATACAAACAGCATTTATGCGTAATTTTCGTGCTTGAATGTTCTTTGATTGTTTGTTTCCGCCACTCAATCATTGACTTGATTATCATATTTGATTCTCAGTAAGAATATCACTCTTACTCAAACCCAGTCAATTGGTATCAGAGCTTTGGCTCTCGATTCTCTTTCAGATCTATGCACAGACTGAATAGAACTCGATTGATCTGATAATCAAGTTGCTAGTAGTAGATATTATCATCTCTACTTAGCAAACAGCAAAAAATACTCCTGTCAAACAGCAAGAACACTCATTCTGAACCTCAACAGAACTGCTTGAATAAGTCGGACTCATCAAACACAATCAATCTTAAAATCAACTAAATCTATACTTACACAAATCAACATGGATTCTAACAGTTACTCTGAATTAGGTTATACCCCTAAACCTCCCATGCTTAAACACAAATCTGAGTTTAAACAATGGAGAATACGGTTTAGAAATTATATTACAGGTGTAGATCCTGACTTTTGGATCTCAATATGTAAGGGTTCACATATTCCTGTTACTCTATCAACAGCTCAAGCTGCACTGTACAAGACTGCTAGAATACCAATTGAAGACTTAACTATGGATGAAGATGACTATAAGAAAATCAAAATTGATCTTAAAGCATACTCTATTTTGACTCAAGCACTCAAAATGGATGTGCTGAAAAGATTGGAAAAATATGGAACAACTAAAGCTGTTTGGGATGCTCTCAAAATTATGTGTGAAGGTAGCAGTGAAGTTGTTGAAATTAACAAAGACAAGCTGGTCAATCAGTATGAACCTTCCATCACACCAAAGGAGAATCCATATCAAAACAACTGCACAGATTTGTACAGTTGGTTAATGACTTGGAAATTATGGGTGTTTCATACAACATTAAAGAACTGAACAAGAAAATGCTTCACAGTCTACCTGAAAGCTGGAAGCAAAATGTCACAATGTTAAAAAATACTCTTGATCTTGAGAGTACCACTCTAGACATTATGATGCCAAGATTGAAGCTTTGGAACTTGATGAACGAAGCAGAAATCTGAGTGGGCCAATAGTGATTGAAGCCTACAAATTCCCTTCAGAATCACATTCTGTTGAAAATGCTTTCATCACAAAGGAAGATGAATTCATCTCATCAAGAGATCAAATGAACAATACTGGGTTCATTGCATCTCCATCATTCAATCACCATCCAACTTCAGCACAAGCACCAAAAGTCTCCACTGCACCTCCATCTCTCCGAAGACTTAAAATCAGAAGAGCAAAAGGCAACTTACAATGCCTTTGTTGCAAGTTTTGAAGCATATCGTGGGGAAGACTCACTTCCGCCCATCTAATACAGGAAGATTTAGAAGAATAGATCCTGATGATGTTGAGGAGATGGATCTACAGTGGCAAATGGCAATGATTGCCATGAGAGCAAAGAAATTTTTCAGAAAAGGAAGAAAGTTGAGCCTGAATGAGAACATAAGCTTGGATATGACAAATCCAAGGTAAAATGCTTCAACTGTGGCATGACTGGACATTTCTCAAGAGAGTGCAATGCTCCTAAAAGAAACAACCATTCAAGGACTCTCCTGGTCAATCATCCTCACAACCCAATTCAAGCTATCACTCAAACAGTCAACAACAGCAGTACCATCATTCTCATCATCAACAAACATACCAGAATCAACCACAGCTGAAAATCAAGCCCATGCAAGCAGTCAGCCTTCTGCCAGTGCCCTTGTGATCAAACAAGATGGGATATGTGACTAGAGTATGTATGCTGAGAAATCAAGCCTCAATTCCAGAATCATGCTCTCATGGCTCATATCAATGATGGACCATCTGCAATGCCTACTGAGGTAAAAACTAACCTTTGTAGTGAAATGCATAAATGAATTACAAGAGTATAGAGAACACAATCATAACTGGCAGATAAAATAAAGAAGAAAAGGTGAAGTCAGAAATGATGAAGAGAGAACTAAAAAGTTTTGAAATCAAAATCAAATCTCTCATCTCTGACATAGAAAAATTGCATGGTGAGAAATACAATCTTGAAGCTGAAAATGAGCTACTTACTGAAAAGTTAGCTCAAGCTAAAGCTCAACAATCTATGACTGAAGTGAAACTTGGAAAGTTTCAAATATCTTCAGTCAAGCTACAAGAAATGTTGGATTCACAAAAGGATCCAAAGGACATGTCAGGGATTGGGTACAATTCATGTCCTCCACCATACAATGACAATTACACTATCATGCCTGACTCTATATCACTCTCTGAATCAATCGAACTAAAATTGTGGAACCCAAATTAGTAGTGAAACAAGTGATAAATCCTCAAAACAAACCTGATGTTTATTTTGAAACCAATGAGGATAAAATCAAGTTAGGACACCCAATCAAAATCAAAGAGTGCTCAAACAAGACAGTGAATGTCATGAAACCATCAAGCCCTGTAAAAGCGATTGTACCTTTTATAAAATTCATACCATTTGTTTTACAAGAGAAAAAAAATATATAAAAACAGTGAAACCCACTACTGAGAGTAGTTCTGATAATGAGATTGTATCTCCACAAAATCCAAGCAAATCAGAAAAGGTTTCACTGAAAAAGAAACCAACTGTAAAACTGAGTTCAACACATAAAACTTCATCAGACCCTCAGTCATCAAAATTAAGGCAGGGAGTTGGGTTTGATATCTGTAACAAAGAACATGTTGACTAGTTTGAGAAAGAGGTGAGAAGTAGGTTGAAGAAACAAAAACAGCCCAGACAACTGAACAAAAGTAGTATTGTGAATCAATCTACAAAAAGGGCTGATTTTGATTCATCACCTAAAGAAAAGAAAGTGACTCATCAAAAGAAAGTATCAGTTGAGTCACTCAAAGAAAAATCTGATTCGAGAAATAAACAAATGTATTGTGATATTTGTGACATGTCAATCACAAGACAGATAAATGCTTCTTCAACTAATATTGTTCTATCCGTGATATGAACAATCACTCCACCAAAAATTGCTATTTCAACAAGTATTGTTCAATCTGTGACATGAACAATCACAATACATCTAACTGTTACTTCAATCAGAAGGGGTTGAGAATTCCACAACACAAGCCCATCTTAAAAACATCTACTGTGATGCATTCTATCAAACCTCATCTTCATAATACTCAATCTAGGATTCCTAGATCAACAAATGACAAAATAACTCAAAATATTTAAGGAAGGGTCAAAGAAATTATCTCATAATGAAACACAAACTTGACCTTCCTAAGCAAAAACCAACTTTTGATAATGAAACTCGGGCTAAATTTTTACAAAGAAATAGAGACCAAAAATTTCATTATTCATCTGAATCCTCAGTAGATGTTGATGAGATGACTTGACCAATTCATTACCAAAAATCTCCTAAATCACCTTCATGTAAATCACCATTCAAAGGGAAATACCAAGAGGTGACTATCATGAATAGGAACGGGAAACCCAAGACCATCATGGCTTGGGTTCCTTATTCTAATTAGTTCTATTTGTTTGTAGGTTCATCCACACAGGTCTAATAGCCTATGATATGTAGACAATGGATGTTCTCGACACATGACTGGAGATCGTTCCCTCCTTCATGATTTCAAGTACATACAAGGAACTACTGTGGCATTCGGTGGAGATTCAGAAGGTGGCAGGATTACAGGAGAAGGATCTGTGACAAATAGGATGCTAAGCTTTAACAGAATGAATTACTATGAACAACTGAATTTCAATCTGCTAAGCGTGTCTCAGATCTGCGACAAAAAATATTCCACTCACTTTACAAACACTCACTGCTACATTCTAAAACCTGGATTTCAGATTCCTGAAGAATGGGTTGTCTTAAAGACTCCGAGGAAGAATAATACATATGTCTTAAACCTGTGTTCTGCATCACCTAAGGAAGAAACATGTCTTTTGTCTAAAGCATCATTTGATGAGTCACAGCTTTGGCATAGACGTTTGGGGCACACTAACTTTAAAAATATGAACAAGTTAGTCAAAGGAAACCATGTAATTGGTCTTCCTAAAAAAGAATTCAATTTTATTGATCAATGCTCGGCGTGCCTCAAAGGAAAAACACACAATCGTCTCACAAAACCAAGCTGGTGAACACTAACAATACTCCATTGAAGTTACTTCACATGATCTTTTTAGACCAACTCATGTAATGAGTATGGGAAAGAAACAATATTGTTTAGTGATCATTGATGACTTTTCTCGATTCACATGGGTGTCCATCCTACTTCATAAAAATGAATCATCCCAAATCATTCAAGAATTTATCACTAAAATTGAAAATCAACTTGATCTCAAAGTCAAAATAATAAGAAGTGATAATGGTACAGAGTTCAAAAATGAAAATATGAGTTCCTTTTGTGCAACCAAAGGCATTGCTCATCAATTCAGTGCAGCTAGAACTCCTCAACAAAATAGGGTAGCTGAAAGGCGAAATAGAACACTGATTAAAGTAGCAAGAACTATGCTAGCCGATGCTAAATTGCCAATCACCTTCTGGGCAGAAGCAGTTAACACATCGTGCTTTGTGCAAAATTGAACTCTGATTGTTAAAGAAAGTAACATGACACCTTATGAACTGATATTTTATAGGAAACCATTTATTGGATTCCTCAAATCATTTGGTTGTCCAGTCTTAATATAAACATCCGTGATCATTAGGAAATTTTCATCTAAGTCTGATGAAGGATTTTTTGTAGGTTATTCTTCCGTCTTAAAAGCTTATAGAGTGTTCAATCCTAGACTGAACATTATTGATGAATCCACAAATGTTCAATTCAAGGAACATTCGTTTCCCAAATCTACAAATGGTCCTGATTGGTTGTTTGATATTGACACTTTTACTAAATCATTTGACCAATTTCACTTGTCTGATGCAGGAAATATACATTTAGGTGATACTTCATCAACTGTAGAAAAAAGAGAAAATTATCCATTGATTCCACCTACATCTGATGAACATATGAATGAAGATTTTCCTCTTCAAGCTGATCCCATCAGACACTTGTCACAAAACCTTAGTGTTTCTTCTGACGAAGGTCCCAGCCTGGTACCATCTCACTCAGATGACTTGTCATATGAAATCAGAAATCAAAAACATGCTTCTCATCCAGAAGAAACTCAAGGTACTTCAAATGATGCAAGCAACCTCAGTGCTGCTGAAGATGTAGCAGTTACTGAAACAGAAATTGACAATCTTCATAATTCAACAACAATACAAGATGATTGTGCCTCTGACCATAATGAACTGAATGTCTCCAATCTTGATGTAACTATTGCTGGTGACACCATTCCACCACAAGAATACACAATAATCATCCAATTGAAACCATTATTGGTGATCTTAATAAGAGGGTGACAAGAAGCAAGTCAAGTATTGCAAACATCTGTTTGTTCTCATGCTTTTTATGTCAAACAGTACCCAAAAACATCAAAGAGGCGCTTCAAGACAATAGTTGGATTGAAGCAATGCAGGAAGAATTGCTCCAATTCAATAAACAAGAAGTATGGCAGCCGGTAGATCTTCCCGAAGGACAATACCCTGTCGGTACCAGATGGCTGTACATGAACAAGACTGATGATAGAGGGATAGTCATCAGAAATAAAGCAAGACTAGTGGCACAGGAATGCACTCAGGAAGAAGGAATTGACTATGACGAGGTGTTTGATCCTGTTGCCAGACTAGAAGCAATCAGAATCTTTCTTGCATATTTTGCGTCCATGAAATTTACTGTTTATCAAATGGATGTAAAGTGTGCCTTCTTGTATGGAAAGATTGTTGAAGAAGTCTATGTAAGTCAACCACCTAGCTTTGAAGATCCAGATTTCCCTCACAGAGTGTACAAGCTTGACAAAACTCTGTATGGTCTTCATCAAGCTCCAAGAAAGTGGTATGAGACTCTATCATCCTTTCTTCTTGAACATGGGTATGAAAGAAGAAAGATTGATCAGACTCTCTTTAGAAGAATAAGAGGAAAAGACATGCTGTTAGTCCAGATCTACGTGGATGACATTATATTTGGCTCGACAAACAAACAACTCTGCAAAGAATTTGAAGATCTTATGCATTCAAAGTTTCAAATGAGTGCTATGGGGGAACTCACATTCTTTCTGGGGGTGCAAGTCCAGCAAACAGCAGATAGAATCTTCATCAATCAATCAAAATATGTAGAAACCATGCTGAAGAAATTCCACTTTGCTGACTGTTAGTCTATCAAAACTCCTGTGGATACTAAAGTGAAGATTGGACCTGACCCTGAAGGCAAATCAGTGGATCAAACTCACTATCGATCAATGATAGGTTCACTTATGTATCTAACAGCCAGTAGGCCTGACATTATGTTTGGTGTTTGTGTGTGTGCAAGATATCAAGCGGGCGGATCCAAAAGAATCACATGTGAACGCAGTCAAGAGGATATTCAGATATTTGAAGGGCAAACCAGCTCTCGGATTATGGTATCCAAAGGAAGGAGAATTTAATCTCTATGCCTACACAGACAGTGATTATGGAGGATGCAACTTCAACAGAAAATTCACTTCTGGCGGTTGTCAATTTCTTGGTCCTAGACTAGTATCCTGGCAATGCAAGAAGCAGACAATTGTGTCTGTGTCCACAGCCGAAGCTGAGTATATTGTTGCTTCAGCATGTTGCTCTCAAGTTCTCTGGATTCAAAACCAGATGCTTGATTATGGTTTTTGTAACATCTCGTAGTTTCGTTAATTTAAAAAGTTAACTTGGTTAAATTATTTATGCCTTTGATTAGAATCTATGGGTTACTGATGCTTATTGTTTTAATTCTTTAACTTGAAAGTTGATCACGTAAATAATTTCATAATAATTAAATGAAAAAAAAAATCTTAATAATGATTTTTGATAATAAGAATATTATCATTAATAACAATACCAACAACAATAAATAAATGAAGGTAATAACAAGGTAAATTAAAGATGATAACAATGATTTATAAAAGACTAATAATTGATAAGTTATAAAAATTAATTAATCTTAAAGTTTAAAAAGATTAAGGGGGTTAATTTGTCATTTTAGAAACTTAAAATGGAAGTTTTGGGCATGAAATAATAAAGCTTGAAACTGCAGGACCATTAGTGTAAAATATCAAAACTCAAACAATCTTTCCCCTTTCACTCGTTTTTCCGGCCGCCACTTCCGGCCAACTTCCGGCGAACTCCGGCCACCTCTATAAACGCTTAAATCCATTAAATTCGGATCACTAACCGTTCCAATTAGACTCGTGGGTACGTTTCGAACCTTAAGTGAACATTAATTCGAGTTTAATGACGACAAGGGTTGCCGATTGAACCCGGTAACCGTCGGCCTCAACACCTCAACGGTTCACTAATCAAGATTTGATAATAATCCAAATTAATCAAACATAAACAATCGTTTAACTATCTCTAACCTATCTACACTTCCAATTTCACCTGAAAAGCAATCGGACACCAAAAACCAACTCCCGAGCTCGTCGCGATCTGTAGCTAGACGAACTCAACTTTCTTCATAATCTCACCCTCAATTAACCGAGGGCTTTCGTTCATTGGGGTCTATAGGAGCTACCTATGCAACGAATTTGATTATCATCATCAAATTCTTGTCCATTGATTCGACATAAACCGCGCTTGTTCTTCAGTTTATTCTTCGTCTGTTCATCACCAATACATCTTCGAATCGGGTAATTAAATACATGTACATGCTCGATTTTACATGGGGAACAAAAGCCCCATGATCTTTACCATTAACAACATCGATTTAATGCTTAATTTGATTCAAATTCGAACTAGGGTTCTAGGGATTTGGGGATTTTGTTTATATGGGTTTTAATGTTTTAAAACCAAGATCTACCGCGGCTGAGAGCCTTGGTTCACTGGTTAAGTCTTGTTCCCCACATACATGAGGTCCCGGGTTCGAACCCGAGCACCCTCATGTAATCTTTTTAAAGCCTTTTTGGCCTTAATTAATTATAAAAAATTTATAATAATTATAAAAATGAATTTTATAAACCCTAAATATTTTTAAAGTCATCTGAATATTTTTTAAAAATTTATTCTTGTAAAACTTTGTAATATTTTAATATAAATTATTTGCAAATGTAATAATTAAGTATTTTTATAATAAGTTAGATTGTTATATAATACTTAAAGACATTAAATTAATATTAGACCATATGTTTTGGATTTATCTTATAGAATTTAAATATAATTTTATAAATAAAATCACAAGTTATTTACAAAGGATCAATTTCCTTAAAAATAAATTTATAAATTTTCATAAATGGTATTTTTATAATAATTTATTTAACTTTATAAAAATCCCCAATATACTAATACCCTAGTTCATGTTAACTCGTTAATCTTATTATTAACCAAAATCTTGTAATAATTATATATTTAGGTGCCTTGTGACGTTTTATCTTGGAACGACATATTTTTATCTTATTAATCTTCATTATGTACTTATTTGACAAGTGAGTTTTCCTTGCCCCTTTTTACATTTTTCACACTATTTTGGGGTGAAACATGATACTTATACATCGTACACTTATAAACGTTTGAGACTTGTAATGCACTTGCAATTCATCTTTATATTTTGTCATGGTTATTTGTGTGTTGTAAGTGATTATATGAGATACATAGTTTGTTTACAATCATTAACTATTGCTAGCTTGGCGACGTCTTAGATCTTTGGGCCTGACAAGCCTATTTGGTGCTAAAGTCGATGTATTGCCGACTCCTAGGAGTCGTATGCTTGTGCACTAGGGAACCAAATACACTTAGCCAATCTTTTATACTTGTAATCAAGTCGAGGTTTGGTTGTAACGATATGTGTTCTATAACCTTACTAGCTTATAACCTATGACATGAATTGCTACTTGTAACTTTCTTTTTCATATTATGTATGAAAACCTTGGAAACTCACCAACTATTTTTAGTTGACTCTTATTTTTATCATGTTTCAGGTCAACCTCAAGTTTAAAGTGATCCTTTTGAAGCATGCTATAATCTAGGACTTGGACCTAGATAATGAAATAAAAAGTCACATTATGTTATGCTATGTTTGAACTTATTTCTTGTATAAGACTTATGATTGTATTCCATTTCAAGACTTATGATAATAATATTTACATTTTAATATAGCCTTATGTGGCTGTGAACAATCTTAACCCTCACATCTCGACATTTTCGCCGTCAAGGTTGGGGTGTGTAGTAACCTAAACACACCAGGTAATGATACTTTATGAATCTCTTTCAACACATCATGTTTCATCTTGTTTTGCTGAGCAAAGACCTGATGAAACTTGCACATAATGCAGATGTCATGATCCAAAATGTCACACCCCAACCTTGACGGCGGAAACGTCGAGAGGTGAGGGTTAAGATTGTTCACAGCCACATAACGCTATATTAAATTGTAAATATTATTATCATAAGTCTTGAAATGGAAATTACAATCATAAGTCTTATACAAGAAATAAGTTCAACATAACATAACATAATGTAACTTTTTATTTCATTATCTAGGTCCAAGTCCTAGATTATAGCATGCTTCAAAAGGATCACTTTAAACTTGAGGTTGACCTGAAACATGATAAAAATAAGAGTCAACTAAAAATAGTTGGTGAGTTTCCAAGGTTTTCATACATAATATGAAAAAGAAAGTTACAAGTAGCAATTCATGTCATAGGTTAAAAGTTAGTAAGGTTATAGAACACATATCATACAACCAAACCTCGACTTGATTACAAGTATAAAAGATTGGCTAAGTGTATTTGGTTCCCTAGTGCACAAGCATACGACTCCTAGGAGTCGGCAATACATCAACTTTAGCACCAAATAGGCTTGTCAGGCCCAAAGATCTAAGACGTTGCCAGGCTAGCAATAGTTAATGATTGTAAACAAACTATGTATCTCATATAAACACTTACAATAAACAAATAACCATGACAAAATAATAAGTTGAATTGCACGTGATTTACAAGTCTCAAACGTGTATAAGTGTATCATGTATAAGCTATCATGTTTCACCCCAAATTAGTGTAAAAATATGAAAAAGGGGCAAGAAAACTCACTTGTCAAATAAATATATAATGAAGATTAATAAGAATAAAATATTCCGTTCCAAGATAAAACGTCACAAGGCACCTAAATATATAAATATTATAAGATTTAGGTTAATAATAAGATTAACGAGTTAACATAAACTAGGGTATTAGAATTTTGAGGATTTGTATAAAGTTAATAATTTATTTATATAAAAAAAATACTATTTATGAAATTTATAAATTTATTTTTAAGGAAATTGATCCTTTGTAAATAACTTGTGATTTCATTTATACAATTATATTTAAATTCCATAAATATCATGATAAATCCATAAACATAATATTAATTTAATGTTTTTAAGTATAATAAACTACTTTTTATAAAAATATTTAATTATTACATTTGTAAGTAATTTTATATTAAAATATTACAAAGTTTTGCAAGAATAAATTTCTAAGAAATAATTAGATGGCTTTATAATTATTTAGGATTTATAAAATTCATTTTTATAATTATTAAATTTTTTATAATTAGTTTTAACCCAAAAAGGCTTAAAAAAATTTACATGAGGTGCCCGGTTCGAACCCGTGACCTCATGTATGGGGGGACATTGACTTAACCAGTGAACCAGGCTTCCAGCCGCGATTATAACCTGGTTTTAAAACTAAGAACCATCGCGAATGAAAACCCTAAATTCCCATATAAACCCTAGAACTTGTTCACCCCAAATCGAACCCCAATTCGATTATAGTCATGAAATTAACCTTGGGGCTTTTAATCCCCAAGCAGAACCGAGTGTGTAGGTGAAATCAATTACCCGAATTGAAGAAGAATAGATGAAGAACAGTCGCTGCTAGGGCCGCGACACACGTATGAATGGTTCGATGCTCAAACAATGATGGAAATCAAATTGAACTCGTGGGAAGCTTCGAATAGTGTTCTTGATGCAAAACCCCTTGCCAATTTCAGTTTAAACCAATTGGAAGATGGGTTTCGACTATGTCGCAGCCTCGTGATGAATGTGATGATTGAATTTGATGCTTGCGCTTGTTTCAGGTGGAATTGAACGTTGTAATCGATTAGAGATAGATACAAGATGGTTCATGTTAAATTAATTTGATTATTATTGCGATTTAATGCTTGAACGGGTACGAACTTAAAGCTTCGGTTAATTCGAATTAGAAAGCATTTGTAACCGGTTTTAATCATGATTCAAGTGGTTAATTGTGTTCGATTCGAGTCTAGGAACGTTTGGCATGGTTTTGGGGTTTCAATTCGAAGGAAAAAAACGATTTTAGAACCGCCGGACTCCGGCCGGAGAGTGGCCGGAGTTGTGGCCGGAAAAGCGGGGTAAAGGGGGCGGGTGGTTTGGGTTTTAATTGGATTTACACAATTGGTCCTTGCAGTTTTGTTTTTATTAATTATGCTCAAAACTTGCATTTAAAGTTTTAAAGAATAACAATTTAACCCTCCCTAATTTAATGTTTTAAGTTTAGTTAGTATAATTATTATTAGTGCTATTATTATTATTTTATTGTTATTATTATAAACTATTTTGTTAATATTATTATTATTATTATTATTATAATTATGACTTGTATCATTATTAATATTAACATAATTAATATTATTTGGTATTTTTATTTTTAACTTTCTTACATCCATAACCAAAGAGAATAAGCATAAATAACACATGAGTTTCATAACTGACAATAATGACCCTTATAAGAATAAACGAAGTTAACGTTTTGTTAACAAAAATTCGAGTTGTTACAGTCTCCCCAACTTAAAAGAATTTCGTCCCGAAATTAAAAGAAATGAAACTATACAAATAAGAATGGGTATCTCTTCTTCATGTGCTCCACACGTTCCCAGGTAAATTCAGCGCCACGTTTATTTTCCCAACGAACCTTGACGATTGAGGTTGTTGTGGTTCTAGTCTTCTTCATTATACGATCCATGATCTCTACAGGTTTCTCGACAAAATGTAATGACTCGTCAATCTGAATGTCTTCCAGCGGAACATACAGACTTTCGTCGGCCAAACACTTTCTCAAATTTGAGACTTGGAACACAGGATGAATTCCACTAAGGTCGGAAGGTAACTCTAGTTTATAAGCCACTTTCCCAATCCTTTTCAGGATTTTGAAAGGTCCTACAAATCTTGGAGCCAGTTTGCCCTTCTTTCCAAAGCGAACCACACCTTTCCACGGTGAAACCTTGAGAAGAACCATCTCCCCAACTTGGAATTCTAATGGCTTACGTCGCTTGTCAGCATAACTCTTTTGACGACTTCTCGCCACTTCAAGGTTCTTGCGAATAATAGAAACTTTATCGGTCGTCTCTTGTATAAGTTCAGGACCAGTGATGAAGTTTTCACCAACGTCGGTCCAACAGATCGGTGAACGACATTTTCGACCATAAAGTGCTTCAAACGGTGCCATCTTGATACTCGAGTGGTAACTATTGTTATACGAAAATTCCACGAGCGGTAGATGCGTATCCCAATCTCCACCAAAGTCAAGAACACAGAGACATAGCAAATCCTCCAAAGTTTGGATCGTTCGCTCGGTTTGACCATCAGTTTGAGGATGGTAAGCCGTGCTTAGATCTAATTATGTTCCCAAGAGTTCTTGCATAGACGACCAAAAATGTGAAGTGAAACGAGCATCTCGATCGGATATGATATGCAGAGGTACCCCATGACGACTTACAATCTCATCAACGTATATACGAGCTAACTTTGATGTCTTGTAAGTGTCACGTATGGGTATAAAATGTGTCGACTTGGTCAAACGGTCAACGATCACCCATATGCTATCATGTCCTCTAGAGGTTCGGGGTAGCTTTGTTATGAAGTCCATGGATATGTGTTCCCATTTCCACATAGGGATCTCGGGTTGCTCAAGTAATCCACTTGGACGTTGATGTTCGGCTTTAACCTTCGTACAGTGAGGCACTTAGCTACATAAGTGCTATGTCTTTCTTCATTCCAGGCCACCAATATTGACCACGTAGGTCCATGTACATCTTATCGGAACCAGGATGAATAGAATAACGAGTTTGATGAGCCTCGTTCATAATAAAGGTACGAATGTTATCACGATTTGGAACCCAAATACGACTGGCGAAGTACATCAACCCATTGGGTTTCGTTTCCAATTGGGTTAGAAGATTATGCTCCAACTCATCCTTCATTCTTCCTTCTTGTTGAACCATTTGTTGAGCCTCCAGGATGCTAGACTCGATGTCACTATCTATTCTCAGGTTTTGTGGTAGTACGGTGGTCTCGTTGACATCTAGTCGGATCTCAGTATCGAACTCACCCAAGGTGTCAAACCATTGACGTCGATCGCGAATTTCTTGGAATGAGATCATCTTGTTGTGAATCTTTCGGCTCAGTGAATCGGCTACAACGTTTGCTTTACCAGAATGGTAACGAATGTCACAATCATAGTCACTAATCAACTCCACCCAACGACGTTGTCTCATATTGAGATCTTTTTGATTGAAAACGTGTTGAGGCTTTTGTGATCGGTGTAGACTATACATTGCGTACCATACAGGTAGTGCCTCCAAATCTTCAAAGCAAATACAACAGCACCAAGCTCGAGATCGTGTGTTGTATAATTGACCTCGTGAACCTTCAATTGTCTCGATGCATAAGCTATGACCTTCCCTCGTTGCATGAGAACACAACCAAGGCCTTGTTTAGATGCATCACAATACACGGTGAAATCGTCGTTTCCATCGGGTAGGGTCAATATAGGAGCATTGCACAACTTATGCTTTAACGCTTCAAAAGCTTCTTCTTGCTCGGAACCCCACTCGAATGGTTATTATTTTGTGTCAAAGTAGTGAGTGGTTTCGCGATCCTCGAGAAATTGGCAATGAATCGCCGATAATAATCAGCAAGACCAAGAAAAGAACGAACTTCGGTAGGAGTTGTAGGAACACACCAATTCTTCACAGCTTCCACCTTTGCAGGATCAACGTGAATTCCTTGGCTATTCACCACGTGTCCTAGAAATTGAACTTCCTCGAGCCAGAAGTCACACTTCGAGAACTTTGCGTACAATTGCTCTTTCTTTAACAACTCAAGAATCAATCTCAAATGTAGCTCATGATCGGTGTTGGACTTGGAATAGATAAGTATGTCATCAATGAAGACGATCACAAACTTGTCTAGATAAGGCTTGCATACCCGGTTCATGAGATCCATGAAAACCGCAGGATCATTGGTTAAACCAAAAGGCATCACCATAAACTCATAGTGTCCATAACGAGTACGGAAAGCGGTCTTTGGGATATCACCATCATGGACTCGCAATTGATGATAGCCAGAACGTAAATCGATCTTCGAGAAAATAGCAGCTCCTTGAAGTTGGTCAAACAAATCATCAATACGAGGAAGAGGATAACGGTTCTTGATGGTAAGCTTGTTAAGCTCACGATAGTGGATGCACATACGAAACGATCCATCTTTCTTCTTCACGAAAAGAACAGGTGCACCCCAAGGCGAAGAACTAGGACGGATGAAGCCTTTCTCGAACATCTCTTGCAATTGACAAGAGAGTTCTTGCGTTTCCGATGGTGCAAGCCGATATGGTGACTTGGCCACGGGGTTTGCTCCCGGTATCAAGTCAATTTTAAACTCGACTTCACGCACGGGAGGTAAACCACTAAGGTCATCAGGAAATACTTCGGGAAAGTCTCGTACGATAGGGACATCCTTAAGTTCTTTCCCTTTGACTTTCGTGTTGACCACGTAAGCCAAGAAGGCCATATACTTCTTGCTTAAGCACTTTCGGGCTTGAGTGCAAGACATGAGTTTAAGCCCTTTGGAAGATTTTTCACCAAATACTTTCAAAGTATCACCAGAGGGTAACGGTATACGAATACACTTCTCGAAGCAAATGATCTCGGCATGGTGTTTGGCTAACCAATCCATACCAATGATGACGTCGAAGCTTCCAAGTTTCATAGGGATAAGATCGATAAGAAAATCATGCGTGTCAAGACTTAAGATGCAATCACGAATGATAACGTCAACGGTGATCGGTTCTCCATCGGCAACTTCAACAGTAAGAGGTCCTTCTAGTTTCGTATGTGGCTTAGCAAGTATGGGTTCAAACTCTAATGAAACAAAACTTTTATCGGCTCCAGAATCAAATAGGACATAGGCATAAGTTTTGTTAATAAGGAACATACCTGTTCAATTTTTAAGGTATTTAACGATATAGGTAAAGTATGAAATGAATCGGATCACAAAAGTTAAAGGTGAGTTAACGTACCATTCACCACATCGTTGTTCGCTTGTGCTTGGTTAGCGTTGATGTTGAAAGCACGTCCTCGGGCTTGTGGAACATTACCCACAAGACGAGGGCATTGTGGGCAAAAATGGCCAGGTTCCCCACAGTTGTAGCAAACACGGTTCGTGACCACAGCGGCATTGTTAGGTGCACGGTGGCAAGTCGCCACCAAATGACCATATTTACCGCATAAGGTGCAAATGCGGCATGGTTGATTCCCGGATGATGATACCTACACGTGTTGCACATCGCTGAGGACCAGCATAAGCCCTAGCCCCAGGCACTTGTGCCACAGGTGTAGCCGCAGGTACAAGTTGTCTTTGGGGTTGTTTGGGTGCAGCCACGGCATAGTTACGCGCCGGTGTGAACTTGCGCTTCTTGTTGTTGTGTTGTAAGACGGTTCAGCTTTAGTCTCCTTAACAGCCTCGGTAGCCGTCTTCTCTACCTTCTTTGCACCCTTCACAGACATGGTGCCCGCTCGTATATGGTTCTCGGTAATGGGCGGTGATAGTAATGGCTTCTTCCAAGGTTGTGGGTCGGCTACCACCACAGCATCTTGAATTTGGGGTGGTACACCCTTAATGAACTTCTCGATGTTGCGAGGAACAGTGTCGACCATATGGGGCAACAGTATACTCAACTCATGATGCCTAGTTGAGTAGGCCAAATGATCACCATCATTTTGTTTCAAATTCCAAAACTCTTCTTCCAACTTTTGCAATTCACATCTTGGGCAGAACTTTACGATAGCGATGTTCTTGAACTCTTCCCAGGTAAGTGCTAGCACAACTTTAGGACCACGGTTTCTCTTCTCGCTATTCCACCAGGTAAGAGCCCTTTGTTGAAGCATACTAGTGGCATAACGAACCTTGAGTGCATCGGGACACTCACAATTGATAAAGGTATTCCCCATGCTTTCGACCACTCAAGAAGACCAGTGGCTCCTTCCTTGCCACTAAAACTAGTGGGCTTGCAAGAGCTGAAGTGTTTGAAGGTGCAAGTTTGATTATTCCCGTGTTGATTGTTCCCGTTTTGATTGTTGCTATTCTCTCCATGACCATTTCCATTATTGCTAGCGTTGGTCATTAAGGTGCTATTAAGTTCAGCAACCATGGTCGGGATGACAGCAGCCATTTGTCGAGCAATCATGGCGGCTAACTTACGATCGGAACTTCCACGCTTTCCATGATGACGAGACATGCTGGAATATACAAATGAGTTAGATATGAGAATTGGAATAACAAGGATTAATGTTCAACAAGGATAAGGCAAAAAGTTGTAAGGCACATGGAATGGTTCCATTTGGTAACGCATTACCATTTGGAAACGTTGACACGTCAAGGTAAGTTGACCCACTCGCCTTAGAAATTTGTGTATGTTGACCATGGTTTATCACTCATCCCAGAAATCCCCAGGTAAGCATAACTAGTCCCGTAGGATTTATGCGATATGCTTGCCTTAGCCCGAGGGCCTTTTGCCAGGAAATCCAGAATACAGGTGTCCATGTGTCACACAAATTTCTTAGGTTTATGAAATCAAAACCATGATGAGATTTACATAGATTAGACATAAGTCTAAAGATCCAATTCTTGAGCATAAGTATACGATTCCACGTGTTGACGAGGATAAGATTAAGATGTTTCATTTGTCGGGGAGAGCCAATGAGTCAAAGTTAAGTTTAGGGAGACAAGTAACAAAGTTTAGACAATTACTAGGCAACCTATGCTAAGGCATCAAGTTGCACATAAGTAAAGTATAGCATTATGTAGCATGTAACAATAAATATATTTCCAAGAATATAAATATTATCCTATAATGTTCATGCATAAGCTATAGTCTAGGTCACCATTACTAATAACCTAAATCCTTATAGTTATGGGCTCTGATACCAATCTGTCACACCCCAACCTTGACGGCGGAAACGTCGAGATGTGAGGGTTAAGATTGTTCACAGCCACATAACGCTATATTAAATTGTAAATATTATTATCATAAGTCTTGAAATGGAAATTACAATCATAAGTCTTATACAAGAAATAAGTTCAACATAACATAACATAATGTAACTTTTTATTTCATTATCTAGGTCCAAGTCCTAGATTATAGCATGCTTCAAAAGGATCACTTTAAACTTGAGGTTGACCTGAAACATGATAAAAATAAGAGTCAACTAAAAATAGTTGGTGAGTTTCCAAGGTTTTCATACATAATATGAAAAAGAAAGTTACAAGTAGCAATTCATGTCATAGGTTATAAGCTAGTAAGGTTATAGAACACATATCGTTACAACCAAACCTCGACTTGATTACAAGTATAAAAGATTGGCTAAGTGTATTTTGGTTCCCTAGTGCACAAGCATACGGCTCCTAGGAGTCGGCAATACATCGACTTTAGCACTAAATAGGCTTGTCAGTCCCAAAGATCTAAGACATTGCCAGGCTAGCAATAGTTAATGATTGTAAACAAACTATGTATCTCATATAAACACTTACAATAAACAAATAACCATGACAAAATAATAAGTTGAATTGCACGTGATTTACAAGTCTCAAACGTGTATAAGTGTATCATGTATAAGCTATCATGTTTCACCCCAAATTAGTGTAAAAATATGAAAAAGGGGCAAGAAAACTCACTTGTCAAATAAATATATAATGAAGATTAATAAGAATAAAATATGCCGTTCCAAGATAAAACGTCACAAGGCACCTAAATATATAATATTATAAGATTTAGGTTAATAATAAGATTCACGAGTTAACATGAACTAGGGTATTAGAATTTTGAGGATTTGTATAAAGTTAATAATTTTTATATAAAAAAAATACTATTTATGAAATTTATAAATTTATTTTTAAGGAAATTGATCCTTTGTAAATAACTTGTGATTTTATTTATACAATTATATTTAAAATCCATAAATATCATGATAAATCCATAAACATAATATTAATTTAATGTTTGTAAGTATAATAAACTACTTTTTATAAAATATTAATTATTACATTTGTAAGTAATTTTATATTAAAATATTACAAAGTTTTGCAAGAATAATTTCTAAGAAATAATTAGATGGCTTTATAATTATTTAGGATTTATAAAATTCATTTTTATAATTATTAAATTTTTTATAATTAGTTTTAAGCCAAAAAGACTTAAAAAAATTTACATGAGGTGCCCGGGTTCGAACCCGTGACCTCATGTATGGGGGGACATTGACTTAACCAGTGAACCAGGCTTCCAGCCGCGGTTATAACCTGGTTTTAAAACTTAAGAAGCATCGCGAATGAAACCCCCAAATTCCCATATAAACCCTAGAACTTGTTCACCCCAAATCGAACCCAATTCAATTATAATCATGAAATTAACCTTGGGGCTTTTAATCCCCAAGCAAAACCGAGTGTGTAGGTGAAATCAATTACCCGAATTGAAGAAGAATAGATGAAGAACAGTCGCTACTAGGGCCGCGACACACGTACGAATGGTTCGATGCTCAAACAATGATGGAAATCAAATTGAACTCGTGGGAAGCTTCGAATAGTGTCTTGATGCAAAACCCCTTGCCAATTTCAGTTTAAACCAATCGGAAGATGGGTTTCGACTATGTCGCAGCCTCGCGATGAATGTGATGATTGAATTTGATGCTTGCGCTTGTTTCAGGTGGAATTGAACGTTGTAATCGATTAGAGATAGATACAAGATGGTTCATGTTAAATTAATTTGATTATTATTGCGATTTAATGCTTGAACGGGTACGAACTTAAAGCTTCGGTTACTTCGAATTAGAAAGCATTTGTAACCGGTTTTAATCATGATTCAAGTGGTTAATTGTGTTTCGATTCGAGTCTAGGAACGTTTGGCATGGTTTTGGGGTTTCAATTCGAAGGAAAAAAAAAACGATTTTAGGACCGCCGGACTCCGGCCGGAGAGTGGCCGGAGTTGTGGCCGGAAAAGCGGGGTAAAGGGGGCGGGTGGTTTGGGTTTTAATAGTATTTGCACAATTGGTCCCTGCAGTTTTGTTTTTATTAAATTATGCTCAAAACTTGCATTTAAAGTTTTAAAGAATAATAATTTAACCCCCCCCCCCCTAATTAATTGTTTTAAGTTTTAGTTAGTATAATTATTATTAGTGCTATTATTATTAATTTTATTGTTATTATTATAAACTATTTTGTTAATATTATTATTATTATTATTATATTATTATTATTATTATTATTATTATTATTATTATTATAATTATGACTTGTATCATTATTAATATTATTAATATTAACATAACTAATATTATTTGGTATTTTTATTTTTAACTTTCTTACATCCATAACCAAAGAGAATAAGCATAAATAACACATGAGTTTCATAATTGACAATAATGACCCTTATAAGAATAAACGAAGTTAACGTTTAGTTAACAAAAATTCGAGTTGTTACACAAAGATTCCCAATGTGGAACACATCCAAAATTGGATGAATCAACAAAGTAATACATTCCAAGTGTATGAACAAAAGAATCCTATCATGGATCACCTTCCAAAGTGAAGTGAAAAGAATCCCAATGAGGATCAACATGAAAAAGGATCAAACTAAAAGAATCCCAATGAGAATCAGTGAACATGAGATTTCATGACTTAAGTAACCTGGTAAGAAAAGTTGTGACAAAGTTCTATCATGCATTGTATAAGGAGGGTTGATCATTTCATGCTTATGTGTGTGAGGTACACATTGAATAATAAATCAACCAAAACATGATAAAAGTCATTTGCATCAAAATATCAACCAGGTATGAGTTTAAGAGGACAAACATACCTTCAATCTTCAAGTTCATAATCATGTCCATTTAATCATAAAGGATGCACATGTGTAATGAAAGATTGATATGATCCCTACAAAGAGATTTTTCTCTTCATTATTAATATTAATCAAAATAATATTCAAAACTTTTAAAATCTTTAAAGTTTCTCTCCAAATGTGGACATAAACTTTAGGGGGAGTAATTTAAAATTTTTAAGAAGTTCAAATTTTTGTTTATTAACTCAATTTAAAAAAAACAAAAAAAAAAGAATTTTAGTTGGTGTTGTTGCAATAAGTCATACCATTATATCTCAGCTTATGCAGATTCTTAGAAGCATGATAAGCCCAAGATCTGTCAAAATTGGGAAACTTGTATTAGTTGTAACATACAAGTCAATCCAAGTAAAAATTGACAACTTCAATAGCCAACTTCATAAGAAAAATCAATCAAGGACACTTATTCATAAGATGAATAATCAATTCAATCACATTAACTTTTGATTAAGTTCAAAAGGTAAAGCAGGTAAGTGCATTAGTTAATACGGGTGAAGGTAACCCATACATGTAACTAATGCAGGTAACAATAATTTTTGAAGTGCAACTAATGCGGATAATGATTTTACTCTACCACATTAGTGTGTGAAGTGAATGTGAATTTTACTCTACCGCATTTGATACAGTTAACAAATGCATATGAGCAGGTCTCTATCGCATTTGATACAGTGATGTGTTGACTTGTCAACCGCATTTGTAGTTGTACAAATGGAATTTGTTCTATCGCATTTGTTACTATACATATTCGGATATGGTAAAACAAGCAATTCAACCGCATTGGTTACAATGTTCTTCCGCATTTACTACAACTCAAATGCAGACAACCAAAATTTCAAGTTTAACTCCCGCATTTGCAACAGTACACAAATGCGGATAGAAACAAAACTTCTGCATTTGTAACAGTAGAGTAATACGGATAGTCAGTCAAAAAAATAAGCCTCCGCATTAGCTACAGTAACAAATGCGGATGATCAAAAGTAGTCAAATGCGGACTATCAATGCCAATAGTTTGTCTTCCACATTTGCTACAGCCAACAAATGCGGATGATCAAAATTAAACAAATTAACTTTCAGCATTTGCTACAGTGTTGACTGTATCTGCTTGTAAACTTATAAAAATTTTCAAATTGTATTATTTGACTATTTAAAGTAATTCGAACAGGTCATTTAATACTTTTCAAATTTGAGAGAACTTATAGTGAGACGAGCGCAAAACTACAGTATGCCACCATCAATCATCATCATCATCACAAACATTCAAAGATTTTGTTGTGTTTCATCTTTAAACATTCTTGTCATCGATTCAGAACCACAGTCGTTTCAAAGATAAGGTATAACTTCAACAGATTTTGAAACCAAAACCTAAGTCTTGAACTGTTACCCTAAATCGAACAATGAACCAGAAAATTATTGAAGAACACCAAAATCAAACTCATTAATATGATGTAATACACATTTTCAATGTCAATAAACATATAAATTTATAGGAATTCAACTGATATTGAAAATCATGATAACCATGTTTACTGAGAAAAATAGAGCAATGTGAAAAAGAAAATTGTGAAACAAATCAAAGTCACATTAACAAATCAAAACAAAGTTAAAGTCAAAATTGTTAACTAACACACATGTCTCTTGTGCAGATTACATGGCAAACCTTACATGGAGCAAGCTCCATAACGCCAGCGGTTATCTAAACCCTGATGTGCTTGAAGCCGAAGGTCTCAGAGATATGATAAGATTCTTATCTACCACAAGGGTAGCATATGCCATGACAGTAAGACCAACAATCTACGAGAATCCCATCAGGTCATTCTAGGAATCAACTGAAGTGGTTGAAGAGGATGGAGTGAAAACTCTAACCGGCAAGATCAACACTGAACTCACTCTGAGTATCATAGAAGAATCAGTTAGAAGATGTCTGCAATTCAATGATAATGCAGATGATCCTCTTGAATTGGATGATGAGGAGATAACCATATTTTTCTCTGAAATTGGTTATAAAGGGAGTTATGAAGCCAAACAGATAGTCAAAGGATTAGTGGATCTGCCTTGGAGATTCCTAATTCATATGTTCTAACATTGTCTGTCTAAAAGAAAAACAGGATGGAATGACATTCCAGTCCTCACATCTTCTGCAATCTGTGCTCTCTGCACCAACAGACGGTTTAACATGTCTACATATGTATTCAATGGCCTAATCTCCAACATTCAAGAAGGGTTGAGATACAAGTTTCTAATGTACCCCAGATTCATTCAATGTCTAATCAATGAATCATTTCATGACATTGTTAATGAAGGACCTATGCTTAACATTCCTCATTATGATGCAAGATCCTATAAGTACATCAAGAAGAAGGACCCAAGGAACTTCTACAGTGGTGCCCTTTCACCCCTTCTTCCTTGGATGCTTCAACAAATACACCAAGCAAGTCAAGCACAACCACCTCCACAACCAATAGCACAACCAATAGCTCAACCAACTCCACAACCATCACCAATACCATCACCATTAACATCACCAATACCATCCCCAATACCATCACCAATGCCATCACCACAACAAATACCACAACCTTTTACACAACCATCTCTTCAAACATTACCTCAACCATTATCACTTCCATCACCACAACAAACACCACCAATGACCACTCAACCTACACCTATATCACCACATCATCAATCTCCAATATCACCACACCAATCACCTATTCCTCCTTACCAACCTTTACCATCAACACTTGATCACCCTGCTGAACCAGAAGGATCAAAAAGTGCATCCAAATCATCTTCTGATGAGGAGGATCATCATGATCAAACCAAAGCTGTGAAAGAACCTTGTGAGGCTGCTCTGTAAGGCCCCGTTCCCGGGACGCTTACAGCTGGGTTCTCATCGCACATAAAACATATAATTACATTAGTATTTAATAAATCGCAGCGGAAAACTAAAACAAACTTTCATTTCCATGTAAATGCTTTTGCAAACTAATACAACATTCATTACAAAAATAGTTTGTTCGCATTACAATGCAAAAACATTAATCAAAAGAATGCCATCTCAAAAGAGCTGAGTAGTCGCCCGTGCCATCCTCAGCAATCACTACCTGCCAACTGGAAACACATCAAAGTCAGCGTTGCTGAGTGAGTTCTAGTTTTATAAATAAAACATACTTACTTTCAGATAAAACCGTTCGTACTTTTACATGATCACACATCATACGTACACATAGATAATATCATTATTATCTTCTTCATTCGTTCATTCGTTCTTTCATTACTTTACTTGCGCATCGGACATCATCCCAAACCAATACCATGTGCTACACCCCGGTTAGTCGTAGCTACCGGGCCGAAGTCAACGAATGACAGCTAAACGTATGCCACGGTACTAGGAGTAACCATCAGTCTTAGCTACTGGGCCGAAGTCAACGAATGACAGCTAAACGTATGCCACAGTACTAGGGGTGAGCGGTAGAGGTTCTACATTTAGGGTCAATCACCAAGAAGGACCCCGTATCCGATGTGTGCAAGACGTTTCATTCGTTCATTAGTACATGCATTCATTCATCATGTTCCTCTTTCTTTATCTTTCACTTTACGTTACATAATACTTCGCTCATTCATCATAACAAGTAAAGCCACAGGAAAGATATTATACATCACATTAAGGAACATAAACATGCATCAACATCACATCCTACATGGCAACATCATACATACATAACGTACAACATCATCACCCTCATCATGCCCAACATGCTTCTAAGACCTCGATCGTCATCTTAAAAACTCTTATGGGAACCTTTACATCAACACTTACATCTGCACCTTCCCCCGAAAATCAGAAGTCAATCTACACCTTCCTCGGGTTCAACAGCCCTATTCGGGCGTATGGACACCCTTCAGTCGCATTGCCTCCATGCGACTGAACATCATGCGATTGAACTAATACGGATGAACACCTATGCGAATGAACATCCAGTCGTGCGAATGGACCCTCAGTCGCATGACCCCCATGCGACTGGCCCTCCAGTCGTGCGAATGAACCCCAATCGTGCGAATGGACCCCAATCGCACCCTAATCGGCCGTATGGTCTTCATTCGGCCTCCAGTCGGTCGCCTAGCCCTAACTGATGCAGAATGCAGTTCAACCCGACTGCAGCCGAGGGTTTTTGGCCTCCAAACTCATCTAAACCCATTTTAAGCCTAAATCGACCACCCTAAACCTTAGGGATGCATACCATAACATCATTCAAGCACAACCAAGCAAGAAATCAAGTCACAATCGCGTCATACATATACATACACATACACAACGGGTCAACTTACACACATACGAAAAACTCGATTTCAGATGTTTTCCAGCCCCAAATCGTTTGAAAACAAGTAAAAGAGGGGTCCTAGAACTCACCTAAACGAGCACAATGACAAGAGCTTCGATTCGGCTTGCTTCACGACGATTTTGGCGACCCGAACCGACCCGAACCAACACTTTTTCCTCTTTTTCCCTTCTTTCTCTCTATTCTCCTCTTTGTGAGCTGAAATGTGAGTGTGGGGAGAGTGGGCAGCCCTCTCCCTACCTATATCACCACATTTCCCAACTTTTCTCGTTGGCGGGTTTGGTCCCTCGACTTTTGGACTTTATTTTCTTTTCTTTCTTCACGGCTTCAAAATAATAATATCCGGGTGTTACATGCTCCTTTAGAGAGCTATGCTGAATCAAACATCAATAGGCCTGATGAAAAAGATGAATTAATAACTGAGTTGTTACTCAAAGTAGAAAGGATGGAAAGAACTTTAAATAGGAGAGCAAGAATCATCAATGATAGAATCCTGGAATTGGATGAAAAAGAAAGTGAACTGAAAGATCTCAAAGAAAAATATGTAGTTGAAAGAAAAGAACAAGACAAAGAGATTGAAAATTTAAAAGTTGCACTAAAACACTCAAGAGAAGAAGTGAGTGGACATATAGACACTCTTGAAATACAAACTATTGCAATGGAGGAACAAGAAAACATCATAGAAGAACAAGCTAATATCATCTCAAAACTGGAAAAGGAAATTGAGAGCAAGAACAAAAGAATATCTGAGCTTGAAATGATGATCAAAAGATCTGATGTGAAGGATGATGATGAGAAAGAAAAACAAGAAAAGGTTGATGATGAGGACAACAATTAATAGATGAGAATGAAGAACAAGTAGATGATGAAGGTCAAACTGAGATCAAAGACCAGAGCCTAAACATGGTAGTGTATTCTGGAAACACTAGTTATTCAGACTCAGAAAAGGGTGAATTTGAAGAACTCTTCAGTGCTTTGGATAGTTTTGCTTCTGAACAATTTAGCATTGATGATGATTTCTAGGAATTCATAAACAATCAAAGAACTGAGGTAGAGCCTATTGTCTTTATTCCCAAATCACCAATGCCATTGGAAAAGGAATTAACTCTGCAAATTGTCTCTGCCATATCATTAACTGAAGAACAAAAATAAGAACTCAAAGAAAGATATGAACAAGAAAGGAAAGAAGAAACTGTAACTGAACAAAGTGAAATGAAGGATCAAGAGCCAAGTACACCTGAAAAGGTGCCTGAACCAGAAGATCAAACTGAAACCTCTAGCCCTCAACTTCAAACTTACTCACGAAAGAGGAAGTATTTGGCTGAAAAGGCTAAAGGCAAGAGACCAATAACTGAAGAAGAACCATCAAAGAAACAAAAAATGACCCAAGAAGTTTAGCAGCAATTGCTGAATTTTTGGAAGAACATGAGCAGGCAGAAGCTCAGTTGAAAAAGTTGGCTAGAGCAATTGATTTAGAAGAAGGAGAAATTGCTGATGAATATGAAGTTAAAAAGGATGTTCTCATGGACAGTCCTATTAAAGAAGAATGGTCAGTAGAAGACATGGTAACCAAAGCTCAAACTGATGACTTGATGATTAAAGCCATGTTTTTGATCAATCAAGGCTATGATCCTGATGAAGTGTTTGCAATGACTTATGAGAGAATGAAAGAGGAGGAAGAGAAAGTGAAATTGTTGCTTGATCCAACAATAGACACTGAATATGAGAAGACAATGACAAAGGACACTCCAAAACACAAAGACTCATCCTTGAAGAAATCCACAAGGTATGAAATTCCACTGCCAAGAAGGGGTCCTCTACAAAAGCTGTCACAAATGAAGAAATCAACCTCATCCCATGAATCATTATTTCCTGATCCTTATAACATGTCTGATAAGGAAATGAAGGAATATCTCTCAAGTCAGGGATTCACAAAAAGAAAGATTTCCAACATGAAGACAAATTCTTTAAGGGCTGCAACACTTCAATTGATCAACGAAAAGAAAGATAAACTCAAGAAACTGGAAGAAGAATTGACAAGGACCAAAACCAGAAGCAGAATGTCAGCTGAAGACATGCTGTTGAACATAAAAGACCAAGAACTACTTGCCCCAGTGCTCCATAATACCCTGAATGGTTTGCAGATCCATCTCAGTTGAAGCTGCAAGAAGAACTGACTACTGCTGAACTGATCAGAGGGGTGTCTACTCCTAAGGGGAAGATAGATCAGAAGATAATAGCATGGAAGTATGATAGCACATGGAACATGTTCATGATGAAGAGAATCTCAGGGCTAGTACTATTCTTCACAGAGTATTCAGCTCTAGTAAATGCCCATGAGATTCATGATTTGAAGGAGCTAGTTCAACTTGAACTGATCAATCATGTAGCTATGTTCAGGGGATATGAATTTGAGAACATACTTAAGATGTTCAGAAGGACAAACAACTTCAATTCATTAAAGACAATTTGCTTAAGAAAAGATAAAACTTTTGTCAATCCCCTGGATAAGAAGAAAAAGATGGAAGCAGAAGAAATTGTATTCCCTGAGTTGAAGGTAAAGCCAACTGAGTCATTGAAGAGGAAAGTAGTATCTGGTACTCATTCTTCCACTCCCATTTTAAATGTGTACTATGATGAGAAAACCTATGAGCTGGTGATAGAAAGAAAGTGGGGAGGAAAAAAAGGAGCTGACATCAGACTTTTCAGTGGATATGAAGTAAGATTACTTGATGAATCATACATCCACTACATTTATACCAGACACTTCAGGGAATTAAACAACAAATTGGGTGAACAAGACATGTACTTCTTTCTAAAATGCATCAAGTTGTTCAAACTGGCCTATGATAGAATAAAGATTAAAAGAGACAAAAGAAAGAAGAAGAAAACACCACTGCAACTTGGAAACATTGTTAAGTTTGAAGTGGATGTGGGAGGGAGTTTATTGATTCATAGAGATGGTCTTTCCACAATTTCCATATGGGAACCTATTTCTCTGAAAAAGTTACCAATGGAAGCCATCTACAACATGAGCAAAATGAAAATACATGTGCTGAGTAGAGACAGGATGTCAGAAGCAACTAATTTTGTAAACATGATCAAGGCCATTCTGGATCCCACCAAAGCAGCATTCATACTACCTCTTGAAGACCCAACTGAATCTTCACAACATCAACCCACCTCCTAAACATTGAGGAAAACTAGGCTGTATAATCCTTAGGGGGAGTATTGTTGCACCCTGAAAGGATCATACATGCCAACTCAATGGGTGAATTGATGATTGTTCAGTTGGAATCCCACAAGTCCAAGATGCAATGCGGATGAAGATTTGCAAGAAAAATAACAAGTGTTATCTTCCGCATTAGTTAATGCGGAAGACAAAAATCTGATGCAGACAAGTGTTTACTCTTCCGCATTAACTAATGCGGAAGACATAATACTTATGCTGAACAAGTTACTCTTCCGCATTGACTAATGCGGAAGAACAAAAGAAGATGCGGACAAGACTTTGATCATCCGCATTGACAAATGCGGATGACCAACCAAATGCGCACAAGTATTTGTTCATCCGCATTAACCAATGCGGATGACCAACTTACTAATGCTAATGATCAAGTGGAAATGCTGATCAAGATTATCTCATCCGCATTTGTCAATGCGGATGAACAAGCAGAGATGCGGATCAAGACTTAGACTAGTTTCTGATGTAATAGGTCAGGGGTAGTTTAGTCATTTTGTAAAGACATCTTGTCTTGTCTATATATAGAATAGTTAACCTCGTACCGAGGTGATGGCTGATAGATAGAGAATTTTTGTTGTAATTATTCTCTGTAACTTATCAACTTTCATATATCAATACAAACAACATTTATGAGTAATTTTCTTGCTTGAATGTTCTTTGATTGTTTGTTTCCGACACTCAATCATTAACTTGATTATCATATTCGATTCTCAGTAAAAATATCACTCTTACTTAAACCCGATCAGTTATATACAACTCTTTATTGCATAATGACATGAGTGAGCCTAATGTAGTACTTTTTGCTCCATGTTTATGCGGTACAAGTTTGTACGTCTTTATTGCATAGACATGGGTGCATTACCTATGTATGTTTATTTCTTTTATTTCTTTCATTTCTTTGTTATTGTTATTTTGTTTATTTATTTTTCTGAATTCTCTACTAAAAATTGATTGTGTTATTTACTTTTATTTTGTTGATTTATATATTTAATTTCAGTTTGATATTATCTTTAATTTATTTAGCCTTACTTATTTAATAAGATATAAAGATTTTGTTTTATTAATTTATAGATCATGTTATTATTATAAACGTAGGTATATGTTTTTAATAAAAAAAAAAATCATTCATGATTTATTGTACAATTAAATTTTAAAATCCGTTATTATTATTATTGACGTATTTTGCATAGTATTTTTTTGGAACAATCTTTTACTTTTTGTTTTAAAAACCATTTTGTTAGTTTTTTGTTTGCAATGGAGATGGACAAGAATGCATTTATATTAAACAATTTCGTTACAGTGAGTGATTTAATAAGTTAAAAGATTTTTTCTCTTGATTTGTTTGCGTTCAAGTGATAGCCGTAACGATGTGTTTTAGTATGCGCGTATTGATATTCGGCTTCGTTGTGAAGTTTATCGCGTAACGCGCGCAAGGAACCCTTCTAGTTATAATACTTGCACATAATCATACAATTATTATAAAATAAATGTCTAAACAAAGTTTATTATGCAATAAACATTTATCTATTTGATTTTTTAATTCAAGCTTAGTAGAAATGCCTTCATTGAAAGATAAGCATGCTAGTGTTATCACAATCACATAGTCATCTTGGATACCACACTTGATTACCACACTTGTTGGTTATTCTACCTTTCAAGAAATTAAAAATTTCTAACATTATTAAAATTGAAAATTTAAAGAACAATAACAATAAAATATTAGTTTAGGGTTTGTTTTGTAATTATTATAAATGCTAGACTAGTATAAATATTAAAACATATTATCATTGTAAAGTGTGAATAATTCACCACTTGTTAGGGTGAATTAGGTCCATCACCAACAACATCATATCATCATCCTTCATGAATGATGATTTCAACAATATATCAATAAACATCAAACATTAAACACTTTTGTGTTTTTCATCATGTTCATTATTATATTTTTTAGCATCTAATCATTCATGTCTTGTTTTTATCAATATGAATCATAAAATCCAAGCTCATTGTTCCCGTTCATATCGGGAACACACAATTAATTGTTGTTTTTCAAAATGAGCTAAATTCACATTTTCTACGATGAATCAATTATTTTCAAATGTTCTTTTTTGAATCCAGGAGATTGTGTATAGTATCCTAATACTCAATATATATCATGAAAACTGTTTTTTTTTCAAAACAAGTCAAGTTTATGTTTGGCAAAAGTCCTAGCCTCACAATATACTAAAAAGGCAACCACGATTCAACAAATGTGATGTTGCTGAAAATATCATTTTAATGTTAACATGGTGTGCAGTTAGCAACGATGGCGCTCGTGAAAAAAAAACATTAGAAAACATCATTCTGGACACGAGTAAATGAATGATACGATGCAACTCAGAAAAATAATCCACAAAAGCTTGGTAAGCGAAAGGTAGATCAAATAAAAGATCATCTTAACGACTTAACGAATTGAAAATGTCCAAAAGTGAGGAAGCCAACAACATGTCAGGGGTTTTTATCATTTTCTTTCCTGATCACTTTTAGTTGTGTTACAATAGCTTTTGATTCATACATTGAGAATAATATATATGTAACTTTAATGTGTGGAGGGGAATACTTGAAACAAAATATAAAAATAAATACTTTGTCATGTGGAATAAAACATTTTTGTAAATACAATTTTCTTAAATAATCAAAGTTTATGGCAAAAAATTAGAAGTTTCCTTAAACAAATAAGCAATTGTTTAACATTAATTTTTATTTTGAAAAAGACCACAAGCAACATCATATCCTTGACACCATTCTATTTACAAACACACCACCATCATAATTTGATAAAATTTGCAAATGGTACATCATAAGAGTCTAATAATACTAATACATTTGACCTTACATCTACAATTAGAATACTAATATATCTATCCTAACATGTACAGTCGTTTACCTTCGGACGTCTCATTTTGTCAAAACTTGGTTAGAATATGCATTATAAAATCACAACTTCTAACTAAAAGATAAATATGATTGAGGCAAATAAGAAAAAAACTCTAAGTTGATTCTTTTTTTATTTTTTATATTTATATTTCATCTTCCTAACATCATAAACCCATAGTTAAGCATTTTGAGTCTTCCGTTATCTTTGTTATGACCTGCAACTTAAAACCCATTAGGTAAATTAGTGTTTTCTTTACATAACCCTTATATCTCGTTAATACTTGGTTTTCAGTTAAAATTTTAAACAATTAGCGATCAACATGAAAATTTTGTTATAGAATGTAAGTTTAAATAATGAAAAAGAAAGAAAGAAAAGAAAAGAAAGAAGAAGAAGAAAAAAAATAAAGATCAACCACAATGGAACTTTTGATTAGTTGCTTTATGGGGTTGATCATAATACGAAGATACACTTTTTTTGACATCTTCAAGAACACCAACACATTGTTTCTGCCATAATCTACTAAACATTATAAAGAATCTTGAATACAAACACAACAACACAGTAACACTGATGTTGTTCTAGAGATCTAAAGGTGACATTTTTGCCACCGGCTTATTGATATGATACTAACACTATACAAAACTATATATTCAAACACGAAAAATAGTAGACCATCCTGGATGTGCTAAATCACTTACACAAGCTAAACCGGACGCTGACACAAGGTCATAAAAAAGAATTAGGACTATACACTTATTAACTATGAATCATTTTTTGATATAAAAAATGTGCATTTCCAAGCCTTCAAAAAGATCATTAATTCACTCCCCATGCCTACAAAACAAGAAACAATAGAGTTAATAAATACGGGTTACGAAAAACAAACAAAAAGTTGGTTAAAAGTTAGATGTGGCAAAATGACTAGTCAGATAAGGATTAAAATTTGTTCAGATTGAAACAAGTTATTTTGACTAGTCGTGAGCTATACTTCTAATTTATTTACGAAAACTACAGTATTAAACAATAATCTATATCTTTGAATAAAGAATCAGGGCTATTGGTCAAGCGATTCGGGCCATCTCATTGGGCGAGTTGAAAACGGGTCAGATGTGGTTAGATTAGGGGGACCCACAAACACTATTTAAATGTATTTGTAAATAATTTTCTGTTGTGTGTGATTACCAAAACTAAATTATTATAAAATAATTAGTGTATGCATTGAAAATACACAATGGATCACTTTCGACCCATTTCTTTTTAACAAGTATACTTTAAAGAAGATGACAAATTTAACCATTTTAAGATAAAACATAACCCAAATTGACCCATTAAAAATTAAATAGATTGATACCCGTGATATATTTACCTGAACTCTGCCATCAGAGGTTCCAACCACCAAATAATCTTCATTGTTGTCTAGAGCCATGCAAATAACTTTACTATTTGTACCAATTTGTAGTATTTCTTTTCTACTCAGTTTATTTTTACACCATACTTCAATAATCCCTCCTTTGCAACCCATATAAATCATATCAGAGCTAATTAGCATTGAACGTACTTCACTCGCCAATGATACCGAATGGAGTAGAGTGTGATTCGAAGCGTTCCATATCTTCAGAGAAAAAAAACAGATTGATTTGATGAACAAAAGCATATCAATATGTATCAAAAGAATGATATTAATAAGGGTTGATTACACCAAAATGTAGCTTATTTTCACCATTTTAGTCATTGCATGTAGGAATATTCTTTTTCCTGTATAGAATACTTTCAATTTTTTACCATTGTATGTAAGCAACCTTCTTAATTTGTAGCACGCAAACTCATGAACATGTCGGTACGTCATAAAAAAACTAGTGGTACAACAATCAATTCATCAAAACGTAACTTCCCATCACTTTTTTATGGTTGCATGTATGAAAAAAAATATTCCCATTGTACAGAATATTTAACTGTAATCAACTCTAAAAACAGTGAACACGTTACATTGGTACGCATAACTGTAAAATCTATAGGGAATTTCCTAGTTAGTATATGTGGCAAAATGGTAAGTCAAGCAGGTCGGGTCAAGCAGGTCAGGTCATTAACCAAAAGATGTAAAAGAATTTAGGTGAGTCATAGATTGATCTACCAATTGTTTTATTGTCAGTTTTTCTAGTTTCATGAAAATTAATAAACTAAACATCATTACAATATCCAACTTTTTTACTAAATCAATTTAGAAGGTCTTAAATGCCTAATGCATTTACTTTCACTTGGTTGACTTGAAGACCTAATCTTAATAAATCATTCAGGTCATTTAACATTTTTACAAATTTTTATGTTAGAAGAATATAATATGTGATTATGCATCTCAAGGGTGCTTTTGGGATTGCCTAATGATACTTATTTGCTTATTGCCTTTCACATTCAATTTGCATGTTCTAAACAACTTATTTAACTCTCAAATAATCTGATAAGCAGTTTGGATAAGCAATCCCAAAGACCCTCAATACAGCTTTTACTATATCATAACATAATTAGCACATAAGCAATTTTAATTTAAAAAAATTACAATCATGCTAAGTAATACCTTTAATGCAGTTCCTTCTATAGAAGAGCTGACTGAATATAAGAGCCCATCATGAACTTTCAAGGCGTGGACCGGATTTGACTTTCCTAGTAGTTTTCTTGATCCACTTTGAATGGAACTCAATGTGCCTGTTGCTAAATCGATTTCCTGTAAATATGACAAAAGTTATATTTTTAGGGGGTCTATGGGATTGCTTATTTGAACAGCTTATTGCATTTTAAAACATCAATAAGTTATTATGAAGGTGTTTGGGATTGGTTATTGAATCTCATATATGTTATAAAAAAAGGTGTGAATTTTGACCAGTTTGCTTATGAATGGATAGATATAGGTTGTCTTTTATATCAAATGGATCAAACAAGTCCAACAAAAGTTGAGCTGAAAATCAGGTCAAACGGGTTAAAATCTCTCATAGTGTATTTTTCGTGCATTGATTAGTTATAAACACACTAAAAAATGGGGACAATGTCTGTGGCTCAATCCAATATAACTGGCTCGGTGGGCCCATACCAAATAATATCATACCCATAAACTTATGAATGAGGTCGATTTGAGTATGTTTTTATCTTAGACGGCCCAACTAAAAAAAGTTAGCTAGAAAGGTGATATGTCGAATGGGTCAAACGGGTTGAAAGTCTGCCAAAGTCTATTCCTCATGCATTAATTATTTATAAAAAGATTTGAAAAATGGGGAAAATGTTTAGAGATCAACCAAATTTCCATACTATATAATGTTAGACCCATCAATTTATGAATGAAGTCAATTTGAGTCGTGTTTTTGTCTCAAAAGGAGCTAGAAAAAAATTTAGCTATGAAGGGAACATGTCAAACGGGTCGATTTGAAAGTTTATTCATAAAGCATTAAATAGTTAAAGAAGATTCAAAAAATTGAAAAAAAAATGCTTGTTTGTCAACAGAACCTAGCTTGGGCTATAATGACCTATTTCAACCTGAACCCATACTGACCAGTTACCCAACAAACCCATATGGTCAATTCCACACAAATAAACACAACAAAATGTACCTGGATGCTATTATCTTGACATCCTGAATACAATCTCCCATGAACAAGAGCCAAACACTTGACATATTTACTAGGATTAAGCTGCTTTGATGTTCCACTCCATGAATGAATCTGATAACAGTTATACTGTATACTTTAGTAACTAAATTGAATTACTGTATAGAAAAGACAATATTATCAAGATAATATCATACCTTGATTCCAGTACCTTGTGGAATAAAACATGAGATGCTGTTTGCAACTAGCAGATTGTTAACATGATCTTTGACATCATACACTTGTTCACATTGGATCATTTCCTGGTTAATAGACCACCCCTAGTTGATTGTGGAAAAAGAATCATGATTCAGCTATTAAATTATAACAAAGTTTGGGAAATTTGGATGTCCGTTTTGAAACTGATTATGTCATATTGAACAATTACAATAAGATAATCAGCTGTAATCTATTTTGATGTATAAGATGGTGTTTGGATATACTAGTGGTGATTGAAGTTATCATGATTAGATAGATAGTAGTTAGTGTTTGCAAATTCTGATTATTGAAGAAACTTACATATAAAATCACCAGACCTTACTTTGTTATATGACAATTATATTCTGTATGTTTAAATATTTGAAACTTCATATATATCTTTCTAAGTTTAAAATTAAAGGGCCCTTTCATATATATCTTTCAAAGTTTAAAACTTCATATATGTATATATAAATCCTTTTTAAGTTCTATGATATCATACTTGACCTTTAAAAACACTAACAATACTATATTTATCCATTCTGTCATAAAAAAATAAAATTAGTCATTTCAAAATAAAAAAAGTCACTAAATAAATGAGAAGAATATTATGTGCTGATATGATTGTTTTTCAATCCATTTATGCAGTGATACATACATTTATACATAAGTAACTAGTTTATTTTATTTATTATGGATAGGCAAAATGATAGTTTTATTGTTTTGATAGGTAAATATGATCTTGTGAAAAATTAGAAGCATATGTATGAAATTTCATAAACAATCAGTTTCATTGCAGCAGTTGTGAATGTGAATATCTTCAAATCATTTTATCCAAACATTAAAAATTGATTACGAGCTCACGTCACAATAACCATATAATCAGTTTTAAATCAAACAAAGAGATAAAATAAACGAATAAATTGTCTTTTACCCGAACAGTTTTATCATGGGAACCGCTATAAAGTGTATCCCCGGATTGTAAAACAGACAAACTAGTAACTGCCTTTGAGTGTTCTCTGATTTCTTGAAGTAGATGAAGAACACTACCTTTTCCCGTCCAAACCTTCACAATTACAGTTAGAAAAATACTTGTCAGACCGAAAAATTCTAATGCCTGGGTATGTATGCAGGTTAGGGATGATGGGTAATGGGTCAAAGCAAGTTCTTGCTGAAAAGAAGAGATTTATAAAAGTTTGGGTCAATGCAAATGCTCTTTTTGTCCAATATTCAACTTTTTTTAAATGATTAATGCATTTCTTATAAGACAATAGTAAAAAAAAAATTGGACTTTAGTGTTGAATCCATTGACTTTAAAACTTTGTGTTTTATCTTTTCTTCCCAAAGTGTCCTTGGTTATTCATGATTAAGTCCTTCAACATTTTAAATAATAATGGAAAGGTCTTTTTCGATGATCAAGTCCCTAAATTTTATAAAAAAATTAACTATTTCCTTAACTTTTAGACCATCGGGTATACATAGCGTGAGTGGTGGCAGTGAGTTCCATGTCAACTCACACTCACAGTCACACCATGAGGGCCCCCATGTGTTTGTTGTGAGTTGTGTTATAAAATAATAAACTCCACTCACATCTCACAACTCACTAGGTATACCCCCTTTAGTGAGTTTTTTGCTTATGTGACGTCTACATGACACAACTCATAACTCACTAGGTATATCTCATGTCCTTGCAAGTCCAAGGAATTATTCGTTTAAGAAATGAAGTATTAGCACTTATGTATAAATTCAATGAAAGTCTATCCGACTTCCTAATCCCTTAACTATAACTACTCAAAATATAATTATTAGAATAATAGTCCAAATTATAAAATAAAATGTGGATGATTATATCACTTTATGTTCTAAATATAGCGTGTGGGCAACTTTCAACCCGTTTGACGCATTCCCCTTGAAGCTAAATGTATGATTTGACCCATTTAACCAACATAAAACAAAACCCAATTTGACACAATCATCAGGTAAAAGGGTAGTGGTCATCACCTTTAGTTATGGGTATGATCTAGATTGTTTAAAGGAAGTACCTTTATTGTGCCATCTGAATGACCCGAAAAAATCTTGTCTTTAAAATATATAATTGATAAAACTTCTCCGTTTGTAATGCAATCTTGTTGGGCTAGTTCTGTATGAGTCCATAGATCCTGATACCAACAAAGAACAGCCAGTTAGCACTAGAGGCGATCAACTAGTTTACAACACGTTTTAGTTGTTTAGCTAAACGGGCTACACGTGTCAGGTGTATGGTTCAACTCGAAACGATCAAGTACATGGGTTGTGCTGGGGTTAGGTTATACCAACCCCAACCTGACATGAATTGCTCCACTAGTTAGCATCCAGCACAATGATATATCAACCTATAGGTTTTAGATTTTGCCCCAAAATAAAGAACTCACAGAACTAGTTTCACTTCCTTCTGAAAATAATTTAAGCATTTCAGATGCCACTCTAGATGACTTTTTAAACTCCTTTAAACCCTTCAAGATATCCTTCATGTGAGTGCTTATGTCCCGCTGCCCATCTGAAATACAGCAAAATTTGATGTAACATCTTCTAAGTTACTTGCTTTTATCAATCTTTTTATGAAATTCATTATCAGTAAATAGTAAAGGTGAATTAGTAGGGGTGATGGGTTAAAATAGATAAATTTTTGCATGGATTGCAACACTTTGTATCCAAAATGTGTAACAATTGCATATATATCCTTCTATATTATTAAAATTTCATATAAATCCTTCAAAATTCATGATACCATACTTTTTTTAAAAACAGATAAAATATTGTATTTGCCCATTTGATAATAAAGAAAAATCGATTACTTATAGCACCATTTTTCGGTGAATAAACAAAAAAAAAACATTATTTGTTGAGATGCTTCACAATAAGTACATTGTTTCTAAATTTTTATTGAGTGGAACATGGTGCTCAGTGATTTTATATTATCTACTATGGAATAAATACATATGATTTTTCTAATGTTTTCAAAGGGTGGATATTCTATTATGTAATTTACAGGAAATATGATTACAGAAATTACATTACTAGAACAATTGTCTGGTTTTTTGAACAAACAAGTATTTGTAGGTTTTACGCATCAAAAATACATTATGGGCCACCTCGACACCTTACCAACCATCCCATACGTTTTATGAATTTCTATTTATCTGCATGTAACAGATAGATGCTAACCAGGATCATGGATGAAACAACTAAGAGCAAGCATAGATAGAGCTTTATCTTCTGCATCTTTTGCGGATTTAAAAATAGATACAAACCGATTAAGCAGACAAATTCGTGCTGCTCCTTTAATTCCAGTATCAGGAAGAAGTGTGAGCATGTGTACAAGCCATGTTGCACACACAAAACATGCAGAACATATTTCTGCATAATTACTTTTTAACCCTTCTGATAAACCCTCGAAAATAAGACCGAACTCATGGCTCACTAAAACAAAAGCCGTCTTTCTTTCCCATTCCTCGGCAGCTTTTTCTTCTTCCTGTTAATAAAGCCATGAATATAAGATCGAATTCTATAATGTATATAATATGAAGTTTTTCAAGTAGTTTTTCACTAGAGGTGGTGAGATGGGTGGGTCAATCGGGTCAGGTGACAAGTCAAGATGGACCTCTTCTAGTTGGGTCGGATTGGGACTTTCAAGTAAATGCGTCAAACTTATCGCCTCCAATTTGCCTTATGTATAACATGCCACATTTGTCATTAAAATAATATAATCTGTGTAACCATGTTACGAAAAATGAACAAGAAGTGTTTCACATCAACCCAGCCCGATGAGGATCGTACCAAAATCTTCCCTTTACCCAACTCGACCCACACTTTTTGCCACAACTAAACAAGAATTGATATATACATATCCTTATGGATACATACTCATATTCAAAGCACTGCAAATACATTGTTCACCCATTCCATAACTAATAAACTTAAAGTAATTACTTATAACATTTTTTCACTAAATAAACAAAGAGAACATTATACGCTGAGATGATTCAGCATACGGACTGTGATTTCTTATTTGTTTATTTAATAAAACACACTGTTACAAGCAACTAAATTTTATTTAATTTACCATCAAATGGACGAATATGATACGTTTTAGTGTTTTAAAAGAATAAATACGATATTAAGAGAGGCTATATATAATATTTTGGAACTTTAATAAGGATGTGTAAAATTATTCTTTAAATAACTTACCATAGTTTCTTGAATTTCTCCGGAAATGGCTGCATGCTGTTCTTTTCTCATTATAGATCGATAGCTTTTATCAAGTCCTGCATTTTTAAGAAGATATGCACGAAGTAGGGGATTTCCAAAAGACGAAAATCGCCCTTGGAGGGCCAAAATTGTCTCAGCAGCTGCAAGTTGAGCAGATGGGGACTCTGAACTTTTAAGACATGATATAAGAGTATCAATAGCTTCTTCTCTGTATATACTCATCTTTCTTGGTTCTGCCTGCAAGAAAATTATATGTATAAAACTGGAGTTGGCGATTTGGATATGGTCACTTATGATTGAGTTGATAAAAAAATAGCTTAGAAGAAATGGGTCAAAGACACCAAAAGTGTACTTCAATGCATAAAACCTCCTAAATTATTTTATTTCAAAATTTTAAATTTTTAAAAAAAATTTTAAATTATGTAATCACATGTGACATTAGTTATCATTTTACAAATTGAGGTTTTTGATAAACACAACCCTACTGGAAGTTAAACTAAATATATTAGTATAGGGGTCTTAGTGTTATTATTATAAAGTATGTTTAAGGTCAAAGTTGTATATTGTAATTAGGAAAGGGCCTAATGTAATTTGTAATTAATCAGTGTTTTACCCTAGTGTAGTGTTGTTTGGGAGGCGGTGGTTCATAGAACATAAATAGACGTCGATTTATTGAACAAAAGTGGGGCGTGTAATCAAAATTTGATGTTCTATGTGTTAATCACTGTGTTCTGATTCTTGATTTCCAACAAACCCTTAGAGTTATGGTTAAAAACAAATTATAAAAAGAAAAACAAAAAATTGAGAATTTTATCATAAACATCTAACCAGCATGAACATCTCAAATGCAGTTATTTATCATTACTTGCATAATGTAATATATATTAACATTTAGCTACTAACCACCTGAAAATGATTATGTCAGTTATTAACCAGAACACTAAGGGGTATGTTTATCAAAACCCAAATATATATATGTGTGTAGAGAAGTTTTTTTGGTTCAACCCAACCCATTTAAACCAATAAAGGTTTAACCTTTTATGTCCTGTCACCCGATCCAACCCAACCCATTTAAATCACATTACTTTCATCATTCATACATACATATCCACATATGTGTGTGCGCGTGTGCGTGTGTGCATGGAAATAGAGAGAGATAGAACCAGAAGGTCTAGTTGGAGAAGGAGACCAGCGACAACTGGTAATTGTTCCGTTCCAGCAGTTTGTAGATATGCAAGGAGTGTATGCATTGTACTAAAAGTTCCTTCATCCTTTATGATATGCAAAATTTGATTGTTGAATGTTCTCCTATAATAACAAACATAAACAAAAGGCCCTAAACAATCATAGTTATATGCTTTTAAATTATAGAGATGGCAAAGAGAAGGGAGTAGGCAACAGGTTAATGTGAGTTTGTGTCGAAATGCATTACACAAAACATTTTTTTATCAGAAAATATGATTTTTTTAATAAATAACTACTTTTTCAAAAAATACTTTTTTTCAAAAATATGATTTTTAAATAAATACCTACTCTGTCAAATAAGCTAACAATACATATATAGCTTCAACATTAATTTTTTTAATAATATGATTTAAGAGGTTTAGTGCTTTAAAGATACAGACTGAGTGTCTTTGACCTGTTTCTTTTTTAACTAAACTATTTATTTGACCCATTAGAGATCAAACATAACCCAAATCATCCTTTTTACATAAAAGTGAGAAAATGGTTTGGAGGTACCTTCTTAAGTGATGCACATTTGCCCAGAATCTTTTAGTGTTCTTTTAATAAATAGTTAGATGCACAGTATGATTAGAAAGGTTACATTAGTTCAATAAAACTGATATATTGAGTAAACTAATTTGGGAGGGTTTATATACTATAAGCATACTTTGGGTGCTTTCGATGCGTTACCTTCTTAGATATTCTTATATTTACCAATTCGGGCCATAAGTATGTAAATGGGTCGAAATTGTAAACTCTGTGTACCCCAAGTGGAAAAGTAATTACCTGTTCAATTTAACTAACTCAGAAAGAAATTGAACAATTTCAAACCGATCTTGATCATTCGCCCCAACAAGAATCTCTAAAACTGGTGCAAGTTCAGCCTTATCAGCAATAATATTCCTACATTTTCCATCTTCTTGTATACATCTCAACAACAAACGAACGGCTGTGATCCGTTCTTCAGTCCAATCAGATTCCAAACTACTAATCATACATTCAATCACCTTCCCAGAAGAAACAAGTCTGTGAGTATATGCTATTCAAACCTTGATTTTGTTAATTTCAGGCTAAAGAACTTCCCAGAAAATTGTATAAGGATAAGTGCCACTAAACTTAAAGTATTTGACACAGGTACACTTGTTAAATAGTAAAATGTCACTGAATATACTTGAATATGTTTCGAAGAGTTGCTTTGTTTGAGTAGATTTAGGGACATTTTACAACTCTAGATATGATAAAGATTCAAATTTAGGAGCATTTTGTCATTTTATATATTTCCCGCTGTCAGCATAAACAAAATCAAACGATATGTGCGTGGACTATGTGTACATTATCCCGAAAAAATAATACAAACAATAATAGAATAATACCTTCCCTGAGATCACCCGTCTAACAACTTCAAAAACTGCACCATCATCACCACTTGCAACAATCTGTCCCAACAACAAAACTGCAGCTGTTTTCGGTTTCACACACATTTTGAAAAACTCATTGTCATTCTTACTCACAACACTAAGAAGGGAATCCACCACTTCCAGCTCAACAAGTGTTGGGATAGATGGTTTTAACAAGTAAATCAAAACAACAGCTTCAAATAAACCTTTTGAAAAAGTGCAATGACACATTCCACGTCTGAATCAACCTGTGTTAACGTTGAGATCACAGTTTCATTTCTTGATGCAAGTTCAGAAAGAAGAAACACCGTGGAAATCAAAACTCGAGTGTTGATTGAACTAAAAAGAATCTCTATAAAACCATTTATAACAGGTGGTTCTGAAAGCATGTTTTGAATTTCAACTTCAGGACCCAAGCCAGATTCTGTTACATCTTGCCAAAATCTTTCAATCGTGAAAACCGCAGTCTCTGCTTCTTTTAACACCTCAGAAGTACAAAGTTTAGTAATTGAAACCATTAGTTCATTAACTGTTCCATCATCCTGTGAAGTCAAAGTCAACGAAGGGATGTCTAACTGCTCGTTTTCTTGACTGGAATTGCTAGGATTCAATTCTTTCCAGCTGGCAATAAGATGTTTAAGAATATAATTTGTTTTAGGAAGTTGAGTGCTGTGAAGCTTTTGTCTAGTAATCGGGCAAGTCGAATTTCCTCTCTCCAACCATTGTTGAATGGCTTTACGTTCATAAGTTTGACCCGTTTCTAAAGTAACCGGGTCATCAAATACATGTGTTGTTATTGGACATACAAAATCTTTAGGGGTGTATGCATTCCTTGGTTAATCAGGTTATAATCGTCTCCCATGAGAGGATCAAAAGAACTGGTTTTTAAAGAAAATAAGAAAAGGACTAATCAAGATTAGGAAAATGTAACACAAATGAAAATACTCTATTGAAATGTAAGTGGCTCGTACCTTGATTCTATTGTGATTGGTTGTTTCTGCTTCTGGGATAGTGCTTTCTTCGAGTCCAGTCGCAATATTTCAACTTTCTTTTCCTTGTAAAAACAGACAAGACAGCTTTGATGGTTGAACACAAAATGTTGCCTAGAAAAATCAGTCAAACAAAGAGGAATATTCTTTTTTCTTTATTGTATGTATCAATTAGTATAGATGTGGCAGTTCGACCCATTTACTTAATGATGGGTCAATTAAGGGTAAAACAAAAAATAAGCTTAGGTAGTAACACGTCAACTTGTCCATCATGTTAGAAAGTCACCCAAGTTATACTTATTAATGCATAAAACACTATATGTCGTATTAATTGAAACATAAGCTTCTTATTGGAATATACTTTTTGTTATCATATTTGACAAAAAAGACCACCCTCAATCTAATCTACCGTAAATAGGGAAAAGGTCTACCCTCAATCTACCTCTCCTAGACCCCAACAATAGCTTTGCTATGAGTGGTATCTACCTGGTATGTTTATTTGTTTGTTAATCATATATGACATAACTTATGATTTACATATCGGACAAAAGGTGTTTCACATGACCCCATACCCAAAATTACCAATATTTACCAAGATACGTTTTGATCCCGACCCATTTTGACATGTTGCCGACACCTGACCTGACTGAACTTCTCCTAGGCTAAAAAATTCCATTTTGTCCCACACATGTTACAACCTGAGGCAATTATGACATGTTACGCAACCCGACCAGCCGAAACCAAACTGTTTTGACCCGTGCCAAAAGTTAGTCATTCTGACCCAACCCATTTCGACATGTCACCTAACGAACCTGACATGACCGTTTACCACCTCTAAATTAGTACCTCTAATTCTGCATCTGATTCATAGGAAGACATGGAGCAAGAATTATCTTCAGGTTCTGATCCAGAATCTTTATTATTTGGTGACGGTTTAAATGGTCTTGAAGACGATCTTTCGTTGGTGAAAAACCTCGGAGAGACTCTTTCTGGGAAGAAAGAAGGAAACCTTGAGAGATTTTTGTTTTTTCTGATTTGGATTTCAATGGATTTTTCTTCCTTATCAGTCCATATTGGCTGCATAAAGTAATATCAACACTGTAATTGGTCATGGATCATACTAATAACAGAAGCTTGACTTTGTCAAATTGGAATTAGGATATAGAATATATGAATTTGTTTACTGTATAAACGAATTCAAGGAAATAACTAATATTTTAAGGAATTTGAAGACCCATATTATAGATTCATACTTCACATGTATATACATGATTCAAACTCATTTTGCAGAAAAGCTGAATCGTTTGTAGCCTAGAAAGTAGAGAGGCAATTTCAATCCAATTATGTGAAAATTGGTTAATTTTTTGTTGCAGTTAACAAGTCAAATGTCTAATTTGTGCTTAATTTTCCTGTTACAGATTTTGGTTGTAATGTCTCCTACTTTTTCCTCACTAAAACCAACAAGAAGAAAGACATATATGTGAAATTAGTCCTTCAATTCACTAACAAGTTGGTTGTTTCTAATATGTGTCTGACCCAATCAAAAGTGTATACTCAAAGAAACTGACCCATTCAAATCTGGTGGACCATGCTAGTTGGAAAAAATAAAATGAAATGCCTGTAAATATATAATAAAGACAATACAGATGACTACTACAATGGGTCAGTTTCAACCCATTTACTGTACAATACAGGTAAGAATATCGATTTCAGCACATTAACTCTTCAACGGGTCGATTTCAACCCATTTATATTCAAATGGGTCAGTTGGACTGTGTTTAGTCTCCAAAGGATGAAAAGTTTTCGTGCAAAGTCCGTTAAGACGTTAACAACCTCCTTATTATCAGTAATCAGAAAACATAGATTTAAGATTATGTAATCATAGTTAACAAAGCTAAAAACACAGACAAAAAGTGTTATTTGACACATGTAACTATCCATTTTACAAGAAACCATTGCTCAAACCACCTGACCCGACCACTTAGTCGCCTCTAGCAAAATATACCAATGAGCATTAACCTACAATCCTACATGATCCAATGATCTAAATAAAGGAACCCCAAATCTATACTAGTGCAAGATTCTTGATTTAACTTAAAGAATCCCAAACGTGTTATATGTTTTGAGCTTGAAAGATTCTGAACATGAAGATTTAAAGAATACACATAAAGCAGAAAATGAACATTACATTATACCGTCCATTCTCAGATCCAAATTCAGTAGATACGCTCTTTTCATCTCGATCATACTCGCGATCATCGCCCTTATGAGCCGCTTCAAGCACCACACATGGTGGATCTATAACCCCACCCCTATCTTTATTCCCCAATATCTCTTTAAAATATGCAGCAAACACTCTACAATTTTCATCAAGAACTTGTTCATAATCCCTCTCCAACTCCTTCAACTCCAAAGCCTGGTTATCATTCATCTTCGACAGCAAAGTGGTGCACGACACGACCGAATCCATAGCAACCGAGTTGTCATCACTTTCGTATCCGAGTAAAGACAATGAAGACAAGATTCTTGATCTTTGGCCATTGTACCATTCAAGAACCGGGACGAAGTTGATCAAGAACATTTCCTCGAACACGTGGGGCGCGACTTCTGATCGGGCGATCGAGGGGTGCGTTTCGAAGAGCGTAAGGAGGGCGATGGAGGCGTCGAGGTGGCGTTGGGAGAGGGTGTAGATGAGGGACAATAAGAAGGGTGATAAGGGGTGGTGTGGGTGGGAAAGGAGGAGTTTTTCGGAGAGGCGGAGGGCGGTCGATGTGGCGGAGGACGTGGTGGTGGCGATGGTGCTTTCGAGGGTGTCTCCGGCGAGGGTCAGGTGGTCGGAGGGTGGGAGTTTGGTGAGGAGGGTGGAGGAGATGCGGCGGCGGAGGTCGGGTTGGGAGAGGGTTTCGGTGAGGAAGGTGGTGGTGTGGTGGAGGATGTCGTCGGCGGTGGTGGTGGTGGTGGTGGTGGACATGGTGGTCAACGGTGGTGGTGGTGGTGGTCAACGATGGTGGTGCTGGTGGTTTGAAAGAATGAGTTAAGGAGAACAAAGAATGAGACAGAAATAAACGGATTAGTGTAGTGGCGCCATAATTTATATTGGACGGCTATGTTGAATTACTAAATTAACCTTGGAGCGTTATATAGTTTTGTCAAACTTATAATATAATATTTAAAAAAAACAAAAACTTCAAGAATAGATGTTTAAAAATAGAGCAATGTTTTACTAGATAAACATTTGAAATTTGTGTATTGCTGCGAAAATGTGAAAACTATATATGTAAATAACATGGATACACTAGGGAGTAGGGACTCTACGTATTTTATTTTAGTATAGAATTGACTGAAAATTATGGTAGAGATTTTGTTAGTGGCTGTCGTTGATCACCATATTCATATGAATTTGGTGTTAGGAAGAAATTTTAGTAGCTAACAGTAGATATGAGAATATGATGGGAACTTATTTGAGTTCTAAATATGATATATGAAATAACTTTTAGTCGTATTTTTTATGTTTATTTTTCATGTATTGCATATGAATGTTAAATGTAATTTTTATAGTTGTTTATGAAAAATTGGTTATGTAACGCGCATTCTCTTCTTTTTCATGATTTATAATACCAAACTTTATTTATTCATAAAGTTATAAAAAATCATTTTTAGCATCATACATGTATCTATAACATATAACAAAAAGAGGTTTTCTTAAAATAATGTTATCATTCTAGCATATCAAATAACACGTCTCATTATTCTAGCATATCAAAAAATCATTTTCTGCCTCTCTCTCATAATAAGTACGAAAATTATAAAAACAATTAATTTAACTTTTCTTTTTAACTAAAATATGTTCAAATCAATATGTTTATATTTATATTTTTTGTCTCTCTCATATTAAATGAAAATTATTGTAAATAAGTAAACTAAACTATTAATATTTAAAATATAAATGTAGTTATTTTAATAATTTATTAATACATATTAAATATCGAGTAATAATTTCTAATTCATTATGTGTTTATAACTTTTAGATATTTATTATATTTTTATTTTCACCGATGGATAATAACATCTTGAAAATAAAATATTATAGAACTAATGATTTTAATATATTTTATTTATTTCACTCATGTAATACATGGGTTCTAACCTGGTATGTCATATAAAGTATCTAGGTCAACACCCCTCTAGTATTTTAATTATTAACTAATGTACTCAGCTCAATAATAAAAACCTTTTCAATCATTTAGAATCTTATTATATAAGTAAAATTAGATTTTAATAATACAAACTAGTAACTATTGGCCAATATTAATTCCAATTAACTGTTTGACCAGTACTAATTTTAACTTTCGATTACGTTACTAATAATAGTCCATGTTAAACTGTTCGTTAAATTCGTTAGTTTTTATGACACATTATGTAGTGTATAACATAGATATAATTAGAATATAAATATATTAATTAATTTTTTTTATAAAAAATCATTTTTGAAGATATTCTACAAAACGCTTTTGTCGATGATGAGTAGCTTGGAGATAAAGATACGTAAAAAACTGAAAGATATGTTTAATTTTTTTATTTTAATTATGTAATACATCATGTCACATACCACATCATGAACATCGTTACGTGTCATGTCATAAGAAACTAACGGAGTTAACGGACAGCAAGTTTGGGACTGTTATTGGTAACAAAATTGAAAGTTGAAAATAATGCTAATTAAACTGTTAGGTAGAATTAATACTAACCAATGTTCAATAGTTTATATTACTGAAATCTAATTTTTCATTGGATAAGTTACAAATAAAAATCATAACATAATATAATTCAAAGATTTATACCCACATATATCAAAAACTTTATAGTACTTTTTAGTCATAAATTCTTAAAGTTACAATGTCCTTGTTGAACTTTACATCACTTTTTACAATAAAATAATCATAAAACTGATTTTTCAACTAATAAATCTTCTCACTTACGTTGATTTTTGGAAGTCTAAAAATGAAGTGCCATTTGTCCATAACATATACAAAGTCGTTCATAAACATTTGACAAGTATAGATCTTCAAGTTCAACCGCCGTTGACTCCTGCCGCCTGCCGTCGTGGCCGGCCGTTGACTTGTTTATGTCTGATTTTTGTATATATTATTCTGTCACCTTCGGTGTTGTTTATGTTGCGGATGATGAACCCACAAAGCCCAAAACTACAACAAACTTAGAGATTGTCCATGAATGTTGCAGAACCGTCATTGCTCGTGATTTTGAGGTTGTAACTTGTATGTGGGATCGAGAAAAACAGGATAGAAACGATTGTGGTTGGAACGGGTAGTTGAGTGGGATCATAGAACGAACCAGAAATTTTTTTCAGTGGGATCATGTTTTTCAGATTACATTTGTTTATAAGTAGATATTTTTACGGGTTTTACCAAAATGTTTCTAACCAATCCGGTGTGGTCACTAAAAACCTTATTCAAAATGTTTTGATTTGATTTTAGTATAGAAAAAATATAATACCCAAGAGTTCAATGTCCCAAGAAGCACCACCAATAAATAAATAAAAAAAACATCTAAAACATGTTTAGTCAGCGGTAAAAACAAGGATGTAATAAAGTCATATCATTTATAACATAATCTGGATTTTAAATATGGTCCGACCGATCTAACTAGTGGAGCTCAAAGATGACTGGTTTAGTTTTGAAAACACGGGTCACGAAATCATATTGTCTTTGATTACTGAAACAATGTGGTTACAATAGTAGAAAACGTAACACTTTACATAAATGTAAACTCTTTATTACTTCAAGGATGTAATAAAAAGAAAACTACTCACTATATGTCTTACAATGCTACCTTTTGGTATTTTGAGAAATAACATACGTTGTTGAGTGTCTCACAAAGCCAAATTTAATCTTTAGAAGCTTATCCATCTAGTACCACATCGAAGAATATGAGAAATCAAGCTAACAACACTAGTCACACCTTGTTAATGACAACCTTTTTATCAGAAATCATATTAAATAGATACTTTAGCTGTTATAAAATAAAAAGTAAAAATAACTACCTTAAGACTCTTATCAACATCTTATAAATCATTCAGTTTTTTATTACAAAATGGTTATCACTAATCACCCCAATCATTGTGAGTACAAAAAACAACACATGTGAGTACAAAGTGGTTATCACTAATCACCCCAATTGTTGCCTAGCGCAATCCAAAACACAATCTCAAAACATTAGAGAAAAACGAAACATACAAGATGCATTTGAAACAACCAAATGAGAAGCTATAAAAAAGAAGTTGGGTTAAAAGGTGATCAAAGAATAAACTCTCTAAAGAGTGATTCTTTACTTTTGTTTAAGTATATAGTACAACTGATTAAGAACTTTTGCTTTAAAATTTTTAAGTTCTTATGATGTTATTCTGTTTTAAATTCGACTGAAATTGATCTGGCAAGCGAACGAGTAGGTCCTTGGTTCCGGTTTTAAAAAGGTTAAATATCTTAAATGTTTGTTATTGTCCACTAAAAAAAAAAGAGAAAATATCACAGAATAGTAACCAAGTTTCAAAAGTGTTTTAATTTAGTCACTCATGCATATTTTTCTCAAATTAGACCTCCAAACGATCAAATCGAGTCATTACCAATTTTATTATGACAAGAAAGTAACGATGGAAAAGACATTTGAGTTAGAATTTTCAATACATAAAATTATATTAAAAAATAAAAAAAACATGTTAATTATGAAAAAATTAAAAAAAAATGCCTAAAATTTACGTCAACATTCTATATCAGCTTCAAAAGATAGAAAAAAATATTTTCTAACTGAATCCAAAAGTATAACATGCTAAAAAATATGTTATGACTTTTAATTTGTATAAAATATAAAAATGAATGATCTAATTGAAACACTTTTAAAACTTGAGTTACTTAATTGGAACACTTTTGAAAGTTAGTTACTATTTTACAAAGTTACCCCTTAAAAGAAATACGATTTAACACACATCCTTGTTTTTTTTACTTTGAACCATGTTATATTTTGAGGAAATCACTCAAAACAAACATAGTTAAGGAAAAACGTCATTATAAGATGATTGTATCCAACTAGACTTAAGCCCTTACGTTGCAGTGGGGGGGGGGGGTAAAATCATATCAAGTAGCACAAATATTACCACCATCAGCGATTACTAACATCCAAAAAGCTTGTAGTATAAAAATAAGGGTTATTGGATTTTAATTAATAATCTCAAATTTCATTATTGGCCGGGATTAATCCCAACTTAGTAAATATTTATAGATATTCCAACTTTGAGTTTATTTTCCTCTAACGATCCATTACTAACTGAGAGTTAACCACGTTAGTTTTTTTATAACATGGATTGTTTTTATGGCCAAAACACTAAACAGAAAGTTGAAAGATGTCATCGGGTCCGTCAATTTGAAACTTCCGCACAAAAAAACTCGCCAATCTCCCCCTCTTGATTTGAACCATCGAACTTGTTGGAGGTAGATTTCAGGTGATAATAGAGGCCAATGTTTTCAGAACCGGATTGAACGTCGAACCGGACACCTTACTGGTTTGGTGGTCGGACCGGTTGGATCGGTTTTAACTATATTTTAATTATATTTATATATGTAATTAAATATAAGATTTATATATGATTTACATATATATTTTATAGTTATATATAAAACTTAAATATTTGTATATCCGACGTAATAATTTATGGTTTAACACCCCGTTTTTACCCATTAAAATAAAAAAACAAAAACCGGTCCGAACCGGCCCGGTTTCCGGTCCGACCAGCGGTTTGGGACGAACCAGCCGGTTCGACCAGTAAAAAACGATTCACACCAGACCGGACTGGACACGACATCGATTCCTGGTCGAACCAGTCGGACCAGTCGGTCCGATCCGGTCTAAAAAACAGTGATGGAGGCTAGACATTGAAAAACAGACTTAATTGAGACTAAACGGTGGTGGAGTTGAAAAATGGCTCAAAGTTAGGGGCTGTTTGGTTGGGTCTGACTGACTCCAGTCAGACGTGCATGTCTGACTCGGTCAGACGTGCAGTGTTTGGTTGGTTACCTCTTACCAGAGAAGAGGTCTGACTGAGCCACTTATCCAGTCAGACCTAAATCAAGATCTGACCCGAGTCAGAAGTGGAAGCGGGTCCGGTGAAGCGACGAGGGTCTGGTCTGTGATAGCGAGGGCGACGACATGGGGTCTAGTCACCGGTACTGCAAGTGGTGAAGCCGAAGAGGAAGGGGAGACCGAAGACGACGATCGGAATTTGGTCCAAGTAGGTATCCAACAAAACAGACTTATTGGTTCAGGCATCTTATTGGGCCAAACCTCTTACTGGTTCAGACATTTTATTGGTTCAGCACTTACCCGTTCAAAAGTTGTCAAACAGCCCCTTAGTCTCATTTCATAAAAAAAACTAACAAGAGTTGACTCTGGTTAGTAAGGATCATTAGAGGAAAATAAATTCAAAGTTAGGAGTGACTATAAATATTTTTTTAGTTGGAATTACTCTCAGCCAATAAATAAAAGTTAAGATTATTAAAATACAATAATAAAAACGAACGAAAAGTAGATGTAAAATTGGTAAACAACGTAGGCGGAACGCAAAATATATAAAACAAGTAAGTCGATCTAGAATCAATATGTTGCGATGAGGTCGTTAAACAGAGAAAATATAATGGTAAAAACGTTGAACCACACATGTACACTATGGTAAGTCAACTCGCAAATTTTACACCAAACCTTAAAACAAAAAATTTATAATATATGAAAAATATAAGAGACCAAAATTGAAAGTATACAAACATTAGGGCCAATTATATAAGTATATAAGTATTGGGTTAAGATAAGAAAAAAGTTAAAAATTAGAAAAAGTAACAAATACAGTACAACTTGTTATGCATATTGTATAACTTTTTTAAGCTTAACAAAGTTTACAATTAATAATATATAAATTTTTGTAAGGTAAAAAGTTGACCCAAAAAATAACAATTAACGCGTATCCATGAATAGCTTAAAAACTTGAATTAAACAAAGATAAAAAATAGAGAATAATACTTCATTTCAGGACACTTTAAGTTACTTTTAAGTTTTAATCATATTATAATCTGAATAATTTTAGAAGTCATTTAATTACTCTATTATTATTAAATAGTTTTAGTTTGAATTTTTAGATTCGAATCATATTAATTTGAAATTTTTTATTTTTCACCTTAAGTTTGCTTATTTGATTTTAATCACTAAAATTTAGTATATATAACTGCTATTTTGTTTTTTGAAGTATCTATATTTGAATTTTTAGGTTTGTTTTTAGATTGGAAGTATTTTTATTTTACCGTATTTAGCCACTAGAGTTTGGTATTATATATTTAGGGTAACTTTATAAAATAGTAACCAACTTTCAAAAGTGTTCCAATTAAGTAACTCAAGTTTTAAAAGTGTTCCAATTAGATCACTCATTTTTATATTTTATACAAATTAAAATTCATAATATATTTTTTAGCATGTTATACTTTTGGATTCAGCTAGAAAATATTTTTTTCTATCTTTTGAAGCTGATATAAGAACGTTGACGTAAATTTTAGGCACTTTTTTATTTTTTTCATAATTAACATGTTTTTTATATATATTGAAAATTCTAACTTCAACGTATTTTCTATCATTACTTTCTTGTCATAATAAAATTTGGTAATGACTCGATTTGATCGTTTGGAGGTCCAATTTGAGAAAAATATGCATGAGTGACTAAATTAGAACACTTTTGAAACTTGGTTATTATTCTGAGACATTTTCCCTATATATTTTGGCAGCCGATTTGTTTTTTGACTCTAGCCACTAAAAATTAAGATATTAAAGTTTGACCACTAAACTATTTATAATGAAGTTTTATTTTTCGAGTTTGACCTATTAAGTTTTGTATTTTTGAGTTTCTCCACTAAACTTTGATTTTATAATTTCTGACGAGTCAAACGCATAACAACCAAAGTAACACATCGTTGTATGCGGGGAAATTGACTGGACTTCGGGCGCTAGCACGTGACTTTGGCCGTTTAAAATTTAGGATCGTAAAGTTTGGCCACTACACTATTTTTCTATTTATAATGTAGTTTTATTTTTCGGGTTGGCCATTAAAGTTTAGTATTTGACTTTTGTCACCAATGTTTGCTTCTATGGTTTCTAACAAGTCGAACCAATAACAATTAAAGTAACACCGTGTGTGTAGGAAAACCGATCGGACTTCCGTTGCGAAACGCGATGAGAAAAACTAGTTCATATTATTAAACTATCAACCTAAATAGTAATATGACGTTTTATTTTGAAAACAAAACATAATATCACTTAAAAAACAATATTAGAGATATAGAGGAGTGAACGTTGTCATTTAGAATGGAAAATCATTTAGAGTCTCGAATCATGATTCATAGCAATTCTGATAACGATAGATGCAAATTCAAATAGCCCAACGAATAAACTAACTTCATGTATACCACATCGGCACATCCTCCAATAACACAATTAATTGTACAATGTACATCACACCAAATAGTTTTTTAAAAGTAGTTATACGTGAAAAAGTGATTTACTAAAATAGATGATTTGAGAATTATTTATTAAAATGAGTGTTTTTTTTAATTATTTCTTTACTTTTTAAGTTTTAACTAACATATTTATAATTTTTTTTGAAAATTATTTATTAAAAATTATGCTATCCCTACGTTTACTTTTTGCCGCTATCTCAAGCGATTGAACACACTTAATATTTAAACAAAAGTAGTTCAATATATATTGAACATGATGAGAAACAAAAATCGCTTCTTTGGCTTTGGATTGAAGAGTTGCAAAATCGTTTGTCACTTAAAATAGGAAATCATTTGGAATCTTAAATCATGATTTACAACGGTACTACCTTTATTCGTTGAAAAAAAAAGTAGCCCAATCAATAAACCTGTTCCACGTGTACAACCCCCTCTAATAACAAACACACATCAATCGTACAACGTACATCATACCCCAAGGGTAAATCAATATCAACAGATGCCTTCATCTGTCTCTCCAACTCTCACAAAATGACTCAACCACCGGCGTCGGAGGCTTTCGACGGCCGTCACCGGCGATCTTCAACTCTACGTCATCCCGTTCTTCAGTCATTTTCTTGTTGATCGAATAATCTAATCATCGATTGATTGATAGTTACGTTAATGATAGCCTGATTGTGAATTTTGATGCGTTTTTGTTGCAGGTTATTAGGATGATTGACTCGAAATCACTAGCACTATCACAAAGCCACCGTTACCGGTGTTCATCATCAACAAACAAGCAAAGCGTCTTCGACTGCTGTTGATCGGAGTATTTGCATTCTCATTTCATCTTTTTTCTCGGTAAATTCAGTGGCTCTGATCATCTAAACATCGAGTGATACGTTTATGATAGAGTCTGTTTGTGATTTGTATCAACTGTTCTGTTGTGAGTTTAATTTGATACGCAGGCGTCTTCCACTCTACGTTCCACGTTTGGAAACCTCATTGTGTTCTTCGTCCGTCTTTTCTCGGTTAATTTAGTAGATCCTGATACAACAAAACATCGCTTGATACGTTCGTGATAGCCTATTTGTGATCTGTTTTGAATTTTGATACATGTTTGTTGCAGGTTATTAGGATGATTGACTCGAAGTCTCTCACAAAACCACCGGCGTCGGAGGCTTGCGTACTCAACTTTGTTGTTCTACATATCGATTTATACGTTCATATTTTGATTAAACTGATCTGTTTTGACTTTTGATGCCTTTTTGTAGCAGGTTTATTGACTCGAAGTCTCTCGAACTCTCACAAATGAAGAAACTACCCGCCTCTGTGGCTTTCGACGGTCGTTAACATCGATTGATACGTTTTTGATAGTCTGTTTGTGATCTGTAGTGGATTTTGATACGTTTTGTTGCAACTCGAAGTCTCTCACACTCTATGATTCGTGTTAACGAATCGTCGCGTTCTTCATTCTTAATCTGTCCCGTTTTTTCTCCGTGGATCTCATCATCTACACATCGATTTGTAATCTATTTGTGATTTGTATGAACATGTTCTGTTTTTTTAATTTTTGATACGTTTTGTTGCAGGTTTCGCCCTTTTACAAAACCGACATTACTGGCGGTCATCGTAGAAAATGTTAGCAATCAAACTTCATTGCGTTCTTCATTCTCCTGTTGATTGATCAGAGTACCTGCGTTCTCTATTCGCCTTTTCTCGGTTCATTCTGTGGATCTAGTCATTTTGGTTAATGATAACCTATTAATTGCGATTCGTATAAAACTGATGGGTTTTGGTTTGATACGGTTTTGTTGCAGGTTATTGAGTATGAGAGTGTTATTCATGAATTCCATCTTTGGTTCAATTACAGTCACTCAGGTTTTGCTCTATATGTTTTGGAATTTGATATACTTTACTTTGACTTTGAGTATTCAAAGATGTGACTTAATCATACCGGATGTTAGGGATGATTTTTTTTAGCTTATTATTTACTTCAATCGTAATCAGGATAGTACTTTCATAATTGCGATATGTGTTGTTATTATTTAACTTAAAGTTTGAATTATACTCACTTTCAGAGACAATAACCTCTACACACGGATAGAGAGAATTGGTTAGGAACTCCTAGGGTTAGGAACTCCCAGGAGAAGCCAACTATAGATTTTTCTCTTATTGGAATATTATTCTACGTGTTGTTTACTGCAGTAGTATTTTGATGAAAAAAACATCATTTGTAACTGAGGTAATGGTGGAATTTATGTAACTGAGTTAACTTAGTTTGGGTGGTTCATTCTTCATGTTACTCTATTAATACCTCTTGTAACTACCTCAACTGGTCCTATTATAAATGTTTTCGTGGATTTAAGAGCAAATATGGTGGATATATAACCGTGTACTAAACCAGCTTCAATTTGGGCTTATATAGCCACAAACTTGACCATGATGATGTGATTTTTGTGGAATTCAATGTTCTGATGCTCCAATCTATATAATCCTCGAAGTTAGGCTGAATACTTGTAACCTAGTTAACCCTTTGATTTTTGTTAATAATTGTGATCTCTTAGATTTTTCTAGTATTTAAAACTCTCTTTTCAGGTATCATAAATTTTAAGAGTTGCAAATTTTCCTTCCATACCTCTTTGTATGCTTTTATGTATTATTTATATCTCTCATATGACTGCAACTTCTTACAAAGAATCGAATATATGACTTCTGGCACTGGCCTGATGATTAGACCTGGTAAGTAGATACGTTTTTGTTTCTCTACTACTTAATAGAGCAAAAGTGACATGATATCATTTACTTCTCGTAAGGTATCCTCTTATTTACCCTTGATTGAGTTTGACTATTGGAATCATATGGAAGTGTGTGTCAGAGAACAATCTGGGTTTTGATTTAGCACATTTTGTTCTAGCTAAAACAATTCATGGTGATATTACAGTAAATTGTTACAAACAATTGTTGATGCCTGGTGCTTCAATCTTTGAATATTCCTATAACTGTGAGTGTATAAACTGCTCTCGTCTTCTCTATCTTTGCTGCACGGGAAACATATCTCTTCACTAAGGTTTGTTTTCTTTTCATATGAACACTATAATGTTTTTTCTATTGTAGTAGTTGGTTGTAGATTCATTCTTATTGTAAACAATACTAATTTTCCTCAATCTTCACTTGCTATAGCCTATAGGAAGTTAGGGGAACACGTGGACTAATTGTTGTAGTTTCCTCAATGTTTTTTACTTTCATAATTCAATATGATAGACGATGTTGTCATGTTGTTTTTCATCTTGGCATATATCTATTAATCATTATATCTTGAAGATTAGTGGACTTTAATAGAAAACAAAGATTTCTGGTCTTTTTTAGTATTTTTCTTCTGGTAGCAAAACATGAATCTTCTGTCACTATATATTCAGACATCAGCCGCTAGCTGGATATGTAATTCTCTAGTCAATCTGTTACATTAAGGTAGGTATCCACTCCAAGATAAAGGGATCAAGATTCATTTTTCGGATACAGCTTCCTATGGTTTTTTCAGTTATTGATAATTCTTTATCTTCCACGTATGATTATACATATTTAGATCAGTGGTTGGGAGCTATGATAATGAAGCTACTGCTATATTTGCTTTAATCGGTCTCCGTATCAAGGTTTTTATTGATACGAATTGACGCATATACAAATTTCCAATAGACAAAAGTAAGTATCATGCTTTTAATATCCGAGTATTGTAGTTGTTAATAGAAATTTTAAACCAATGGTTTGTATATTAAACTGTTTCTGACAAGAAACTTATTTTACAGACTTTGAACACCCCCTGTTCTATGCCACAAATAAATTCCATTTCATACTTCCGCATGGTGAGCTTAGAATTCTCATATTCTTGTTAACATTGCTATGCTTTTACAAGTCTTTTGTTCCTTTTCTCTTCTATTTTTGCAAATTCTTATATCAAACTCATCATCCATTCAGGGAGGGGTCTGCTTTTATCATCAACCTAATCCGGTGCACGTGCCTCTTTACACTGCAACTGGTCTCTCTTCGTCTCGGTTGTACTTTGCTTATGCTCCACTTATAAGTATACCACATATTAATCATGGATCCATAAAGAAATAATGCTTTTGTTTATGAACCAGAGGATTGTGTGATTCTTGCACAAAAACATCTATGCATAATTGTTCATGTTTCCCTTTTGCTATCAAAGTTGTGTTTCATTCAATAATCATCTTTACTATTGTTATGTAGGTTGTCTTGGAAACATTATTGGAGGCCTTGGTGCCTATTGTTGGTTTTAATGAAGTCATCACATTAGAACATTTTGCATTATGTGTGGTGAGTTCCAATGTTGAATGGTGCCTACTTGTTTTTTTTCTGATCAAATTGTTTGTGACTTTAACATGTAAATTTTTTCTACACATTTATTGATTTAAGGATGGAAAGATCCATTTAATAACAAACTGATGTTCTATATTTATTAGTGCATAAAAGTTTGTGGTTTTTTAAGGCGAAGATCCAAAATCGTTTAGTACAACCCGTAAAGACTCTTGTTTGATTTGGAATTTACATGAGGGTTATTGTCTCCTCCCTCCCATATGTGCAGTCATCTTATTATATTTTTTATCGATGCTTAAGGCCTATTACAGGTCTATGAATGTTGGTTCAGTTCTTATTCGTTTTCAGACGTTACGTTTATACATAAGTTGCATTAAATATATATGATTTCTGATTTACCTAATTGGTTTGCTAAAGGTTAAACTGCAATGAGACACAACTAGATCTGACTGTACACTGATATATGATGCATGTTTTGGTGAAGGTTAAAATGAATTGAGATGTGGTAGATCTGATGTTAAACTGTTATATTGTGCATATGTGTGTTTTATGTCTACATCCACATTGTTCTGATATGAATGAGATCTGCCTTACTTATGTGAAGTAATTAAATACACTATATTTGTCAATTGCAATATATATATATATATATATTATATATATATATATATATATATATATATATATATATATATATATTTTTGAAGTTTATTTTTTCTCTCTTGATGTTTCCCTAACAAAGCTTTTGCCTTGTGCTTACTAACATGCACTACTAGGAACAACGTTTGAGGAACATAATAGATAACAAGATTTCTACATCAACCAGACATGAGTTCAAGTAAGCCATGTAGCTCAATTCTATATTTAGTGATTTGTAATGATGCATGATAATAGTTACTAATACAGATGTATAAAATGTTTTTAAACTGAGTGTAAAAGCCATAGAATAGCGTTGAGTTGTTGGAGATCCAAACAAACATATCTTGTTTACAAGATGCAGCCAATGATGATTTTTGTAGACACAATTTTGAAAAATCACACTGAAGACAAGCAAAAAAGTATACCAGGGAACTAATCTGATTTCTTTTAATCCATTGTTGGAGATGTATGTTTTCCTATATGTATGATGAAGTATTCAGTCAATATATTAAAAGATGGAGTAGTTTATGTATATATCAGCCAAACATTCTATCCGATTATGTTGTAATACACACACGTATCTAGAAGAAGCCAGTAGCGGATCCAAGATTTCTCGTCACCAGAGGCAAAAATGGGTAAGTTTAAAAGGTCAAAGATGTCAAATATGAACGGGTCAAAGCAGGACAAATAACAGTTTACATTAACTAAATTTGTCGGGTATACAATTCTGAAGTTAGGCTATCACATTAATATGGGTATCCACTCCAAGATAAAGTGAGAACAAGTTTTATGTTTGGAAACAACTTTATATGATCTATTTAGTTATTGATAATTCTGTCTTCCAGGTGCCATCCTACATGTCTTGATCAGTGGTGGGTAGTTATGGCATTGAAGTTGTTGCTATCTTTACTTTAATCTTCACCGTCAATCAATATAACAAGGTTTGTTATTGATACGAATTGTTTCCGGAATACGAACACAGTTTTCCAGTAGACAAAAGTGAGTATTATGCTTTAATATTCTAGTATTATATCTTTTGCTGAAATACAAAACCAGTTATCTGTATATTAAACAGTTTTCTGGCAATTAACTTTATTTGCACGTTTTGAATACTCATTCTTCTACGCCACAGTTAATTCCATTTCATACTTTGACATGGTAAGCTAAGAATTTTCAGATTTCTTGTTAAAATTACTATGCTTTTCACTTGTCTTTTGTTCTTTTTCTTTTCCTTTTTTCTATGTAAACTCTTATATATCATTCATTTAGGTATGCTCTTGGGGAGGGTACACTTTTATCATAAATTCATACCATTGCATGTGCTTCTTTGCATTGCAAACGATCAATATGTGTCTTGGTTATACATTGCATATGCTCTGCTTATAGTATATCAAATCTTGATTGTGAGTATATAAAGAAATAAAGAACAAGAGTATTTTTTTACTAGGGAGGATCGTGCTATACTTGCACAAAAATATCTAGTGTAATTGTTTATCTCTTGTTTCCCTTTTGTTGTCAAAGTTTTTTTAATTCTATGTACATCTTTACTATTGCTATGCAACGTAGGTTGTCTTGGAAACATTGTTGGCAGAGTTGGTGCCTGTTGTACATTGGTTATAATGTAGTCAAGACATCGAACATTTTGCATCGTTCTTGGTAAGTTTCAATGGTGAATGGTGCCAATTGGGGGCTTGTTTATGGTACTTGTTTTTTCTTGATAAATTAATTTAAATTAAATATGGCTTCAAAGTATGAAGATATGCCTTTAATTTGATCCTACACAAATCATTTTTAAGGGTGGAAAGAACAATATAATAACAAACTGGTATTCTATCTTAATTAATGCATAAATAATTCATACTTTAAAGGTGAAAATCCGAAAACTCTTAGTGCAACCAGTAAAGGTTATTGGTTAATTTGGAATTTGCATGTGCTTATTGTCTCCCCCTTACCCTATAAGTGGTGTTCTTATTGTTGTATACTTTTTCTTATATATATGGACACTTAAAGCCTGTTGATTCTCCGTAACTTGGCTACCACTTAATCTTAATGAATGTGGTATTGCTGGTCTATGAAGGTTGGTTCAGTTCTTGTTCATTTTGTGACATTACCTTTAACATAAGTTCCATACATATTTTATGATTTCAGATGCATCAATAGTATATCTGATGGTAAATTGATATATTATGATTGTATGTGTTTTATGCCTACATTCGTTCTGATATGAATAAAATCTGTCTTACTTATTTGAAGTAATTACGTACACTATTATTGCTAATCTTAATATATATTTTCCTTGAGTTTGTAGAGGAGGATATCTTTATTTATCTCAGTATACAAGAAATTTAATGCCTTTGGTAAGTATAATTTCATTATTCAATATGACAGACCATGTAGGCATGTTGTTTATTTGTTTTGATATGAATAAAATTTGTCTTACTTATGAAACATCTTGAAGATCTAGTGGACTTTAGCATAATAACTCAAATTTCTAGTCTATTTTAGTATTATTTATTTATTTATTTATTTATTATTTATTTATTTATATATTGTTTTAGTAGATAACATGAATCTTTTGTCACTATAAATTCAATAATCAAATTTTTCGGATATGCAACTCTGTAGTAAGGTTGTTACATTATTGTGGGCATTCACTCCATGACTCCAAGATAAGTGAGAACAAGTTTTGTTTGGATACAACTTTATATGGTCTTTTTTGTCATTGATGATTCTATATCTTCTATGTGCAATCCTACATATATTGATTAGTGGCGGGAAGCTATGACAATGAAGTTGTTGCTATCTTTGCTTTAAACTTTGCCTTTTATCTATACATCAAGGTTTGTTATTGATAAAAAAATATCGATATTCTATTTTTCCAATGGACAAAAGTGAGTGTTAATGCTTTTAATATCCTAGTATTGTACTTGTTGATGGAAAGGAAATATGAAACCAATGATTTATATATTAAACTATTAACTGACAACTAACTTTATTTTTAGACTTTGAACACAGGATCCCTCTTCTATGACACATTAAATTCCATTATATACTTCTGCATGGTAAAACCGTAGTTTTTAGATTTCTTGTTAAAAATTGCTATACTTTCCATTCGTCTTTTATTATTTTTTGGCAAATTATTGGAGTCATTATTCATTCACGTTTGCTCTTGTGGATGAGACATCATCAATCTCGTACCAATGCATGTGCTTCGTTGCATTGTGACCGGTCGATATTCGTCTCAATTATACACTGCATATGCTCCACTTGTAATATATCAAATCTTGATCATGAGTCCATAAAGAAATGAAGAACAGAAAGATTTTTTGGTTGAAATAGATGATCATGCTATTCTTGCACAAAAACATCTCTGCATCTAGAGGATCATGTTGTACTTGCACAAAACTATCTATGCGAAATTGTTCATCTCTTGTTCAATTTTGTTGTGACAGTTTTTTTTCATTCCATGAACATCTTTACTGTTGTTTTGCAGGGTGTATTGGAAACATCATCGACAGCCTTGGTGCCTGTTGTTAGTTAAATGGTTTTAATGCAATCATGGCATCAGAACATTTTGTATCATTCTTGGTGAGTTTCAATGGTGCCAACTAGAGCTTGTTTATGGTACTTTTTTTCTTGATAGATAAAAATGTGTAAAATGATTTTTAATAATGCATATTTATTGTTACTAATATAGATGTACAACATGGTTTTAAACAGGGCGTAAAAGCCATAAAATAGTGTTGAGGACCTCTTTTAGCATGTTTGTTGGAGATACAAACAAACATATCTTGTCTACAAGACAGCTTCAATGATGATTTTGTGGACACATCTTTGAGAAATCTCATTGAAGACAGGCAAAAAAGTTTTCCAGGTATTTAATATAATTCTATTAATTCATTGGTGGAAATACGTGTTTTGTTATATGTCTAATAGTGTTTGTAGTCTGTATATATGGAGGAAATAATCACAATACTCTGCTTGCAATATGTGTATATGTGTTTGTAAAAATTTAGGGGTGTAGACTATAAAAATTATATAGTCAAAGGTTGATTTTGTAATAATGTCTAACAACCTTCATTAGTTAGTTAATTGGTAGTTAGGTTTGTAATCGGTACTAATAGCAACATTGGTTTCAGAGCTTCGTTTAGAAGCATGAATCGAGAGCTGTGGTTAGAAAGAGTTTCCTCCTCCATTTAACTTTCGTTGAACTCATAGAAACATTGGTTTCAGAGCTTCGATCCTTGAACGCTTGTGATTAAATCATTGAAGACAGCAAGTGATAGCAGTGAGCTTTAATTTGGATCGAATACCCGGTGAAAGTCAAATGGTAACAACGAATCCCATAAGATACAGGCGCACCACTCGCAGTCTTCGATGAGCAGAAAGAGAACTAATCCCAAACTCCCGATACATCTACACCACGAGAACTAGAACCAGTCATCCAAGATCACCTTCTAAAATTCTGCTAGCTTTTTAGAATAGCATGGAACAAGATTAAACTCTGAATGCAGAGAGTAATGAAATAGAAACTCAAAAAACCATCCCTTCCTTCTAGGTTTTCGAATACATAAATGTGAGAAATAAAACTAACTGCTACTACATGTTCACCCATGTTCCTACACTTTTGGAATTGAAAGAAACTACTAATTGACTAATTCAACCAGAAACTAAATACTAAGAATAAAGAAACAAACAACTAAAATGTTGTGAATTACAAAACGTGGGCTAAATGGACTTGACCCAGTCAAGTGTTGTGCATTGTGCTCCACTGGGCCAAAGTAACCTATTTTGGAACTGGGCCGGATGGTGCCGGGTCATGAGTAAGTGCAATCTGCTTCCTACCATCCTTTCCATCGTTGTAAGAGTTTGTCCTCAAACTTGGAAGTTCGTCGGCAGGATCGTAGTAAGGCTGTAGGTCAGCAACATTGACAGTACTAGAGACATTAAAGTCATCTGGGAGATTAATTTTGTAACAATTGTCGTTCATCTTGACAAGAACTTCAAAAGGACCATCAAAACGCGGGGCCAGTTTGGAGCGACGTTTGGATGGGAATCGCTATTTTCGAAAATGTAGCCACACAAGATCACCGGGTTTAAAAAGCACATGCTTTCTGCCTTTGTCGCGTCGATACTTGAGAAGTTCATTAGTCTTCGTGATCTTGTCATGAACCTGTTGATGAATGGTCTTGATATCAGCAGCCAAAGTGCTGGCATCTTGGCTGAACTTAGTAGAGGTATCGAGGACAGCAAGATCAAGAGGAGTGGTCGGGTTCAAACCGTAAACAGTCATGAATGGGCTAACACCGGTCGTCTTGCTAGGAGCCTGGTTATAAACAAATACAGCCCGGAGTAGTGACCCGAGCGTACGGTTGGTGACTTCGGTCTGACCGTCAGTTTGTGGGTGGCTAGATGTACTAAGTTTGAGTTTAGTCCCCAATTTTCGCCACAAGGTCAGCCAAAAGTGGCTTAGAAATTTAGGATCCCGATCGCTAACCATGGTCTTCGGAATTCCCTGCAAACGGACCACCTCTCGGAAGTACATGTTTGCAATGAGTACAGCATCATAAGTAGTGTGGCAAGCAACAAAATGAGCCATCTTAGAGAACCAATCGACCACAACCATGATCGAGTCCTGGTGGCGTTGTGTACGTGGTAAACGGTTATGAAATCAAGACTAACGTCTTCCCAAGGGGCAGTCGGGACCGGGAGAGGCATATACAAACCATGGGGAGCTGACTTACTCTTGGCGTGATGGCATAGCAGGCAGCACTTGATAAAATGTTCAACATCACGATGTAGTTTGGGCAAGTAAAAGGTAGTACGCAGAATCTGTACGGTTTTGTCAAGGCCGAGGTGACCGGCCAAACCCCTTTCATGAGCCTCTTGAATTATGACCACGCGAATGCTATGCTTTGGAACACAAAGTTGATGTTTAAACAAGTAGCCATTGACCACATGATATGCGCAAGTGGCATGACGTTGACAGCTCGCGAATAATTCCCCAAAATCAAGATCATTGGAGTATTCATCTTGCCAAATATTAAACCTAATAATCTGCGGGTGAAGAGAATTAAGCAAGGAATACTTACGGGAGAGGGCGTCGGCGCCTTTGTTAAGTTTCCCGGATTTATGTCGAATGGTAAAAGTGAAGGCTTGTAAATACTCCACCTATTTAGCATGACGGGGCTGCAGCTTATGCTGTCCTTGAATATACTTTAATGCCTCATGATCCGAGTGTAAGATGAATTCTTTTGATACTAAATAATGCTGCCAATGATCCAAAGCTCGAACAATAGCATAAAATTCTTTGTCATAAGTGGAGTAACGCCTCTTTGCATCATTTAACTTTTTGCTGAAGTAAGCAATAGGATGACCCAGTTGTGTAAGAACACCGCCTATACCCACACCAGAGGCATCACATTCGACCTCAAAGATTTCCTCAAAACTTGGTAGTGCCAAAACAGGGGTCGAGGATAGTTGTTTTTTGATTTCATCAAACGCTACTTGGGCCTACGGTGTCCAGGTGAATTGTTTGAATTTGGTGACCTCTGTAATTAGGGCTATGATGGTACTGAAGTTCTTAATGAAATGCCTATAAAAGGAGGCAATACCATGAAAACTACAAACGTGTTGAATGGATGTAGGAACCAGCCAATCATGAATTGCTTGGACCTTCTTCTCGTCAACTTGAATCCCTTGTGTAGACACTAAATAACAAGAAAAGTCACTTGATTAGTAAAGAATTCACATTTATGCAAGTTCCTATAAAGCTTTTCCCGATCAAGTATTTTGAACAACTCCAAAAGATGTAATTGATGGCCATCTGTGGTCTTGCTGTACACAAGGATATCATCAAAATAAACCACCATGAACCGGCCCAAAAATGGTTTTAGAATCTGATTCATAAGCCACATAAAAGTGCTGGGTGCATTAGACAAAGCAAATGGCATAACAAGCCACTCATATAATCCTTCCTTGGTTTTGAAAGCTGTTTTCCACTCATCCCCTTCGAAGATCTGAATTTGATGATAGCCACTTCGCAAATCAACTGAATGACTAAACACATGATATCCTTACTAATAGCTACTGTAACATGTAAATAACCGCTTCTAACTCCCCTATCAGCCACTAACAGCGAATAGTGGGTCAAGCAACAGGTCCATGATAGTCTTCAATTGATCCAACGTATCAAATTGGGCTTGGGCCTGGGCTCTTGTGTGTCGTCTTTGATAAACCCATGTGGGCTTCACAACAATATTTCCGCCCCTAAAAGCCGACTTATCCTCAACTCAGAAATTTGGAAATTGAGTCTGTAATAGATCGTAGGATTCCCACCTAGCTTCTTATGGACGGTTCTGCCAGTTGATGAGTAGTTCCAAAACTGGTGTGCCCGCCTTGCACACCCAACGATGCTGAAGTATCGAATGTGGCTGCACATCAAACTCCTAGTTTCGTGTAAGGGGAAGAGGGGTGATAGTTGATGGAGTGGTGACTCCCTGTGCTGGATTTAGCATTGAAAAATTAAAACAGGGTGTATCCGAGAGGTAGGTGGTAACTCCAATTCATACGCCACTGAACCGACCTTGCGAATGATCTTGAAGGGTCCAAAGAAATGTGAGGAGGGCTTTTCAAGCTAAGTTGTGTTGCTGGTACTGTTGAATCTTGAGAAAGACAATGTCTCCAACCTAGAAAGCTAGATATCAACGTTTAGAGTCAAATCCGATAGAAATAATCCTTAATTTCCCTATCTAGAGTTTGAGGAAATTGAGTCTAGACAATCCCTATATAGAATCATGTATCATGTGTTCCGCTTTCCCAATCTGTTAGGATGTATGTGTGTGGGCATGAAAAGCGAAACTGTAAGCCATGTTTGCGACAAAGTCTCGAAAGGGGAGGTTGTCAAATTCCTCACCCATATCATATTGAAACGTTTTTATTTGTCTATTAAATTGAGTGGAAATATGTTTATGAAAATATGAAATTTTGGAAAGGTTTTATTTAGATTTAAACATAATGGGTAAACTAAGTAAAATTTGTAAAGTCATCAAGCAAAACAATATAATATTCACAACCATGTTTGCTTGTGACAGGTAAGGTCCACAAATCACAATGAAGAATGTCAAAAGGACATAGTGTACTAGAATTGGGTAAATTAAATGGAAAACGTTTCTTTTTAGCAACTTGGCATGATTTACAAATAAAAGATAATAACTGTTTATTACAAGAAATAAACTTATTCCTACGTAAAAAATCTAGAATAGTAGGAGCCAGGATGGCCTAGCCGGTTGTGTCAAGATGCCGAATCATTAGGGGAAAGGAAAGCGAAAGCAGATTCTAGAGCGGTGGTGAGAGGGTAAAGGTTGCTAGAGCTATTGTGCCAGCTTAGAATCCTCCCACCCGAGTAGTCCTTCACAAAAAAACCAAAGTGATCAAAGTCAATAGAAACATAATTATCAATTGTGAATTTGTGAACAGAAATTGGGTTTGTGATAATATATGGTGTGTGAAGGATGTGTTTTAGGTGAAGTGATTTTGAGTTGGTGTGGGGAAGGGTAGTATTACCCGATCCAACAACTGGAACTTGATGTCCATTACCAACTAATATTGACTTGATAAAAGAAACATCGTGTCGGGAGATCATACCTGAGTCGGAGGTGAGATGGTTAGTGTCCATGGGCTTGAGCAGTATGGGAGGCAATACGAGTTGGCCTACTAAGGGGGGAATGACCCAATACGAGTTGGCCTACTAAGGGGGCACATGGGGCCGGGGGTAAGGTTGTGGGCTCCAAGGGTTTCGGGTAAGGCTATTGGGGGAGTACCCTATGAGCGGGTATTGGGGTGATGGGGTGGGTTGGGAGCCGGATGTTGATCGTGGCCCCGAGGGAGGGCCTCGACTGCCGTTATGATTTTGGGGACCGGAATCATGGCGAGGTGGTGGCATAGCCGAGGAGGGATTGGGTGTATCGGTTTTTAGGGCTTCGGATGGGTGGAAGATGCACGTGCGCTGCTGCTCTAATTGAAGCATGTTGCGTGCTTTTTCCCAGGTAGGCATGCTTTGATTGATAATGGTTCCGAGTGCATCCAAATCCATCGGTAACTCACGAACTAGTTGAAGCACCAAGCGATGTTCCAAGACTGGGCTATCAACTGCATTTGGTTGGTTTGCCAAGCCTTTGAGTTTTTGGTCGTAGTCTTCAAGAAAAGGCATGGAACTGAGTTTCATGTTGATAAATTGCAGTTGTAGAGCTGCGGCGCGAGATTCTTTGTTGTTCAAGAAGATCTTTTTGACTGGTTCCACGTCTGTTGTGCGGTAGAATCAGTCTCAAGCGCACGTGTGAGGAGATGAGCGGATAGGGTGCCATATATCCATGAGTTAGGTAATGTTCAGAACATTTCTCGTGATCCACTTCCGTCTGAACACCGCTTGAAGAAACTGATTTTGAGTTTGTGTTGGTGTTAATACTGGTTACCTTCTTTGATTGAGATGAAGTAAACTTGGACTCAAACTCAAAAGTGAGACTCATAGCATAATAGGCAGTCTTGGGTTTGATAACCAGAACGAGATAGATTTGCTCGATTGATAACCAAGAGCACAAATCCAAAGCGACATCCACTTTCTCATCATCTAGTATGATGTAGTATTGAAAGCTTGTTTCTGCTTTCAAAGTCCAGCCACGCACGTCTCCATAAGTAAAGGCTAGGAATACAATCTTAGTAGGTGGTTGGTACCGATGATTGTGCCCCCATGAACTCTCCCCATCTTCCAACCGTCCCAAAACTCCTCTTGATTCTCTCATTGAGATTTAAGGGCCATAACATCTTCGATAAATGACTCTAATGACTCCAAACGGAACCAATTGTTGCAAATTAAGCAACAATGGGTTAGGGTGAGAGCCGCTACCCTTAGTGGTGCTTTGGGTTTGACATGCCATCAATATTCCTGGAAACAGAACCAAATGATAAGAACTGAGTCGACTTAATTGAAATAAAAAAGAAAAAAAACAGTACAACCTAATTCGAGATAGGCTAAGTCTTCAAGTACAAAAGCATCAATTGATTAATCAAAAAATAAGATAGAAAACATAAATTAAATCTGCTCATATATAACTTGGGATTTTTATTTCTGATAATGCTCATCCCGAGTATTTGTTTAGCTGGACCCAAATCTTTCATCTCAAATTCTTTGGACATTTCTTTCTTTAACTTGCTGATAGGGGTGTGCATGGTTTGATTCGGTTTTTAGCTTCCACCAAAACCGTAACCGAAATTTTCAGTTTATAGTTTTTCAAAACCAATCGGTTTCGGTTAATTCGGTATTCAGTTAATCAGTTATATCTCATGCGTCGGTTCGGGTTTTAGTTAATAACCGAAATTTGTTTACTTGTTCAAAAGGTTTGAAATTTTCAGCTTTCAAAGACTGAAAAGTTTTGGGTTTAAAACATGCTTTAAACTTTGCATTACTTTAGTCTCACAACCAATAGGCTAAATGATAAATGACTGAAAATTGATGGATTTACAAAACGTTTTTATTGTGTGAGCCGGTGTGAAATGTTAGTTTAAACGGGCGATGTGACACTGGGACTCTATTTTTGCTCAAGGAATGGCTTGAAGAACACGTCTGATAGACATTATTAAGAATTACTTAAATACAGTATATGATGTTGCATCACTACTCTATTTAAATGTAAAATAAACTAATAACTTCACTTTACTTTTAGCCGCTAGATCACATAGTTGACAATTAATTTGATGCTTTTCTACAAAAAATTGTTATGTATGAATATGATGCTTCTCTACTTATTTTTTAAATATAGCCAAGATATATCTTTTTCTAGAAATACATGAAATGGAGGTATAACAACTAGAAATATACGCAAATAGATTGGAAATATATGAAAATATTAATGGTTCGGTTCGGTTTCGATTAATTCGGTTAACCAAGGGGACAAAACCAAAACCGTAACCGTATTTCGGTTATTTTAGTTTTCGGTTAATTCGCTTTTTGGTTTGGTCTGTATTCGGTTACTTTTGGTTCGGTTTCATCGGTTAACGGTTCTGTTTTGGTTAATGGTTTGGTTTTTGCTCACCCCTACTTGCTAATCTCTTTCATATCTGACCCAACAATCAACATATCATCTAGATAGAGTAGTAGAATGATATAAGAGGTGTTAAACCTCTTCAAATAGTAGCAATGATCCATTTTACATTTCTTGTACCTCGACCTTTTCGTGAAATTATCAAACTTCAAGTACCACTACTTGGGTGCCTGTTTTAGACCATATAAGCTCTTTTCCAGTTTGCAAGCCCAATTTTCTTTTCCGACAACTTGAAACCCTTCAAGTTGTGTGATATAAATTTATTCGTCAAGGTCACCGTGTAGAAATGTTGTCTTAACATCTAATTATTCTAGATGTAAGCCCTCTTTAGCTACCAGACTCAAAACCAATCTGATGATTGTCATTTTCACAACTGGCAAGAAGATCTCATCATAATCAACCCCCTTTTTTTGCTGAAAACCCTTGACTACTAAGCGAGCTTTGTATCATTTAGACCCATCATGTCTTCCTTGACCCTGAAGACCCATTTATTGTTTAGAGCTCTTTTATCCAGTGGAAGCTTGGTTAGTACCCATGTTTAATTTTCATCAAAGAACTCATCTCATCATTCATAGCATGCTCCCACTAAAGCGAATCTTTCATCTTAATAGCTTCAGAAAAATATTTTCTCGTTCACCATTTTTAGTTAAGAGTAGATAGTTGATTGAAGGACTATACCATTCTGGTTGTTTAGAGACTCTGGTGGACCTCCTTACCTAACTTTAAGATTGCTCAGGATCTTGTGAGGATTGTTCATCATCAGACTCTAAACTCCCACCATCAATTAGACTGTACATCCTTACCACATCTAGGATTTGGCCCATACATCAATTAGATGTTAAAAATGCAATTTTACACGAGAACTTGGATGAGACAGGTTACATGTTTCAACCACTAGGGTTTGTCGATAAACAGTTTCCTTCTAATTTTTGCCGCCTTAAGAAGTCTCTTTACGGCCTTAAACAGGCTCCTCGTGCGTGGTACCAACGTTTTGCCAATTTCATTTTACAGTGCGGTATTCGTACCACCGCTAGTGACTCATCTATTTTCGTTTACACAAAGGGACAATAGATGGCCTATTTATTGTTGTATGTTGATGATGTTATACTTACGACTTTATATGACATGTTATTAAAGGACATTATCTCTACTTTGTCTTCTAAGATTGCAATGACAGATCTTGGACATCTACACCACTTTGTCGGCATCTAGGTAACGAAGAAAAAGGATGGATTGTTTCCATCTCAAGAGGCATATGCGGCTGATCTTCTATCTCGGGCTCATATGTAAAACTGCAGCCCATGCTCCACTCATACCGACACTAACTCCAAACTTAGTGCTACGGTAGGGAATCCGTTATCTGATGGCACATTATACATAAGCTTGGTTGGAGCTTTACAGTACCTCATGTTCACACGACCAGACACCTCCTATGCTGTTCAACAAGTGTGCTTGTTCATGCATGCCCGAAGAGCGCCTCATTTTCAATTTTTGAAACATGTTTTACGGTATATTAAAGGCACTCAGGATCAAGGCCTACTCATTACCCCCCTCTAAATCTTTGAAACTTGCAACTTATTCAAATGTAGACTGAGGGGTTGTGTGTCCTGATTCTAGGGGGTTTACCTCCGCTCTTAGGCGATAATCTCGTCTCATGGTCTTCGAAACGCACAGGCCACCATCTCCCGCTCACTACCGAGACTGAATACCGAATTGTCATCAACATAGCAACTAAACCAGTTGGTTGCGGAACCTTCTTCTTGAACTACATGACCGTATTCGTGATGCCACCATTATTTTCTGCGACAATGTTTCAGCTGTGTATCACTTGGAAAACCATATTCAGCAACAACGGACTACGCACATCGAAATTGACATACATTTTGTCTGTGATAAAGTTCGCATTGGCGCCCTCCGTGTCCTTCATGTTCCCGAGGATTTCAATATGTTGTTATCTTCATCAAGGCCCTCTCAAGACAACTATTTCATTACTTCAAGTCCAGTCTTTGCCTCCATTCCTTTGTTAGTCCCTTAGAATTATCCCTTATTGTTAGCTTCCTTTCTTATTATGTACAACTTTTGTTATGAATAAGATCATCGAAGGTTTTTACCCATTTTCAATACCTCGTATCTTGTATCTCTTCCCTTCAACACTAAAAACCATGAACAACTCTCTACAGTTTGCCTAAACCGTGTTTAGGATAGCTAACCACCGGATTCCTAGCACTAAATCAGCTCCCCAATGGAAAAAAAGGATAGAAATCTTAGGTAATCTTAAGGTCGTTCACCTGCAATGTAAGATTTTTGCAAATTTTCCCACAACAAATGACATCCCCATTACCGATTTGAACACCGAATGGATGTACCGGTTGAGCCACCGTTAACCATTATTAAAACATCTGTAGAGTTAAGCATACTGTGTACTTTCATAGTTGTAGGATGCAACTTCTCGAGTATGTGTTACTCATCATAACACTTAAGAGATTTTTTATTACTACTTTTATTTGTCATGGGTGATGTTATAGTTACAAAAGATTATGTGTGCTTTGCTTTTGCTTTTGCTTTATAGGGTAATGTGGCTCTTTATGTGGCACAGATCCTCTTACGACCACCTGTTGAGTTGGCTATAACCGATATCGTCGGCCATGCTTTTGGCTGCTCTTAGGGAGATTGCCATAAGGTTATATATGACTAGCTTGACAAAACAACCTAGTTTCTGCATTTTGGTTTGGTGCCCGATATATATACATATAACGCTTTTACGCTTTTTGAATTTTCAGGAAGGTTTATCTTGTTGGAAGACGTAGAGTGGTACAACCAACTTTTGATCTATTTTGTTAATTATGAGTTTTGGAACCGCTCATTTGCTAAATATTATTTTGCCCCCATGTGGTTATTACATCTTGTAATCAAGGGTTTTTGTGCCCTTATCTTTTGGGTTATGCTATAAAACCATTGTAGACAGGTATGTACCTATGACAAAGTAGATTGCTATTTTAAGAGGGCGTTTGGTTGGAAGGAATGGAATGAAATTGAAAACCTAGTATAATTTTCAAGTAAAATTGTGTTTGTGTGAGCAATTAAAAATAAACCTAAAGAAATGTTTCACCTCAAATTCTCTTGGTTGTTGGATTTCAATACCCTTGCACCTAGAGAGGGAATTTAAAATCTCACAACCAAAGGAATTTGAAGTGAAATATTTTTTTACGTCTTACATTTCATTACCCACCACTCAAACATAACTAACTTAAAAATTATACTAGTTTCTTAATTTCATTTTATTTCATTCTATTCTTTCCATTCTATTCTTTCCAACCAAACGTCCCCTAAAAGAATTTCTTTAAATGAAAAAAGAATATAGTTTGGTGAACTTTTGCTCAAAAATTGTATGAGGGTATAAATGGTATGGTAGAATATTGTGTTATGATGTTCTAATTTGAACCATAATTGGGTCTTATATTCTATAAATTTTGTCTAATAAAAGTCATCTTATGTGAGCATTTTGATTGGTATAAAAAATATTATTATATTTCATCCACAGAAATTATTTTGTATTTTGAAACATTTGTCTCAGCACATAATTTAATTAAAAAGTTTTACTAGTGGTCAAATGTTTGTAATGCCCCTTAAAACTTGTGTACCAAAATCAAAGTTACCCTTATTAGTTACTGATTACTGAAGGCAAAAAGTAAGTAGTTTAATAACCATACCTAATAAGAAAACTTGCAATTTTCTGGCACAACCTAAAATGGAAATGCTACATTTCTTCCAGAAATATGGAATATTAATGTTCCATGCTTTTTAATTTTCAGTGCATCATTAATAACAGTTTCTTTTTTGCCTTTTTGTTTTCAAATTATTATGTTTACATGGATGCTAATTTACATATGAGATTGGTTTTTATAATACTTTGGGTATCTCATTGCAGCTATCAACGATTTGTATGTTAACATTAAAGAAGCTGATCCTCCTTATAACCTCTGCAGATGAGGTAAAATAATTCCTCAGCTTACATTTACTTTTCACTACAGGTGGCAAAGTGGGTCAGCCGGATGTTGGGTAACGGGTCAAAGCATGAATTATGAAATGGGTAGGGTTGATAGTTAACACTTTTGGCCTAAATTAATAAAATCTTGTATGACATTAAAAAGATTATATTACATCAATAATAATCTATATTTTTAATAAAACGATGAGGTTTTATCACATATGATTATATGCATTAAAACTACACTTTAGTTGACTTTCAACTAGCATTTTCTTTCTTTGTTAATTTCTTGATTTTACTGGTTTGACAAGTCAGAGAGAATATAATCCCAATCAGCCCATTCATAATCAGAAGAGTTGAAATGACATGTGTAATTGTTACTTCTATAAAATTTTAATGTTTATAACTGGGGTTGTTTTGTTTTGTTATTTTGCAAAGGAAGAAATGAAAAACAATCATATACAAAGGAGGGTATTTGAATGTGATGACGTGATACATTTAACATGTTGTTGAAGATAGTGGTTGAATGTGCTTATCACATTTGAAGTTGCAATAATCAATAATTAGTTATTTGAGGGTGATGAAGTCTGATTTATATGAAGTTATAAGAGAAAATGACCAAAATGGATTTTTTGTGAGAGAAGGATAGATGTTTTCGTAGAAGTTTCAAAGTAAGTCCAAATAAGGCGTAAATAGGTAATATTTGTTTTACCAATAGATAGCGAGTTTTGTTGCAACTGGTATGAAACTGATTATTTGACTCCTAACGTATTTTGTAATCAGAAGTGGGATTTGTTGGCGCAACATTGAACTTGCTTATAACGGGATATGGTCATAATAATTAGATAATAACCTGTATCTATGATTTTTAGGAGCTCTCTTTCCTTTGAAATAGAGAATATTAACACCTGTAAAATTTGATAGGAAGTGGGGCTCGGGAAAGCAGATTGCAGAAGGATCATACACCATCAAGAACATTTCAAACAGTGAATTTAATATATGAACAAAGATTTGGTATAATGCTATCGGATGATCATTCTTTGTTGGTTTACTAAAGAAGATTACAATGGTATATATAGTCAGACAAAATAAAAAAATTAGCTAAAAAATGGTAACGAGTCTAATGGATCAGAGTGATAAATGGGTCGAAACTCCAAAGTTATCCAAAACTTACTTTATGCATAAAAACTCGTAAAATCAAGTTTTATTCATAAAAATGGATTATTATCGATATTATAATTAAAAGTTAAAAAATAGTTTATCATGCAGACCAAACCGTATGTATGTGGGTGGTTAAAGAGAGGACCAGCTGGAATAATTGCTACAAATCTTTATGATGTAGACCAAACCGTAAGCATATGATTTATTCCTTGTCAAAAATGATTTTGTGAAATTTTGATGTGATAACTAGAGGCGGTAATTTCAGCCTAAATGGGTTAATTCGGGTTGTATATCATCTCTAATTGGTTAAACATGTAAAGTAAGAAAAATAGCTTAAAAGAAAAAAAAAGGTCACACAAGTTGAAAGTTGTCCGAAATGTGTTCTTAATGAATAATCTTGTACATCATTTTATTCATAAAATTAGATTATCAATGAAATAATATAGTTTTATAATCTTATACGAGGACTTATATTTATATAAAAAGTTTGCATTTTAGGGCAAACATATTTATAGACAACCCTAGTTGTACCGATCGAATTCTTACCCAAAGATGACCCGTTTTGACTCATTTCTCAACTTACCTCTATACAGTGCAGATTGAATAGTGTTATCAGGCTTGGGACCCCAAAAGTTAAAGGCCCCAAAAGCATGCACTTTTAGAAACCACACATTCCTAAATTTTTTAGTCTCACTACAAATTTAAAATGCCATATTTAAAAAAGTGGATATTTTATTAAGGGATTTACATTATATAAAACTAGAAAAATAAATTTAATCAAAGCATCTATACATACACAATATATAATCAAAAAAAATTTAATATGCAAACCACACCCAACCCACTTCGTGTCTATCATCCATGTTGCCACCTTTGGTTATAATCATTATAAGTTATTTTACTAATGACAATTTTATACCAATTGTGGCCCTGTATTTAACCTTTTTTAATTAATCTTATGGCAGTCGTTGGATAAACCCTATGGAGTTTCAGAACATAAATCCTTAAAATTTATTTTCGTAAAAATTTTCCCGTCAACTTTTGAAACTCAACCATAATCATTAATCGAAGACCAAGAAAAGAACTTCAAAGGTTCAACCATTTAGCTATGGATGCTTAGCAGGAGTTGGAAGTTCCCATGTCGTGAGCTTTCCGCCACTTTTTGGATGCTTTCACTTTCAACCTGTTTGATCGCGCGAAAATCAACAGATAGAAGAAATCTACTTGATATGGCTGCAAAATGAAGTGAAAAACAATGTTCGATCCAAAAGTTTGACCTTTTTATTCAATGTTTTGAGTTAATTAAGATAACATGTAACCCATTTGTTTTTAGTTGTGTTGATTTGGATTTTAGCTTTTATGGATATGGGATAATATGGGTTGGTTTATATTCTTACAGGTCAAGATAGACAACTTTAACGTTATAAAAAAAATCAATGAGTCAGGATGGGTAATTAAATTTATACAAATGGATCATGATGGGTTACTATTAGGTCTAAGTTGTTTTAGCACGTGTGTGTAGTTTTGTTTAGAAAAACATAACATTTTACATTTTTACTAAGCTTCAAAGTATTTTAGCTCAATTCTCATTCTCATAAAACCATATTTCATAAAAAAATGAAGTACCTATCAATTTGTGAACATAATGAACAATGACATGCAAATGGTTATGCGTTTGGTACAACCGCACAATGCGTGGGCTCCCCTTGTATTTTGCCTGCCTTGTTTTCTGCTTGTTAAAGTGATGTTGTTGGGTTTGTGACGATGAGTTTGTATCATCTTAGACTGTTTTGGTTTTTAATTTTTCTATGAATTTTGATGCTGACTACAAGGATAAAAAGTGTAATATGATCATGTGATTGGCTTTGTGAACGTTGATGTTGGCTATGGGTACGAATCAATTATGGTGTGCTATATGGTCCGTGATGACGGGGCTTTCCTCGTCTGAGGTGTATTGAGTTCATGTTTGAGCACCCCTCCCATACTTGGTCAACTTTGGTTAGGCATCACGGTTTGATAAATGACGACGATTTAAAAAATGTTATATTCGTTGTTATAGTGTGTTAAACGTAGTGTTTGCAGTTACAACAAAAAGCCAAGCATTTTAATTAGATGCATATTATTAAAAAATGGCTATGATAATGAGAACGTGATAACTAGTCTACGTGTATTTATTTGAACCATAGTTTAGCCCATCCATCATGCATATAACTCGAGCCAAGGGACAACACGAGTTTACATAAACAAATAAGTAAATAAATAAAGACTTAATTAAATATGTTTGGGTGTGTTTCATTGAGTGAAACAATATTCTCATTCATTATATAGATGTATTAGTTGTAAGAAGTAATGGTGTTTACTTTGAAATAGTTCTAGTTATTCAATGGAAGTATCAACACCATGGCACTTATCTTCATTTTGCTTATATCTCTCACCTAAGTGATTAAACAAACAAGGCGATATATTAATTTTCAAGTTTATTTTGATCCGAACTCATCATAATCCGAATCCATCTTGATTTTTTTGTTAAATGATCGATTCTGATATAAATACATCTTGACTTAAACTCATCCTTACTAATTCGCCAACCAACTGAATCCAACCCGTCCATATTGCCATCTTTCTTGCGTCCTTTTACCAATTAACCCTTTATAATGCAAGTCTAATGCCGGTTTTAACATCCATTGATCACCTTGAGCCAGGGGGTGACTCATGAGTTTTGTTAAAGATATTCGATGAATCAATGTCACTCAATTGTCAGATCCTTAAATAACATACAAAAATGAGAAGCATATGCTATATAACACATAAGATATTATTTTATCAAAGTCACCTAGACATATACAAACCGGGTTTTTTTAACCAGTTTGGGGTCCAAACCGAAACCAGTTTGGTCAACGCAAGTCAAAACCTGTTTGGCTCCAAACTGGTTCGAGTTGTAAACCGGTTGAGAGGGGAAAACCCAACCCTATGAAACCGGATTGGGTCGATTTAGAAATAGGTTCGGGTTATTTTTTTAATTTTTGTATTGTTATTTATAATATAATAATGTCAAGATATGAAAAATATATAATCATATTAATATTAATTAAATCAAAAGCAATAAACAAAAAAAACTTATACTTAATTTAAAGAAAAAATAAAATTTTGGTTAACATATAAAAAATATATAATCATATTTATATTAATTAAATAAAAACAATCATATAAAAGTTGTGAGTATTATTGTTATTAATATTGTTATTAATACAATGATGGTGGTGGTTGTTCTTATTCTTGTTGTTGTTCTTGTGATTTTTTTATTATTATTAATATTATTATTTTGGTTAATGTTAATTATTATATCATATGTTACTTGTTAATCAATATGATTTAACGTTTTAAAGTGAGATATTAGTTTGGAAACCGGGTTGGGGTATCAGTTTGAGAACCGGGTTGTGAAACGATATGAGATCGGTTTGAAACCGGACCAGTTTAGAAACCGGTTTGTTGGTTGGACCTTAGAAACGAACCCAAACCGTCAGGCAACGCTGGTTTGAAATCCATTCGGTTTGAGCCAAACTGATTTGGCCCCCAAACCGGTTTCGGTTTTTTTTTCGAACCAATTTTTTTGGCCACCTCTAACATCACCTAATTTATAATACGTTACTACTTGGGTCTATTCGTGCCTCTTAGAGCAATCACAACCTAAATGGTTCATGGACCTCCATATTAGTCTTTTCAGAAAATTTCTACCGACCGCAACCATCTTCATGAACACCCGTTTCTCTATTGTCCATCTAACGGAAATCACTTCTCCCTATCTATGGGCATCATATTTTGATGTTTGCCATGGAAATACTTGACGTCTTTAAACTCGCCTCATATCAATGTCAGATCAGGACGTGTATTACAGAAGCTCTAAGTTAGGTCTAATTTCATTTGTTAATGTGATTAAATACAGATTAAGTTGTTTAATCCAATTTTCACACCTTAATACTTATCCTTATCCCTACAAGTTGTGGTTCTAAATTGTTTGGTCAACCATATTCTTTATTTCAACTCAAACATCATTATGTGCAAAAATAATAATAGTAAAAATATATATTTTTAACATGTAACCACTTTTACGATATAGAGTGAAACGTGCTTTGATTAGATATGCCGATATACGAGAGCCACAAAGCACAAAGAAGGGGTGGCATCATTTACATCCACTCACTGAGTTAAAACAAATAGTAGATTGTGTATCGGGTTGGGTTAATATGAAATATTTTTTATTTTATTTTTGTTAACTTTTTATAAATAATTACTGTAACTAAATATAATTATATACTTATTTTACTACAATATTATTCTAGTTTTGGGCGATTTCTCAAGAAGACTCTATAGACATTTACTAAATTCAAATAATAATTAATCCATCGATATTTCTTTATGTGATTAAATTCTTAGACTTTTAAAAATTAATAAAAAAGGTACTTTGGGTACAGTTTTGGAGACTTAAAATTAATATGTCTATATTTGATCATGAAATTTTTTTGCTAGTAATAAGTGCATGGATGTTAAAGTTGTTTGGTAGTATAATAATAATTTTTATTAAAAGATTAACTTTGAATATGAAAAAGATAGTGTGTGTTGATTAACTTAAACTTACATTTTCTAATGGTTTACGAAACTTCTTAATGGTTAAGTTTTAAAATAAATGTTGGACTGATTTAAAAACTATTTCTTATTTAATCATACTTTTAATGATTTTGTACAAAATTAACAAACAGCTAAACCAAACATGTCTAGTCGGTTAAACCGGGAAACTCAATGTCCCTAATGTTGAGATTTTTAGTGAAAAATATGGTTTTTTACTTGTTTTGAACATTAATAATTACTATTAGTGAGTTTGTATTATTTTATGTGACAGAATTACAACAATCAAACGGTGTCCAAACTGCACCTAAGATCAATGAGATATCGATGCTTAAAGTTGATACAATAGATGAAAGTGGTTACTTTTGTCTCATGTTAGTTGTGTGATAATACAACCTTAAAGTGATGGATTATATAAGAGGTTTTTTGTCAAACATTTAAAGTCTAATAAACCCTTGGCATGAATTTCTAAAAAATCACCAAGTACAATATTAATTAGTGTTAATGACAAGATTTTTGGTATAACGTTATTAATAAGACCTTTAGTATTATTTTATTAAATATTAACAAAATGAACCCATATTTTCTATCAATAATATTATTATTATTTTATCAATTATTAATAAAAGCAAACCAACGTACTATGAACTAATGAATCAAAAACAAATGAACCAAGTTTGGTGTTCACAAACAAAATCGGTGAAAGTCCATTGATGTTTGACTTCTCCTTTTGGTTGATCAATTTTGAGACCGGTTGAACATGTAAATCACGGTCTTAGACTCGCATTGATTTTTGCAAGGTTTTATGTAAGGCTGATTCACTTAAAACATTTCAAGTCTTTCCTGCATGCATACACTTAAGTGCAGGGTAGAAATACTTCGGAAGTTTTACACCCTGCATCAGAATTATTCTAAGTGTAAAATCTTCTGAAGCCAAGACTAACATCTTCCGAAGCCAAGACCAACATTTTCCGAAGAAAAAAGTGAAATCTTTCGAAGCTTCAAAGACAAAGTCTTCCGAAGCCAAGAAGTGAAGACTTATTTCTTCTGAAGACTTTTGATACATGATTTATCTGATATACTTTTTCATAAAGCTGGAGCACTTTCTGCTGCAACTCTAATGACTCACCAACTTACACAAGTTGGTGAAAAGGTTCATGATTTTGGTAACTGTATATTGTGGTCTTGAGTCTGTTGCTTTCTACTTTATGTACTTTAAATTTTTTGTAATATATTAGGATGTGAGCTATGGAATGTCATAGTCGCTATTCAAAAGCAATCTGTCTTTTGACTCTACATTTAGTTTTGTTGTTTTCTAGATCAAATGTTTCCACCTAGCTTTCTAAGCATGGCCGGTTGTAGGATTTAGTATAAAGTATCTTAGGTCCTTGTATCTTTCTTTTATGCTTTAACACTTGTAAAAGAACTTGAGAGCAATATACATCTTCTTGAAAACCAATATCCTTGTGTCGTTTGTTCTTGTTCTGTCTCATACTTATTTGTGTTCTAAGAATCATACCATATGTTTCTAGTTCCCTATTTGATCTGTTAAGTGTTTTTAACTATATTCTCCTTATTGTGTGGTGTGTTGTAAGTGACCATCCCTTAAACGGTTCTGCAATTGGTATCAGAGCATTCTAGGCTCTTGATTGTAAGATCTCACCATCTTAAGATCCCTCACACACACAAAATACTTAACATCTCAAATGACAGCTCTCACTAAAGCTGATATGAAAACTGAAACCATGACAAAGTCTCCACTGATCACTCTTGAAGACTTTGACACTTGGTGCCAACAAATGGAAGGGTTCATCAAGTCACAGGACTCCAGGATGTGGGAATCTGTTGTCTCAGGGCCTTAATACCAAGCACCTCTTCAGCTACTATTAGGGGTGGCATGATTTCAAAAAATATGGTTGACTAATTTGAAGAAGACAAGAAGAGCATAGAGATTGATCAGAAAGCCATGACAACCCTTCAAAATGCTCTTCTAAATTCCATATATAGAGGCTTCAAGAAGTGCAAAATAGCTAAACAGCTATGGGATGCACTAAAGCTGATTTATGAGGGGTCAACTGAAGTAAAGGAGAACAAGAACGATCTCCTAAAGCAGCAGTTTGAAAGCTTCACCTTCAAAACAGGTAAAACTATGACTCAACAATACTTCAAGTATGTTCAGATTGTGGACATTCTAATGGATGTTGGAGCGACTTTTGAGAACAAGGACATTGTAAGGAAGTTCATGTCCTATCTTCTTAGATAATGGACACATTATTATGTTGTTATCAAGAGAACCAGAAACCTTAAGACTCTTACTTTTACAGAGCTGTATGGTATTCTTAGTGGATACAAGATGGAAATGAACATGCAAAGTTGATCTGGTAACTACAACAATCAACTGAGTTCAACCCTCCATGTGGTTGAAAGGGATAGCATAGAACCTCAACATCATCTTATATGCTATCCTGACAACTCACAAAAGGGTTCTTTCATCAGCTTCCTGGAGACACCAAGAGAAAGCTACACTCAAGGAAGTTTATTCCAAAAGACAAGCTCTTCACATGCCTTTATGTCTTCTGATGAAAGCACATGCAACTTTCTATTCAACCTTGAAGACATGGAATGTATCCATCCAGATGATTTGGAGCACATGGAAATAGTCTAGCAGATGGCTCTTCTCACTCACAGACCCAAGAAGTTCTATAAGAATACATGAAAGAAGTTTCCAAGCAATACACCAGTGGAAAGTTTGGGTTGGATAAAAGCAAGTGAAGTGTTACAACTATAACTAAACGAGACACTTTGCAAGAGAATGCAAGGAACCAAGGACAAATGGTGGCCAAGCACAAACCATACCAAACTACACTAAGAAAGCCACCCAGAATGAGAAGCTAAAGCAGCAAGCTGCAGTTGCTATTGAAGAAAGAGGTTTTTATTAGAGCTTTCAAGTGGAAGATGCATCTCCAAATCAAGCACTTATGGCAGATCATGATGAAACAAAGGTATTGGAACATCTCTGTACACCTGATTGTATTGCTAAAGTTAATAGATACAGGTCGTACAACTTAGAGATGAGATCTGATCTTGAATCTTTAAACATCCTAAAATCTTATTTCAAAAGAGCTGAAAATGAGTATAAACTAAAGATAGAGGACTTAGAGAAAACCATTTCAACTCTTAAACATGAACACACCAACTACAGGACTCAGATAAAAGATCTCATAACTAAGTTGACTAAATGCTAGACTGAGCTTGTGATCAGCAAGGCTAGGGCAGAAAAATATGTTCTTGAATAAGAGACCTTCAAGAATATTATATCCTCATCCTTACATGCAAAATTTTTTTATCAGAATAAATAGGGACTGGGATCTAGTAAGATAGCTCCTCCACACACAATCTTATTTGTAAGATCTCCTAGGTATGAAACTTATGAAGATGAGCTTCCCTTAATAGATCTCATGAATGAATGAAGAGGATGAAGAGAAAATAGTGAAGGGTATCTCTAAAAAGAGTGAAGAAGAGCATTCTAAGAAGGGTTACTATCTCTTTAAGGAGAATATAAGAGTTGGGATGACCAAGTCAAGAAGGAAGAACTTGATTCAGAAGGCCAAAAGGAAGTACAAGAATGCTCAAGAGATAAAGGCCACTTTCAAGTCTGTGCAGAAATAAGTCTTTATCTCTATAGGATTTGAGGTGGTTACGACTAAAGACACAAACTTGAACTCTAGTACCAGAAGTTTAGTTCATGTTCAAATCCTGCCAACATCAAAATAAAGGTTGATCAGTTATGTACCACTACTACACAACCTGAACCATCTAACTCCAAAGGGAGTTCTCTCCCTAAAAGAAGTGCCACAACATCTGCAAAGATGAAGATGGAGAAGGAAAGTGATCAAGTTTAGTTTTGCTCATAAAAGAAGACTCTTAGGAAGAAGAAAATAGATTGTTATGTGTGGAAGTACTTCTCATCTTGCTAAGGATTACCTTTACAATCCAAAAAGTACTGTTCACATGACTAAGAAAGAAACTTCTAACAGTTTGAAGAAGAAGCAAGCTTCGGAAGGAAAATCTTTTCCTTTTGAAAGCTCCAAAATGAAGAAGAAGAAAAGTGAAAAATTGCCTTCGGAAGAAAATTTGATCTCGGAAGAAAGGAACACTTCCAAAGTACTGAAGCTTGCTGTAGTGTTAGCAAGATCTTTCGAAGGTGCAGTCATCAAAACTTTCAAAGTTATCAAGACTTCTAAAGTGTTGAAGGTCAAGTCTAAGCTTTCAAAGGTGGTGTGGAAGACAAAGAAATACCAAATGATTGAAAGTTCTTCATCAATATCAACAAATGATTCTCAAAACATGATAATAGGATAAATTTCTATTGCATTATCTTCAACTCCATTGATGAGCCCAAGACTATTAAGGCTTGAGTTTTCAAATGTAACTAACCATCTCCGTTGTGCAGGAATAGCTCAAGACAAATAGGAATGTATGGATCATTGATAGTGTCTATTCCAGGCACATGACAAGCAATGGGTCACTACTCCAAAATTTTAAAAAGATTGATAGAGGATCAATTGTTTTTGGAGAAGATTCTGGAGGTTACATATCTGGAAGGGGTAGGGTCACAAATGGTAAGCTCAACTTTAAAAAGGTAAACTTTATTAAAGATCTTGGATACAATCTTTTGAGTGTATCTCATTTTATGATCAGAGTCATAACATGCTCTTAACTGAGCATGAGTGTATTGTTCTTAGGCCCAGGGTGGTCATTCCTCATGAGCATATCCTGCTTAAAGCCCCTAGGAAAAAGAACATGTATAAGATGGATTTGCAAGAAACATCTCCCTCAGGAGAAGTTTTATGCTTTTTATCTAAAGCCAATAGTGATGAGTCTTTCCACTGTCATAAAATAATGTGCCATGTAAATTTTAAAAACATGAATAAATTAATTAAGAATGATTTGGTAACTAGAATGCCAAAGAAAGAGTTTACAAGTGCTGACCAGTGTGTTGCATGCCTTAAAGGGAATCAACACAAGATATCTCACAAGCCAAAGAAAAGAAACACCATCACTACTCCCCTACACTTATTACATATGGATCTCTTTGGCCCCACCAGTGTAATGAGTCTAGGAAGGACCTCTTACTATTTAGTGATCATAGATGATTTTACAAGATTCACTTGGATCTTCTTTCTTAGAACTAAGGATGAGACCCCTAAAATTGTGAAGAATTTCATCTTAAAGATTAAGAATCAATATGATCACAAGGTCAAAACTATAAGATGTAATCAGGAAACTGAATTTAAGAACCAAATCCTTGTTATATTTTGTGATGAAAAGGGTATTTCAAGACAATATAATTCTCCCAGAACTCTTCAGCAAAACGATATTGCTGAGAGGAGAAACATGACACTAATTGAAGCTGCAAGAACTATGTTGTCTGACTCTAAATAAAAAGGGTATTTGAAATAAACACTGCTTGCTATGTGAAAAACATAGTTTTAGTAGTTAAGACACATGGTAAGACTACTTATAAACTTTGGCATAAAAGGAAACCTTTTATTTGTATTCTTAGGGTCCTTATACCATCTTGAATACCAAAGATCAAATTGCCAAGTTTGATAAGAAATCGGATGATGGATACTTTATTGCATACTCTTCTGAAGCCAAGGCTTATAGAGTATACAATCTTAGAACTAGAGTAGTTGATGAGTCAACCAATATGACCTTCAATGAGCACACTTCTAGTGTGAAAGGTTCTAGTCATGATTGGCTATTTGATCTTAATTTAGTTACTAACTGTTTTAACAAATCTTGTGAGAATGTTTCAGGATCTACATATATACTATCAGTAGGTGATCCTGACCCAAGATTTGAGCTAAGAAGACCATCAAGTTACACTACTTCAGCTCCAGTTGTAACCAACCCTACAAATGGAGTTCCTATCAGCACAATAATGACAAATCCAGTTGATACATCTAAGGTGCCTTGAAATTACAACTCAGAGGCACAAAACTCAAATGAAGGAGCTCTAAATGTAGAAGATCACGGTGGTGGTGAAAGTGATCAAGAATTTCTAGATGCTGACAACTACTCCATTGAAAACAACATCAATGATGCCACACACTCATTGGATCAAGTTTTTCTTGATAAGTGTGCTGATGTGGTGGGTGAATCAAAATTGTCAGATCTGTATTTCTCTAATTTAGATCTTTTCAAGCCACTTGCCGTGATCCCTCAAATAAGGATCCACAAGTCTCACCCCACTACGAACATCATCAAAGATGTTGAGTCAGGGGTGAGAACAAGAGGACAAACCCATATGTAACACCCGGATATCTTCTTTGAAGCCGACAAAAGTAGAAAAAGAAATAAAATCCAAAGTTGAGGGACCAAACTTGCCAAAAAAGGAAAGAACTTGAATGAGTGAGAGTATAAAAGGGGAAGGCAACCCACACCCTCCCCAACACTCCCAAAATTAGCCAAGAGAGAAAAGAGAGAGAAAAAGGGGTTTCAAGCTTGGTTTTCGTGGATTCGAGCATGAAAGTTGAAATGTAGAGGGTTGGATTGAAGCTCTACTTGACGGTGTCATTTGTGTGAGTTCGAGGACCCCTCTTTTACACATTTTCAATTGATTTGGGGCTGGAACACATAGTTAAACTGTTTTTGAAGTGTGTGTATTGAACCCGTATGTATGTATTTGTGTATGATGCGAGTGGAGTTTGTTTTCGGGCTTGTGTGTGCTTGAATGGTGTTGTGGTATGTGTTTCTAAGGTTTAGGATGATTGATTTGGGCTTAAAACGAGTTTGGAAGGGTTTGGAGGCTGAAAAGTGCAGATTGGGTTCAGGATGAATTGTATTCTGCATCAGCAAGGGTTAGGCGACCGAATGGCATGAGATTGAGGCCATACGGCTGAAAGGAGTGCAACTGAGAATCTTTCGCATGTGAGTCGTGCAAATGAGGTCCATTCACCTAGGTCCATCCGCATTAGGTCCATTCTCACAGGTGTCCATCCGCATTAGGTCCATTCGCACAGGCGTTCATCCGCATTAGTTCCATTCGCATAGGACTCATCCGCATTGTGTTATCCGCATTGTGTCCATTCGCATAGGGCCCATTTTCCTGGAGTTTAACCGCATGGTGTTCAGTCGCCTAGGAGGCCATGCGACTAAAGGGTGCCCATACGCCCAAGTAGGGCTTGTGTACCTGAGGGAACATAGTTTATCTACTGACTTTCGGGGAAAGTGCAGATGTAAGTTTTAATGTGGGAGGTTCCCGGGGGTTCATGTAAGTTGACTTTTGAGGTCATAAGAGTTATGATAGGCATGGATGACGATGATGTATGATGTTGTATGTTTATGCATAATGGTATGTATGATGTATGTTATGCATGTATGATTTATGCCTCGTATGGTGATGTTGTATGTTTATTATGTTCCTTGCTTTGTATGATTATTTTCCCTTGGCGTTACGTGAAATGTTAATGAATGAAATAAAATTATTATGTAACATAAAGTGGAAGATAGAAAAGAGGAACGAAATGATGAATGCATGCATTAATGAACAAATTAAAGTATGAAAGGCTTGCAAGCAAACGTATGGAGGATCACACCCAATGAAGGGTGTTAGCTCAACCATGTGCGGGTTAGCTACCCTAGAAGGATGCACACTGGGGCTTGATCCATGTGATTAAGCATATGTATGGAGGTTCATACCCAATGACGGGTGTTAGCTCAAATGTGTGTGGGTTAATTAACCCAGAAGGATGCACACCGGGGGTCCAATCCTTGTGATTGACCATATATATGGGACCCTTGCCGCTCACCCTAGGTAACTGGAGTCAGCTTCGTGCACAATGTTCATGGTCTATGAAAGACCTCAGGCCCAATACCGGCTTTATGATACGGTGGGGTGGAGCACATGGCATTGGTCCGAATGAAAGTAAAGATTAAAGGATGAATGTACGAAATGAACGAACGTATAATGAAGATAATTATGATATTATCTATATGTACGTATGATGTGTGATCACATGCAAAGTAAAGTATGGTTTTAACGAATGTAAAGTATGTTTTATTTTAAAACTAGAACTCACTCAGCAACACCAACTTTTATGTGTTTCCAGTTGGTAGGTAATGTTGCTGAGGATCGCACGGGGCAGCTACTCAGTTCTTTTGGATGGCATTCTTTTGATTAATGTTTTTGCATTGTAATGCGAATGAATGATGTTTTGAAATGAACGATTGTATTAACTTGCAAAAGCGTTTGTAAGGAAATGAAAAGTTATTTTTATGTTTCCGCGGCAATGTTTATGAATGTTAAATGTAAAGTTATATGTTTTATATGCAATGATAGACTAGCTGTAAACGTACCGGGAATGGGGCCTTACACCATGATGTAAATATTTGTTTTCACTCTTGTTTCTTACCCCAAATAGAGCCAAAGAAAGTTGATGAGGCTTTAAAGGATGGAAGTTGGGTTGAAGCTATGCAAGAGAAGCTGCTTTAATTCAAAAGAAAAAAGATTTGAAACCTAGATCCTCTTCCTCAAGGGAAGACTACCATAGGAACCAAATGGGTGTTTAGAAATAAGAAAGATGATAAAGGATTTGTCATCAAGAATAAGGCAAGACTAGTTGTTTAAGGATACACGCAAGAAGAAGGAATTGACCACACATATGTTTTTGCTCCTGTGGCTAGACTTGAAGTTGTCAGAATATTTCTAGCTTTTGCTGCATCCATGGATTTCAAGGTCTACCAGCTTGATGTAAAGTGTGCTATTCTCTATGGGGTGATTGATGAAGAGGTGTATGTCAAACAACCACCTGGCTTTACAGACCTTGATCATCCTGATTATGTCTGCAAGCTTGATAAGCTCTATATAGGCTTCACCAAGCTTCAAGGAAGTGGTATGAGACTCTATCTCAATATCTCTGTTAACATAGCCACAAAAGGGGTACTGTAGATGGAACTCCCTTCATCAAAGGAACAAGGAATGACTTAATGCTAGTTCAAGTATATGTAGATGACATTATTTTTTGGTCAACTAATCCAAAGCTCTGCAAAGACTTTGAGAAGCTATTGAAGAACATATTTAAAATGAGTGCCATGGGGGAACTCAATTTTTTTCTAGGAAATCAAGTGAAGCAAGTTGACTGTGGCATCTTCATAAGTTAGTCAAATTATGTGCAGGACCGTTTGAAGGGTGGTCACTTACAACACAACAACACAAAGAGGAGATTAACTAGACTAATCAAACAGTAGGACTGGATTAACCACAAAAGATGATACAAAGAACACAAGTAAATAAGAGACAAAACAAGATAGAAAAATACACAAGGAGATGGTTTTCAAGATTGTAGTATATTGCCTTCTCAAGTTCTTTTACAAGTGTTACAAAGCATAAAGGAAAGTTACAAGTACTTGAGATACATATACTACATCCTACAGCCGGCCATACTTTGAAGGCCAGCTGGATACAATTGACTAGACACAACACAAAATCAATTGTAGAGTCAAAAGGCAGATTGCCTTTTGACTTGTGACTATGACATGCCATAGCTTACATCCTAATATATTACAAAATGGATAAAGTACATGAAGTATAAAGTTATAGACTCAAGACCTTAATGTACAGTTACTAAAAGCATGGACCTTTTCACCAACTCATGCAAGTTGGTGACTTTACAGAGTTGCAGCGGAAAGGAGTCCAATTTTATGTAAAGTACATCAGTAAAGCATGTATACTAAAAGTCTTTGGAAGAAATTTGTCTTCAAGTGTTGGCTTCAAAAGACTTTGTCTCTGAAGCTTTGGAAGACTTTATCTTTGGCTTCGGAAGATATTGGTCTTGGCTTCAGAAGATTACACACTTAGAATATTTCTGTTGCATGTGTGAAACTTCCAAAGCATTCTTCTTCAGTGTACTTGTGCAGCATGCAGAACACTTGAAGTGTTTGGAGTTACATCAGCCTTAACATGCATTCCTTACAAACTCCCCCTGGTTGATGCTATCAAAACACTTTGAAGACTTCAGATATCAATAGTCCTCATTATGATGATGACCATCCCTTTCTTCATAAGATGATCAGGATCACTAAGACTCTCAAAATGTCTTCTCATGTCAAAAATATCATGTAGAGGGAGATTGAACATGTCACGCCATGTGTAGACATCCTCAATGCCTTGATCTCTAATGACATGCCATCTTTCTGGATTTGTGGTGTATGTCCAGGACAAGATGGGTCTTCCTGCTGCTAGAGGAGCTGCTTGATTAGGAGTTGATGTAGCATCCTCCGGCTACACATCCTCAGGATGTTCTGACTCATCTTGAGGTTTAGAAAAGGATGTATCTTTCTTCTTCTTTGGCTTTGGCTTTGAAGCCATCCTTTTCTTTCTCTTTGTTTCTTTTAACTAAGAAGACTGGCTTGCAGCACCTGATTGTTCTTATTTGTCTTTCTCAGTTGGGTCTTCCTCTTTCACATGTTCAAAAAGAGAGGGAGTTTGACCCTACTGTGGATCAGAAGATGAAGCTTGCTGAGATTCAGCAGGAGGTCCAGGTTGTGTTGTCTCTGGTTGTTCAACCTTAACCTCCACTTCAGGTGGAGCTTGACTTAGAGGGGAGTGTAAGTCAATTAGCTCTCCACTTTTATCTTCGCTTGATTACCTTGATATGCTCATCCATGGTGGATAGAGACATAGGGCCAAGTCTCCTTTCGGAGAATCCATACAACTTCAAGAAGCGCATCATCCTCTGCCTGTCTACAGACTTCTTCATGCTTTTTTGGATGATGTCTCTTGACTTAGCAGCTTCTTCCCTTAGCTTCCTTTTAGTTGTCTTTCTTTCCTTGACTATCTCAAGTTCAAGTTGTTTGAGATACTCAAACTCAACATAGTCATAGGATAATGGAAGAAGTGCATCTGCCTGATAAGGCCTGTGGCACTCAGGTAGTTGATTATCTTGATCCTGTCTTCTTCTTTGTCTACCTGAGGTTCTTGTGAACCACATCCTCATGTGCAGTACTTTCTTGAATTGGGGAGAGAATGGGCACATGCTTATATAATCTTTTCTTTCTTCTTTATTTTTACTAGTAACTCAGCATCTTCTGCCTCGTTCTTCTCCTTTGACCTTTCTCTGTCAATTAGTTCATTTAACTCCTTTAAGGGGAAAGAAATGACAGTGTCTATGTCATAGTTCCAGGTCTGCAAATAGTTGATCCTGGCTGCCCTCAACTCATCATCTTGAGTGTTTGGTCTGGGGGCAGCCTTGATAGTAGTTTCCATGAGTCTTGCAGACCCAGAAGAGGAACTTTCTCCCCTTAGCATTCTTTTCCTCTCTCTCTCCTCCTCCTTAATCTCTTCAGATGTCATCTTTCTTTTCCCTTTGTCACTCACAGACCTTTGTGACTTAGGGTGGAGAGAGCTTTGGCCTTCATTGCTTGGTGTAGCATCCAAGCTCTAGCCAGAGAGAGGTTGAGAAGCACCTTCACCAGCAGTGTCTCAATAAGGGTATGAATCTCTGTAGCAGTTGATGATGATGAGATAGGGCTCTCAGGTTCTGCCACTAGGCCTTCAGTCAAGGTGTCTCCTATGAAACTAATCATAGGATCTGCCTCAACATCCGGTTGACCGATGGCATTAGCTGATTGCCTTAGTCTCCTTCTGAAGCTGAACTCTATAGTGATCCTGTCTTGGATTCTTTGAGCTAGCCTGTCAGCTTGTCTTGATTGGCTTTGATTGACAAGTGTCATGTTGACTAGATCCGAACCTTCATAGAAGTTCAAGGTCTGAAAATTAAAGAGCTCTTATTGCCATTGAACTCTAAGAATGATAAGGGTTCTTCTGTTGCTATCATACCTCACCCAATGATGTGATTTGAACTTGAGGAAGTTGACATAGCCCTTGGTATTCCTTCCTCAAATAGACTCTGTATGTAGGATTCTATATAGTCCAAATTAATGTGAACTTGAGGAAGTTGCTGAGTGTGCACAATTGCAAGTGAGCATGGTGAGTCCTCAATGTCCACACTCTCTGAAGAACTCCCTGGTTCTGTGATTGTAATGATTTTCTCCCCCTTTTTGGTAGCATCATCCACTTGCATAGGTGAGCTAGGAGATAGGTCAATCACATCCATAGGTTCTTGTGTTACTGGTTGAGCTCCTCTTAAAGGTCTCCCAGCTAGTTTTTCCTTAAGATAAGAAATCTTAGTTGCTGATCATTGACCTTGTTTTGCAAGGTAGTCACTTGAGATTCAAGATGACTGACCTTGGAGACTAAGTAGGTGCATGTTTTAGACAGTTGTTGCACCTTTAGTCTTAAATTCCCCTCATCTTCATTAGAAGAATCATTGGAGGATGAGATGATTAGACCAGAGTCCTCTCTCTCACCACCAGCTTCAGGTTCTTGGCCGTTGGGTTTTCTCTGCTCACTGGCAGCCTCAGTTGAGATGTCAGTGGGCTGAGTTGCCATGGTTGAGGTCATAAGACGGAATCACTTTCAAAAGTAAGAGCCTCTTCCATATGGACATCCTGAACAGGTTTAGAAGTGTCCACCTCAGTAGTGGGTGACTGATGTGGGATAGATGTAGGAGACTCAGGAGCACTCATCTCTCTTTGAGTAGGGGAAAAGAAGAGAGAATCATGGTACTCACTGAAACCTAGATCTTCATCAGTGTAGAAGTCAAGGTTGGGGATAGGTTGGTTTAAGTCCAAAGGCTAGGGATGGTAACTGTCCCCTGAAGGTTGATCACTTGAGTGTCGAGACTCAAAGTGATGACTTAAGGCATTTGGGCTTATGAGCTCATCAGGCTGACCATGAGGAACCTCAACACTGATTATTGAAGGAATGAGAGTGGTTTGCTCCTCAGGAGAAGTAGGAGCTCCAGTGTCCACTTCTTCCTATGTGGGTGAGTATATGGGGACCTACACAGACTGAATAGTCTGTGTAGGCGTTCGTTTATGTTTTCTTTGGTAGGTGAGGGTGATTTGTGGCTATTAAGGTGGTTGGGATGTAAAAGGTGTGGGTTTAACACTAGCTGGTGCTGCTAGGTTGTCACCTTAAACAATGAGCTCTAACATTTTTGGGACAAGGGCTGTTTCTACCCCAGAGAAGCCAACAGTGGGCTTTCTCAGTATTTTAAAGACGCTGGGCTTCATCTATTCCAATTTAAGAGTATTACATGTTCCCCTTAACTATGAGCTCAGTTTATAGTTAAGAATGTTTTGAACATATCTAAGGAATATATAGTACTCTAAGGAGTCCAAGTTTGCAAGCAGTTGATCTTCAGTCTGTGTAGGTCTTTCAAAATTCTAGCAGTTGATCCTCATAAAGAGTAGGATCAATGGTAAGGAAGGTGAAGTAGTTTGATAGAGCTAAGAATCGACAAACTCTGAGAAATGAGGATCTTTCTCAGAGTGTAACAGAGCAACTTGGTTATGTTGCTTGTGTAACTGCATGGTAAAGTTCGGATCATTTCTGCGGTTAAGGTTGGCCATTTTGAGGAAGCTTCAGGATAAAGAAAGAATAAAGAAAGAAATTTCAGAGAGAAATTTAGGGTTTTAGGTCTAGAGGAAGAAGGAAATGATAGAAAGAAGGAGAAACCATTGGGTTTATATGCGAAAAAGCAGTTCAGATAAAGTTTAATGAAAGAGGATAAACTTTGAAATCTGGATGTCGGTCCCACCTCTGAGAAAGTAGTTTACTTTTGCTCAAAAAGTAGTTTTCTTGGAAGTCAAAAAGCTTCCGAAGGTAAATTATCTTTGGAAGTTTTAATGAAAAAGCTTCCGAAGCTAAAATAACTTCGGAAGATTTACCTAAGAGATAGGAAAATTTTGCTTCGGAAGAAAAACTAAAACTTGAATGCTTTGTTCAAATCCAAGAGTTACTTTTGCTTCGGAAGAAAGTGGTCCTTAAGAACACATAAGTGTCTCATACAAGTATTAAGCATCGAAAGATATTTCAGAAATTTCTTCTGAAGGTAAATTTCTCAGATAGTTATTTGTTTTGAAGGCATGATTTTCTTCCAAAAGTAAAAGCATATCTTCTAAAGGATCAAAATTTTAAGAATCTAAGGAAAGTCTTCAAAAAGATTTTCATCCAAAGAAAACAAGGGCTTATGAAAGTGATAAACTAGACAACTTAGGACACACCGATTTTAAGAAATAATTAGTTTTAAGAAAAACCTACTCAAAGTTTATCATCCCAATAGCTTATACAAGATATTTAAATCTCTGTTCATCAAAAGTTTTTGTAAACAGATCAGCATATTGTTCATTTTTGTGGACTTTGATTAGTTTAATTAATCCTTTTCATAATTATCTGTAATGAAATGATACCTGATATTGATGTGTTTGGTCCTTGAGTGCTGCACAAGATTCTCTATGATTGAGATAGCACTGTTGTTGTCTATGTGAATGGGAGTCTCCTTGAAGTTTAATCCATAGTCAAGCATCTGATTCTGAATCCAAAGCACTTGAGCACAACAGCTTGCAGCAACAATATATTTAGCTTTAGCAGTTGATGTAGAGACACATGATTGTTTCGTGCATTGCCATGAGACAACCTTCCACCAAGAAACTGACATCCCCCAGATGTAGACTTTGCAGTCATGTTGCAACCATCATAATCACTATTTGTATAAGCATATAGATTGAAGTCAGAATTCTTAGGATACCATAGACCAAGTGTTGAAGCACCTTTGAGGTATCTTAGAATCCTTTTGACAGTGATAAGATGAGGCCCAATCCTGCTGTAAAGGTGTTCATCCACACACTCCCCCTCAAGATCAGGTCCAAGGGAGTGGTTTCTTGCTATGGGTGTCTTAGAAATCTTACAATTAGTCATGTTGAACCTCTTAAGTATGTCTTGAACATACTTTGACTAACTAATGAAGATGCCATCTTCAACTTGCTTCACTTGAATTCCCAGAAAGAAATTGAGTTCCCCCATGGCACTCATTTCAAATCTGTCCTTCATCAGCTACTCAAAGTCTTTGTAGAGCCTTGGATTAGTTGAACCAAAGATGATGTCATCTACATATACTTGAATTAGCAGTATGCCATTTCCTTGTCCTTTGATGAAAAGAGTTCCATCTACGGTACCTCTCCTGTATCCATGTTTGCAAAGATACTGAGATGGAGTTCATACCACTTCCTGGGTGCCTAATGCAGCCTATAAAGAGCTTTGTCAAGCTTGCAGACATAATCAGGATGATCAGGATCTACAAAACCAGGTGTTGTTTGACATACACCTCTTCATCAATCACTCCATAAAGAAAAGTACACTTCACATCAAGTTGATAGACCTTGAAGTTCTTGGATGCAGCAAATGCCACAAATATCCTAACAGCTTCCAGTCTTGCTACTAGAGCAAAGACATCAGTGTCGTCAATTCCTTCTTCTTGTGTGTATCCTTGAACAACTAGTCTAGCTTTATTCTTGATGATGAAGCCTCTATCATACTTCTTGTTCCTAAACACCCATTTGCTTCCAATGGTAGTCTTCCCATGAGGAAGAGGACAAAGGTTCCAAACTTTCTGTCTTTTGAATTTAAGCAACTCCTATTGCATGGCTTCAACCGAACTTCCATCCTTCAGAGCCTCATCAACTTTCTTTGGCTCTATCTGGGATAAGAAATAAGAGTGAAGACAAACATTTGCTTCATGGATTTGTCCTCTTGTTCTTACCCCTATGTCAACATCTCCAATGATGTTTGTGGTGGGGTAAGACTTATGGATCCTTAGCTGAGGGATCACAGCAAGTTGCTGAGAGAGATCCAAATTAGAGAAATTTAGATCTGGCATAGATGTTTCTCCCACCACATCAGCACACTTATCAAGAGAGACTTGATCCAATGAGTGTGTGAAATCATTGATGTTGTCATCTATGGAGTGGTTATCAGCATCAAGAAATTCTTGATCATTGTCACCACCTCCATTATCTACATTTGAAGCATTTTTATCTGGTTATGGAGCCTCTAAACTGGAATTTGAAGGCATCCTAGATGTATCAGCTGAGTTTGTCATTGTGTTACTGATAGACACTTCATTTGTAGAAGTAGTTCCAACTGGAGCTGAAGATGTGTTACTTAAAGGTCTTCTCAGCTCAAATCTTGGATCAGGACACCTGTTGATAAGATTTCTACAGATCCTGAAATAGTCTCACAAGATTTGTTAAAACAGTTGGTAACTAAATCAAGATCAAACAGCCAATCAGGACTAGAACCAGCCACACAGGGTGTGTGTTCATTGAAAGTCATATTGGCTGACTCCTTAACAATTCTAGTTCTGAGATTGTATACTATATAAGCCTTAGCTTGGGAAGAGTATTCAATAAAGTGTCCATCGTCTGATTTCTCAGCAAATTTGGCAATTTGATCTTTGGTATTCAAGATGGTGCAAGGACATCCAAATGACCTGAGAAAACCAATGAAAGGTTTCCTCTTATGCCAAAGTTCATAAGGAGTCTTTCCATGAGTATTAACCACTAAAACTCTATTCTGTATATAGCAGACACTGTTGACTGCCTCTACCCAGAAGGTGATGGGTAGCTTAGAGTCAGGCAACATGGTTCTTGCAGCTTCAATCAGTGTCCAGTTTCTCCTGTCTACAACACCATTTTACTGAGGAGTCCTGGGAGCACTGTATTGTCTTGTAATACCCTTTTCATCACAAAATGTATCAAGGATTTGGTTCTTGAATTCAGTTCCTTGATCACATCTTATGGTTTTGATCTTTTGATCAGATTGATTCTCAATCCTTAGGATGAAATTCTTTAGAATCTCGGGAGTCTCATCCTTAGTTCTAAGGAAGAAGACCCAAGTTAATCTTGTAAAGTCATCTGTGATCACTAAACAATAAGAGGTCTTTCCTAGACTTATTACACTGGTGGGGCCAAATAGATCCATATGTAACAAGTGTAGAGGTGTAGTGATGGAGTTCTTTTCCTTTGGCTTGTGAGATACCTTATATTGCTTCCCTTTCAGGCATGCAACACAATGGTCATCACTTGTAAACTCTTTCTTTGGCATTCCTGTTACCAAATCTTTTGTAATAAGTTTATTCATATTCTTAAAGTTTACATGGTACATTCTTTTATGCCATAGGAAAGACTCATCAGTATTGGCTTTAGACAAAAAGCATGAAACTTCTCCAAAGGGAGATGTTTCTTGCAAGTCCATCTTGTACATGTTCCCTCTCTTAGGGGCTCTAAGCAGGATATGCTCATGAGAAATGACCACCCCGAGCTTGAGAACAATGCACTCATGCTCAATAAAGATCATGTTATGACTCTGATTATAAAATTGGGATACACTCAGAAGATTTTACCCAAGCTCCTTGAAAAAGTTTACCTTTTCAATGCTGAGCTTACCATTTGTGACCTTGCCCCTTCCAGAAATGTAACCACCTTCATCTCCTCCAAAAGCAACTGGCCCTCCATCAATCCTTTCAAAGTTCTGGAGTAGTGACCTATTGCTTGTCATGTGCTTAGAACAACCACTGTTAATGATCCAGACATTCTTGTTTGTCTTGAGCTATCCCTGCATAAAGAAAATGATTAGTTACATTTGGAAACCCAAGCCTTACTTGTCTTGGGCTCACCAAGAGAAACAGAAGGTAATACAACAGTAATAGATCCTATAGTAATGCTTGGAGGATCTTGAGCTATTGTTGATGTAGAACTTCCAGTCACTTGGTCTTTCTTTGACTTCCACACCACCTTTGTAAGTTTGGACTTGACCTTCAACACTTCGAAAGCTTTTGAGGCTTCAGAAGTTTTGATGACTGGAACTTCGGAAGATTCTGCAGACACTGCAACAGACTTCAGTGCTTTGGAAGTATTCCTTCCTTCCGAGACCAAATTTTCTTCCGAAGTCAATTTTCCACTTGCCTTCCTCTTAGTTTTGGATCTTTCGAAGGAAACAGATTTTCCTTCCGAAGCTTGAATCTTTTTGGAACTCTTGGAAGTCCTTGTCTTGGTCATGTGAAGAGTACCTTTAGGAATGTATGGACAATCCTTATCAAGATGAGTTGTACTTTCACACATGACACACTCCATTTTCTTCTTCCTAAGAGTCTTCTGCTGAGAACAAGACTGACTTTGATCATATCTCTTCTCCACCTTCATCTTTGCAGATGCTGAGATAGTCCTTTTGTGCTGAGGACTGTTCTTGGAGTTGGATGTTCCAGGTTGTGTAGCAGTGGTACATAACAGATCAGCCTTCTTCTTGGTACTTAGATGATTTGAACATGAACCAGAACTCTTAGTAGAATAGTTTAGGTTGATGTCTTCAGTCTTTACAACTTCAAACCCTGTAGAGATAAAAACTTGTTTCTTCTTGGAGTCAAAAGTAGCCTTGATCTCTTTAGCCTTCCTTGCTTTTCTTTTGCTCTTTCTGATCAAGTTCTTCCTCATAGACTTGGTCATCACAGTCTTCTTCTTCTTCTCCTCAGAAGGATAGTGGCCCTTCTTAGAATCCTCCTCTTCACTCTCCTCAAAGGAATTCTTTACTATCACTTCTTCATCCTCTTCGCTCAAAGGATCTATGAGAGGAAGCTCATCTTCACAAGTTTCACACCTAGGTGATCTTACAGACAAGATTGTGTGTGGAGGAGCTATCTCATTAGATCCTAGTCCCTGCTTGTTTTGATAACACACTTTGTTATGCAGGGATGAGGATATCATGTTCTTGAAGGTCTCTTCTTCAAGAACACACTTTTCTGCCCTGGCTTTGCTGATCACAAACTCAGCCTGGCACTCAATCAACTTAGTTATGAGATCCTTGATCTGAGTCGTAAAGTTTGTATGCTCATGTTTTAGAACTGAAATAGTTTTCTTTAAGTCCTCTATCTTCAGTTTATAATCATTTTCAGACTTTATAAATCAGCTTTTAAGATGTTTAAGGACTCAAGACCAGTTCTCATTTCTAAGTTGTAGGACCTGTATTTGTTAACTTTAGCAATGCATTCATAGGTACAAAGATGTTCCAATACCTTGGCTTCATCATGATCTGCCATCAATGCTTGATTTGGAGAAGCATCTTCCACCTAAAAGCTCTAGTCAAAGCCTCCTTCGTCAACAGCAACTGCAGTTTGCTGCTTTGGCTTCTCATTCTGGGTAGCCTTGTCAGTGTAGTTTGGTCTGGATTGTGCTTGGCCACTACTTGTTCTTGGTTCCTTACACTCCCTAGCAAAGTGACCCATCAAGTTACAGTTGTAACACTTGACTTATGCTTTTGTCCAGTCCAAACTTTCCATTGGTTGCACTACTGGGGAACTTCCTTCAAGTTTGCTTGTAGAACTTTTTGGCTCTGTGTGTGAGAAGAGCCATCTGCTGGACTATTTCCATGTACTCTAAATCGTCTGGATGGATACAGTCTAGGTCTTCAAGGGTGAAAAAAGAGCTGCCACAACTTTCATCAGAAGACACAAAGGCTTGAGAAGAACTTGTCTCTTGGAATGGGCTTCTTTGAGTGTAGTTCTCCCTTGGTGTCTCAGGGAAGGTGATGAAAAGACCCTTTTGTGAGTTGTTAGGGTAGCATATGAGATGATGTTGGGGTTTTATGCTATCCCTTTCAACCATATGAAGGGCTGAACCCATTTGATTGTTGGAGTTTCCAGATGACCCTTGCATGTTCATCTCCATCTGGTAGCCACTAAGAATACCATACAACTCTGTCAGAGTAAGAGTTTTCAGGTTCTCAGTTCTCTTGATAATCACACAATAGTGTGTTCTTTGACTAGGAAGTGAGGACATGAACTTCCTTACAATGTCTTAATTCTCAAGAGCAACTCCTCCATCCACTAGGGTATCCATAATCTCAACATACCTGAAGTATTTCTGAGTCATGGTTCACCTGCTTTGAAGGTGAATTTTTCAAACTGCTGCTTTAGGAGATCCTTCTTGTTCTCCTTGGCTTCAGAGGAACCCTAATACATTAGTTTCAATGCATCCCACAACTGCTTAGCTGTTTTGCATTTCTTGAAACCTCTGTATACAGAGTTAGGAAGAGCAATCTGAAAGCTGTCATGGCTTTCTGGTCAATCTCTACTCTCTTCCTATCTTCATCAGAGTAGTTAGCCATAACCTTGGGGATCATACCACCACCAATAGCAGAAGGGGTGTTTGGTATGTAAGGTCCATTCTTAACAGACTCCCACATTCTTGAATCTAGAGACCTGATGAACCTTCCATTCTTTGGCACTAGATGTCAAAGTCATCAAGAGTGCTTAGTGGGGATTTGTTCATGGTTCCAGTTTCCATATCAGTCTTGGAAATGGATGCCATTTGAAAAGTTTAGTATTTGTGTATGAGGGATCTAAAAGATGGTGAGATCTTAGATCAAGAGCCTGGAAAGCTCTGACACCAAATGCAGGAATGTTTAAAGGGTGGTCACTTACAACATAACAACACAAAAAGGAGATTAACTAGACTAATCAAACATAGGACTAGATTAACCACATGAGATGATACAAAGAACACAAGTAAATAAGAGACAAAACAAGATAGCAAAATACACAAGGAGATGGTTTTCAAGATTACAGTATATTGCCTTCTCAAGTTCTTTTACACGTGTTACAAACCATAAAGGAAAGTTACAAGTACTTGAGATACATATACTACATCCTACAGCCGGCCATACTTTGAAGGCCAGTTGGATACAATTGACTAGAAATCAATTGTAGAGTCAAAAGGCAGATTGCCTTTTGACTTGTGACTATGACATGCCATAGCTCACATCCTAATATATTACAAAATGGATAAAGTACATAAAGTATAAAGTTATAGACTCAAGACCTTAATGTACAGTTACTAAAAGCATGGACCTTTTCACCAACTCATGCAAGTTGGTGACTTTATAGAGTTGTAGAGGAAATGGGTCCAGCTTTATGTAAAGTACATCAGATAAAGCATGTATACCAAAAGTATTTGGAAGAAATCTGTCTTCAAGTGTTGGCTTCGGAAGACTTTGTCTCTGAAGCTTTGGAAGACTTCATCTTTGGCTTCGGAAGATATTGGTCTTGTATTCAGAAGATTACACACTTAGGATAGTTCTGTTGCATGTGTGAAACTTCCGAAGCATTCTTCTTCAGTGTACTTGTGCAACATGCAGGAGACTTGAAGTGTTTGGAGTTGCATTAGCCTTAACATGTATTCCTTACATTATGTACAAGACATACTTACAAGATTCAACATGACTGATTGTAAGGTTGCTAAGACACCTATAGCCAGAAATCACTTCCTTGGACCTGATCTTGAGGGAGAGTGTGTTGATGAACATCTTTACCAGGCTATGATTGAGTCTCTTATGTACCTCACTGCTAGTAGGCCTGATATTATGTTTGCCATATGTATTTATGCAAGATATCAAGCCAACCTCAAGATGTCACACCTAGTTACTATCAAAAGGATTCTAAGATATCTCAAAGGTGCTCCAACACTTGGTCTTTGGTATCCAAAGAATTCTGATTTCAATTTGTATGCATATGTAGATAGTGACTATGGTGGCTGCAATATGACTGCAAAGTCTACATCAGGGGGTTGTCAATTTTCTTGGTGGAAGGTAGTCTCTTGGCAATACAAGAAACAATCTCGTGTGTCTACATCAACTGCTGAAGCTGAATATATTGCTACTGCAAGTTGCTGTGCTCAAGTGCTTTGAATTAAGAAACAAATGTTGGACTATGGATTCAACTTCAAGGAGACTCCCATCCACATAGACAACAACAGTGCTATCTCTATCACAGAGAATTCTATGTAGCACTCAAGGACAAAACACATCAATATCAGGTATCATTTGATTAGAGATATTAGAAATATCTTTTGAAGGTTAAAATTTTACTTGAGTACTTGTATATTTTTGAAGAACAATATTCTTTCGAAGGAGATTTAGTCTCGAAAGTTTTATTCTTCTAAGAATATAATTCTCTGAGCATAAATCTCTTACAAAACAAAACTTTCTAAACTTTTTGGAATATCTTCCGAAGTTATTTGGCTTCGGAAGCTTTTCATCAAAACTTACAAATCAAAATTACCTTCGGAAGAATTTAGACTTCCAAGAAAACTACCTTTTTGGGCACTTTTTCAGAGGTAGGACCGATATTCGGATTTCAAAGTTTATCATCTTTCATTAACTTTGTCTCAGATCCATTTCATATATATACCTAACGGTTCTCCCTCTTTCACTTTCTTCTCCATCTGAACTATTCTCAAAACCTAAATTCACCCACAAACCACCTTGGTTCTTATCTTCCTTCACTTTTAAGCTTTCTAAATGGCCAACCTCAACCGCATAAACAACCCAGATTTTTTCATGCAACTCCATAAGCAACATAATCAAGTTGCTATGTTGGACTTTGAGAAAGATCTAAGTTTCTCAAAGATCTGTTGTTTCCTTTCTTTGTCAAACTATCTCACCTTCCTTGCCATTGATCCTTCTCTTTATGAGGATCAGTTGTTAGAATTTTGGAAGACCTGCCAAGAGGTCACTATGGATGGGGAGAAGGCACTGTTTGCCATAGTACAGGAAAGGACAATCTTCATCACTCCAACTATCATCAACACTCATCATCAGCTAGATGATGAAGAAGGTGAGTTGTACTTTCCAAAGGAAGCTGTAAATCATTCTTTTGCGTAGATGGGATATGAAGGGGATTTCTCTGTAAAGACCTTCAGGAAAGGGAAGGTCTCATTCTAGTGGAAGTACCTACTTCACGTTGTCATCCATAGCTTATCCAACAAGTATGAAGGATGGGACCAGATTCCTGAAGATCTCTCCTTCATAATCTATGGAATAGTCCAATGGGTCAAATTTAGGTACTCTTAATTTGTTTATACATATTTACTTGCAAATTTGGACTTCTTAGAGTATTATATGTTCCCTTAGATATGTTCAACACATTCTTAACTATGAACTGGGCTCATAGTTGAGGGGGACAAGTAATATTCTTAAATTATGACCGATGAAGCCCATAATCTTTAAGACTATAAAGAAGCCAACTGTAGGCTTTTTTTTGGGTAGAAGCAGCCCTTGTACCAAAAATGTTAGAGGTCATTACTCAAGGTGACAACCTAGCAACACAAGCTAGTGTTGAACCCACACCTTCTACTTCTCAACCTCCTAAACAACCACAAATCATCCTCACCTACCAAAGAAAATCCAAACAAACCCCTTCTCAAGCTAGAGCTTGTGTAGGCCCTCATATCATCACCCATACAAGAAGAGGTGGACATTGAGCTCCTACGTCTCTTAAGGAACAACCACTCCCATCTTATCAAAAATTAGTGCCGAGGTTCCTTATGCTCAGCCTGATGAGCTCATTAGCCCATCAGCCTTAAGCCTTCACTCTGAGTCTCAACACTCAAGTGAACAACCTTCAGGGGAAAGTTACTATCCTCAACCTCTTGATCTAAACCAACCTATTCCTAACCTAGAATTGTTTGATGATGAAGACATGGGATTCAGTGACAACCATGAGTCTCTCTATTCCTCCCCTACTCAAAGAAAGATGAGTTCTTCTGCCTTTTCTATGTCTAGCCCACATCATTCACCCATCGCTAAGATGGATCTCCCTGAACCTGTTCAAGAGGTCCATATGGAAGAGGCTCTCACTTTTTAAAGTAATTACATCTTTAAGAACTCAACCATGGAAACTCAGCCCTTTACACTTCAATTGAAGCAGTCTGTGAGCAGGGGAAATCCAGTAGCTAAGAAAACCATGTGGTGATAAGAGAGAAGACTTTGGTACAATTCTCTTATCCCCCAATTATTCTTCTTATGAAAATGAGGGGAAAATGAGACTAAAGTTGCAAAAACTGTCACAAACATGCTCCTATTTAGTCTCTAAGGTTAGTCACCTTGAATCTTAGGTGACTACCTTACAAAACAGGGTCAATGATCAACAACTTGAGATATCTTATCTTAAGGAGAAACTAGAACCTATAGATGTAATTGACCTAACTCTTAGCTCACATGTGCAAGTGGGTGATGCTACCAAAAAGGAGAAGAAAGTCATAGTAATCACAGAACTTGTGAGTTCTTCACAGAGTATGGACATTGAGGATTCACCATTCTCACTTGTAGTCATCCATACTTAGCAACCTTCTCAAGTTCATATTGATGTGGACTCACTCATTCAGAGTCTATTTAAAGAGGGAATTCCAAGGGCTATGTCAACTCTAATTACATTATAAGGTGGAGGTATGATGCTGATACAAGAGCCCACATACTTCAAAGAGTTTAAGGAAAACAATAAGTCTTCAATTTTCAAATCTTGAACTATTATGAAGGTCTTTATCTAGTCAACATGCCACTTGCCAACCCAAGTTAATTCAGGCAAGCTAGAAAGATGGCTCAAAGGATTCAAGATTGGATTGTTGAAATGTTTAAAGCAAGAAGAAAAATGCATGAAAGCAATGTTATTGGTCAACTGGATGTTAAGGTGGACCCTAAGATTAACTTCAAAGGAAAAACCTTAAACTGAAGGCCCAGTGACAGAACCTGTAAGCACTATCTCACTACTAGCAACTTCAACAATCCATCCCCTTACTGAAACACTTACTGGTGAAGGTGTATCATAGCCTCTCTCTGGCTAGAGTCTAGATGCTACTCCAAGAAATAAAGGCCAAAGCACTCTCCACCCTGAGTCATAAAGGTCTGTGGATGAAAATGAAAAAAGGAAATGACTTCTGAGGAGATTGAGGAGGAGGATGAGAGAGATAGGAAAAGAAAGCTAAGGGGAGAAAGTTCCAATAGGTCTTTAGGTTTCATGCAAGTTGCAATTAGGGATGACCCAAACCAAACACTCAAGATGATGAGTTAAGGGCAGTCAAGATTACTTACCTGCAGACCAAGAATTGTGACATTGATGAGATCATTTTTCTCCTCTTAGATAAACTAAATGAACAGGCGGACATAGAAATATCTAAAGAGAGGAAGGAAGCAGAGGATGTAAGATTGCTCCTCTAAATCAAAGAAGAAAGAAAACAGAATAAACTGTACAAACATGTTCCTACCCTCTTTCCAGTTCAAGAAAGTCATGTGCAAGAGACAGTGGCAACTTCACAACCTTAGGTAGATAAAGAAGCTGACAGACAATATATCATTAGCTACCTGACTGCCATAGGACTTTACCAGATAGCTACATTTTCTTCCCATGTCTTTTGAGTATATTGAATTTGAGTATCTCAAATAACTTGAACTTTAAGTACTCAAAGAACAAAAGGAAACAAAGAGAAATATGAGGGAAGAAGCAGCCAAGTCAAGAGCCATCATTCAAAAGAGTCAAAAGAAGTCTGCTGATAGACAAAGGATAATGAGCTTCTTGAAGCAATATGGATTCTCTGGAAGGAGACTTGGCCCAATGTCTCTATCCACCATGGATGAGCACATAAGGGTAATCAAGCAGAAGATCAAGAGAGGAGAGCTTATTGACTTACACTCCCTACCAAGTCAAGCCCCTCTTGAAATAGAGGTTAAGGTTGAACAATTTGAGACAACACAACCTGGACCTCCTACTGAACCTCAGCAAGCTTCATCTTATGATCCACATAGGGTCAAACTCTTACTCCTTCTAAACCTGTGAGGGAGGTATATCCAACTGAGAAAGACAAGACTGAACAACAAGGTTTTGAAGGCCAGTCTTCTCAGTTTAAGTTTCCAAGAAGGAGAAAAAGGATGGCCTCTAGACCTAAGTCAAAGAAGAAGAAGAAATCAAAGTCATCCGCCTCCAAACCTCAGGATGAATTAGATCATCCTGAGATATGCATAAAGAGGTAGCTCAATCAACTCCAATTCAAGCAGCTCCTCTTGCATCAGGAAGATCCATCTTATCCTGGACCCTCACTAATAATCCAGAAAGATGGTATGTAATTAGAGATCAATGTGGTGAAGATGTCTACACATAGCAAGACATGTTCAACCTACCTCTACATGATCTCTTTGATATGAGAAGACATTTTGAAAGTCTGAGTGATCCTAACCATTTAATGAAGGAGGGTATGATCTTTATCATGATAAGGACTGTCAACATCTAATGTCTTCATATGTTATGGTAGCATCAGCCTAGGGGGAGTTTGTAAGGTTTCATGTAAGCTGATGCACCTAAAACATTCTAAGTCTTTTCTGCATCATGCACTTAATGCAGGGTAGAAATGCTTCAGAAGTTTTACACCCTGCATCAGAATTATTCTAATTGGAAAATCTTCCGAAGCCAAAAGTGAAGTCTTTCGAAGCTTCAAAGACAAAGTCTTCCGATGCCAAGAAGTGAAGACTGATTTCTTCCGAAAACTTTTGATACACACTTTATTTGATGTACATTTCCATAAAGATGGACCACTTTTCGCTACAACTCTGATGACTCACCAACTTACACAAGTTGGTGAAAAGGTCCATGCTTTTATAACTGTACATTGAGGTCTTGAGTCTACTGCTTTCTACTATGTACTTTTATTCTTTTTGTACTTTTATCCTTTTGTAATATATTAGGATGTGAGCTATGACATGTCATAGTCACTAGTCAAAAGGCAATCTACCATTTGAATCTAGATTTAGTTTTGTTGTTGTCTAGATCAAATGTTGTTTGTGTAAAGTATAAAGTATTTCATGGTCAGCTGTAGAATGTAGTATAAAGTATCTCAGGTTCTTATATCTTTTTTTTATGTTTTAACACTTGTAAAAAAACTTGAGAGCAATATACAACATTCTTGAAACCAATATCCTTATGTTGTTTTTTTTAGCTATCTCATACTTACTTGTGTTCTAAGTATCATATCATATTGTTTCCGGTTCCCTATTTGATTTGTTAAATGTTTTTAATTATATTCTTCTCATTATGTGGACCTTCAATTTTAATCACTATACTGAATTATTTATTTTCCATCATGTTTATCTATTTCTCTTGCATAAAGTAATTTAAGAGTTTGCATTATTGTGATAGCTTTGCACCCACTAAACATGTTTCTTTTTTATCTTGTTATTTTATTATGCATTATCATTCACAAGTATACGAGGTTGAATTAATTCCTCACCTCACCACACCATGTAACTTTACACAAATACACTTCATTTGCTGATTTGGAATATAGATTGTATATCAAAAGATTTTGTAAAATCTTTATGTTTTAAACGATCTACGTACCTTATATTGATTTTAGATATATCAAATGATGAATCTCACCAGAATGACTATATATCACATATAAATGCAAATACAAATAAACTAGATCATTTGATTGTTAGTTTTTGCTTTACACATCTTATTTTTTGGTTGTTGGATGATTATAAAGCTTTGATGAGATTGCATGGCATTGTAGTATTGTACTATGTTGTCTACTGAAATGTGAATCTACACACCAATAATGGTAACGCACCATATAAGGGTTACTACCACAACATAAAATATAAAATAATAAATTTACCAATTATTCACCGATTAGTTGTTAAATTTGAATTCTATGTGGTGTATATGTGATGATTTTATATAAAATAGATAGCGTATGTTTGCGCTAAAAATATATTACTTATTTTATAGAACCTATCTATATATAACACTAAAATAGTAACTTGAGGGGATATTTGTCACATTCTAAGCCCCATAAGTTTGTTTTTCTCGCCTCTCTCTACTTTTAAATAGTTACCTAAATAAAGATTAAATAATTTTAATTTTTTTAAGATTAATCATATTTCTTAATAAATTAGAAAAGATGTCTTTTTATTAATGTTATTTAGCGAAAATAATTTTTTATAAATTAAGAGTTTTTTTAAAACATCAAATATTTTTAAAGATATGAAATATCTTAAAATTGATGTTTTGAAAAAGTAAACTTCTTTATAAACTAAAAATAATTAAAATTATAAGTTATAATAAGAAACTTTTAAAAATGATATTTTTAATACGGTTTGTATTGAAAAAATGGTTAAATTTTTTGGAAAAAAATGTAAAAATTAAAGTTTAAAAATTAGTATTATTATTTTATTACTTGTAGTTATCACTTATAATTATTACTCATGTGTAATTTTAATCATTTTTTATTTTAAAATATCATTTTAAACTTCATAAACTTTCATTATAATTAATATTTTATTTTTAACTTGTGTAATACACGAGTCTATTAAAGTTATTATTATATAAATAACAATCAACAACTAATCAATTTTATTTTTTCAACCCGTGTATTAGTTATATTTATGCTTTTGTGTTATTTTAATAATTAACTCTCCACCTCCCATGTAAACACGGGTAACTAAAGTTAGTTATACTAATATAAGTTATACAAATATATATATGTACAACTACAAAATCGTAACAGACTTCATGATTTACTTATATTCCCAGTTATATAAAGTGGGACAAGTAAAACATTTGGGTTATTCACAAGCTGACCACATAGAGCTGGGGTCTACACGTACTTGGTATACTTTATAATCAAGCCGAGTCAAGCTTAACTTTCTTTATAAATAATTTAAAAAAAGTTGGCTCGTGCGCTGATTTGAAATATGTTTTTTTAAGTTTTTTAGCGAGCAAGCTTCAAGTCACAAATCACAAGTTATTTGAACACCCCTACACTTAGTATTGAGAAGATGGGCAATGTATAGTAGAATACATTAACAAAAAACATCCTCCACTTTCAAAAAAATTGTAGTACATGTATATGTATTATATGTAAATGTATGTATGTATGTGTGGGATCAAATAAAAATTATATTTATACAAAGTATAGAGACTAAAATTAAAAGTAAAAAAATATTTAGGTTAAATTATAAAAAATATAAAAATATTTGATTAAAATAAAAAAGTTAAAAATTAAAAAGAATAAAACAAAAATTAGATACAACCCATAAATCATATTGTACAACACATAATACAATAAAATAGTAATTAATGTATAATTTCCCATCAACACCCTTTTAGAAAAAAACTCAAATTATAATGATGTTGAAAGTGAAACGATTCTTTTCATGACTTTCTCGAAATAAATTATATACACGCACTTACATAATTGTAGTATACAATGTTTTCAGAACCGGTCTAGTTTTCCCGGTCCGATCACCGGTTCGGGAAAAACCGGCCGGTTCAACCCATTAAAAACGATTCATAGCGAATCGGACCGGCCACCGGACCGATTTCCGGTCGAAACGATCGGTCCGATCCAGTCACAAAAACAATGGTAGTATATGATATGTCACTATTATAATAACTTTTTGTTATTAATTAGTAGAAAGTTATGAGTTTAATTTGATTTTTATAACGAAAATAGACATGTCTAAATTACTTGGATTAATTAGTTGCATTCGAAGTCAAATCCCACTATCCTTGTTCTTTTTAGAGCACTACTATACGTCCCTTTCCTAGAAGTGATTAGCTCCTCAAATTCTTGTGTAAGTTTTATTAATGTGCATCACATTATTACAAGTTTGATTTTAAAATAACTTTTTCATGTGTTTGGAATCATAAAATTCAACTTTTGAAATTGGAATTATAGCTTTTGAGAACACACCATATAGGCAGATGTGATTGGTTAATCTAAGAACCATTGGTGTTGCCGTTGGACGGTTATAAGCTAATACATCACACATCACACACAAATATATATAAGCATGTTTGGTGTAAACTAGGCAAACTTTGGAAAAGGGTTGATATTTTCCTTTCTCCATTTGTTGTTTAATTGGGTTTTGGTCATAAGTTTTCAATTACATAAAAAATTTTGAATAGTAATTTTTATTACAACAGACATATCAAAAAATTAAAAACCCTAAAAAATACATGGAAAAAATACACACACTAAGGACAATGCCAAGAGAAAATACGACATCGATGGTCTAAGAATTTACAACACTCCTGCGCATCCAATTGAGTGCCTTGTCTTTCGTTCTAGATTTCATCCATAAAAAAACATAGAATCTTGATATTTTTAACGTTCTTCTCTGCGGATTATCTTTTATTATAAAAGGTTTGATTTCTTGCTCTCCAAATACACCAACATGGGACTCAGACAATCATGATACATTTTCTGCTTATTCTCTTCACTTGAAACCCATTATGTAACTCCATCAAGTCTTTAAAATTATGAGAGGAAGATTACACCATTGGCTAATATGCATCCAAACCAAATTTACCATATGGCAGGATGTGAAAGGGTGTTCAATAGATTCATCATAGTCACCACAAAGTTTACACAATTTGTTTCCAATTGTGATGTTTCATTTTCGCCTATTCATTTTCGCCTGCCAACTGAATGTGCTAACCTTATATTTCACATAAAGATATATAAACCTGATTGATACGATGCCTGAGAAAATAGCTCTTTAATATGGTTAAGCTCATTTACCTCTTTATCTTCAAATGGAAGGCGCCTCCATCTTCAAAACCATTCCATTATAACATTCTTTAACAACAATACACCTATAATATTCATTTTGACAATGATTAAATTTTAGGATCTGGAATTTGATGAAGAGAGCAAGTCACGTTCCATCATAGCCTATGTTTTCCATTTCGAAAACGCCACCACCATATAGCAAGCAATCTAACATTAGAAGCTTTTAACGAGCCAATTCCAAGAACACCGTATTTGTTTCAAGTTATGACTCCTTCCCATTTTTCCCAATTGATATTTGACTTTTTATCACCACCATCCCATAAAAGATTCCTTTGAATTTTATCCAAAGTCTACAAAATCCTATTAGAGACTCTATATAAAGAGAAATGATAGGAAGGTCTCGACTCTGCAATGGAGAAGATCTGCCATAGAACATAGCTCCCCATCGCCCACTTTAGTACCATAGAGGCTGTTTTTAAGGAGATTTACTTTAAGACCCAAAATAAGGTTAGAACCCCTCAAAATTCAACATAAGTTCCTTATGTTTGTTTCTCTCTAATCTCCTAAAAACCGACGCAGCAGTGATCGATGACGGAATGGTACAAACAAATCAAAGTTATTGGATTTGGTTCATTTGCGTACAAAAAAATATGTTAGAATCAGACCATTATTAGCTATAGACGTTGAGAAGCTTCCATTCCAATGATAAAAAGAAAAAAAGGATAAATGATTCCCTAAAATTCCCTGGTCGGACAACCATTTACGAGGATCGAGCTTTTGAGAGAACCCCAAAGATGCAATTACGCCAATTTAAAGGAAAATCATCTGCAAGTCTAGAAATTTCCAATTTAGAGAATCGAATGCCTTTTCTATGTCGACTTTAAAAATCATGTTTTTTTCTCTTGGGGACTTTGAGCTAGGATAGCACTTCGTTCGCAATTTCAGTTCGATAATTAGGTTTGGTTTCTAGAACATTATTTAATATAAGTGTTCGGTAAGAGTTTAAACAAAAAAGGTTTTAAATCGAAAATTATAAAATCATATTTTATAATAAGGCTATAAACGAGTCGAGCTAGGTGGGCTCAGATTCAGCTAGTTTATAGCTGAGCCAAAATTTTTATTTAAATTAAAATAATGTGTTATTTTATACATATGAACTATTTTTTTTCTGATTTGCTTATCTTAAATCATTGAAGAATTATATAAGATCGGTATTTTAAGGACCGTGATCATCTTTTCATACTTCTATACCTAGTATCACATTAAACAATTATAAAATAATCATATGTGTATGGTCTATTTATATAATCTTATAGGTCCGTTTAGAGGGGTTAGTCACTTACAACACAAACACACAAAGAGGAAAGTGTTATTAGAATACTTAACAGATCAAAATAGGGAACTGGTAACACACTAGATTGATACTTAGAACACAAGCAAAATATGAGACAAAACTAAGAACAAAAAACACAAATAAATGGTTTTAAAGAATGTTGTATATTGCTCTCAAGTTCTTTTACAAGTGTTAAAGCATACATTCAAAGTTACTGTAGATACATGTGTCCCTAGTGTCTAAACTTAATGTAATATGTCTTTATTGTCTTACACATATGTAATTGTACGGGTACCTAATGAAATACAATATGTGGTTGTGCTTATAATGTTGAATATTTCATTGGTTGGTATGTAATAACGCATATTAAACTAACTATATAGGTTGTGGTTGTTTGAATAATATCTAAATCAATTAATGATTATGAAACATATTCAAACTTAATCAGGTGAAGTTCTCATGCGATTGGCCCATGCTAATGGACCATACACATGAACAACTTCATGCTAATGAACCAGACGTACGAATGAACCAGGAGACTGGTTCAGTCGCATGATTGTAACATGAGATTGACTCAGTCGCACGACTGAACACTCAGTCGTGCGAATGGATCAACCGCATGACTCAATCGCACGACTAAACCATGCTAATGGTTCAGTCGCCCGAATGAGAAACCCTAACCTATAAATACCACTTAAATCGTGGAAAACGTGACACTTTGAATTTTTTGATACCTACACGTACCCTAGCCGTCCAGAGACCTCTAGCAACATGTTCCAACTTCATAGATCACAGTAGATCGATTGCTAATCGTTCTTAACGTTTAGATTCAATCGTTAATTGATTCTACGTGCGTTCTCACTGATTGGATCGCCAGTCAAATATGATTCCGCACTATTTGATTCGGTATACGCGTAAATCTGTTAGTATTTGTCCAGTACACGATCCTAACAAGTGGTATCAGAGCTTTGGCTCTAGATTTACGTGTGATTCAATCGTTTTGATATAAAAATTGTGTTTTTACACTAAAAAACACATTTTTTTTGTGTCAAATCGGGTTTTAGGCGTCTCCTGATCATAAAGTTAAGTTTTTTCCGGCATACGGCAATTAGGGTTAGCAAGAAATTCGTGTTTTTGCGTCCAAACACCTTAAACCTACGAATTTTCGAAATCCAGCAGGCCCAGTCGCACGATTGACTTAATCACACGACTGAGTTCATACGCATCCCCCATACGCACGATTGGACTCACTCGTACTTCCATTCGTACGACTGAGAAGACTATTCGCATTATTCAACCGCATTAGTTCATTCGCCCGACTAAGTCATCCGCATTGTTTCATCGAACGATTGAACCATCCGCATAGGTCGATCACCCGAATAGCCCAATCGCACACCTTCATTCGCACTAATACAACAGTTTGGTTTAAAGTTAAAGTTAATAGCAATGGAAGACCAATACTCAACATTAATAACAGGGAGAGACTCACGTATTCAAAACTTACTGCTACTGGAGAATGAAGTGGGGAATCACAACAAGCCCCCAAAGCTAATCACGTTAGACGAATACCCACAATGGAAGCAACATTTCGAGATCTACTTAAATGGATCCCAATCTGTGGGAGTCTATAAATACGGGGTATAGCATGCCAATAGGAGCTGATGGTGTCAAACTCACACTGGGTGGCATGACTGATGGATAGAAGGTCAAATACAATGCTGAAAAGAAGGTTTATGCTTTGCTCACACAGTCAATTCCGAAGGATATTTTCCATCAATTCTCGAATATACACAAGCAAAGAAACTATGGGATGCATTGGAGAAAAATATGACGGAAACGCGTCATTGAAGGCCATAAAGGCTAAGGCTTTAAGGAAGGAGTTTGACAACTTCTCCTCGATGGGAAAAGAAAGCCTAGATGATGTTATCGATCTGTTCTACCACTTGATAAGTGAGATGCACACTCATGGAGTATCAACGTCAATGGAGGACAAAGTGTCTAACTTTGCAGATGGGTTGCCGGAGAAGTGGGTTTCATTTGTCTCCAATCTCAGAAAGAATGGTATGCTAACGAAGTTAGATATCAATGATTTCATTCTGAAGCTCAGAGAGGAAGAACTAAGGATGAAGTATAGAGCACAAAAGTCTTCCTATGATCAGAACCCAGCGCTATACAATGCGACTCCTCAAGCCAAAACATCTGGAGCACCTCTTCAGACAGCTTTTGTATCTAGCTCGGCTGGTCCTTCTCAAGCCTCTACTTCAGGCTCAAAAACGTCAGGGTCGTCTAGTACCCAATACATTGTATCTGAAGCTAATGCAATAAAACTGAAGACCGAGAACTTCGGTAATGTGACAGTTGAGGTAGCCAAAGAGCACATGGATCTCTTAGCTGTGGTAGTCCACTCATATGATGGACTAATTGCTGGTAAAATTAGGAACTGTCATCTAGCAGATGAGGATTATGAGCAGGTGGACGAGACAGAACTGGAGCGGATGGACATAATATGGGCCTTAGCAAGTGTTGTCCAGAGAGCTAAGAAGTTTGTCAAAAAGACCGAACAGAACTTGATTGCAACTAAGGACACTACCTTCGGCTTCGATAAGACCAAAGTGACTTGTTTCAACTGCGGTGAGAAAGGGCACTTCAAAAGAGAGTGTGTGAAGCCAAAGAAGACTGGCAATGGGAATCATTTCTCCTCCTTCAATCATCAGGATAAACCCACTAGCAGTCCTACTTCATCAAGCAAGGATCCCAAAGCCTTGACTGCTCATGATGATGAAGGACAGGACTGGAGCTTTCGGTTTGTCTCACCGGGAGAATCCAATATCGCTAATGTGGAGGATATTGATGATGATTCGGCTAGTGAAGGAGATATAGCAGTCGAACTTGCGATGTCAAACTCAGAAGAGAGTGCGCCGGTGGTCAACTACCTGCCTGAAGAAGGGAAAACTGCAACAACGTTAGAATTACCAGCTCTAGAAACACCAGACTCTGCATTGATGGCTGATTCATCAGAACCCTCTCAGGTAAGTACCACTGACCAACTTTTTAATAATCATGCTTGTTCTGACTGTAATAAATTTAAGGAAAGCATTGATTTAAAATTTTCTAGGTATTATATCATAATGATAACTTAGTAAAGGACTTGGAACTGTGCACTGAAGCTAATAGAGTTCTAAAACAAAATGAGCATAGTTACAAGGAAAAGATAGATCTTTTGAACAAATAGCTTAAGGAAACAAAAGTAGTAGCCTTTAACCAAGTTAATGACATTAGGTACTATCTTAACTCCCTAGAGGACACTAAGAAACAAAAGGCAGTTTAAGAAGTAGAAGTTAATTCCTTAAAGCAAAAACTGCACAGTTGGACAAGCTCATCTCATATTGTCCAAAACTTGTGAGAGAGATAAACAACGGGGAGGGATTGGGTTATAAAGTGGTTCCACCACCACATGAGATCTTGATGAACACAAAATATAAACCAATCGATGATAATCCAATCAAGGATCATGTGGTGTCTACTCCTCATGTAAGTGATCCAGATTCCACATGTAAATCAAATGAATCTGGTACTAAACAAAAGGAGGCCACTTCAAAGGCAAAAGGTAAAATGCATTGCATTAATCTGGACAAAGAGTTTGAAAAGGTTAATATAAAGTCTAGGTCAATCAAGTCTAATTCTAAACCCAAAAAGACCAAACAGGTTAACCACCCACGTGTGTCAAGTCAAAGTCCAGATAATAGAAAAGGAAAAGATGTTAAAACTATTAAAGCAATTAACTTTGTTAAACCAGACAAAACATCTAAACAAGAAGAGACAAAACCTAAACAGAGTAAGGTCACCCGGGTGTCACATACATCTCCACAAAAACAGTTAAATCGTAAAGTCAAAAGCAGATCATGCTACAATTGTGGAGAGTATGGACACATTGCATCTCATTGTCCTTACTATCAGACACCAAGGAGGAAAGTTGAACTTCCAGAATAAATACCTAGCCCTTTTAAGAGGAACTCAGTGACGCCACCTGAACGGGATAGTGAACCTAAAGTTCAACACATTAGTCAGTCATCTGTTTATTACAAACGGGCCTTACACAAAGTTGGCTTATGAAAGGAAAAATCGACCTCATTGTCTGATAGTGAGAACAAGAAGACATCTGAGCTTCCCTTACCCTCGAACGGTCAATGGGTTACATTTATGATGTGTGATGCCTTTGGGAAACCCAAGCTTGTGAAGGCTTGGGTACCTAACATGAACTAATGTTTTCAATTGAATGTGCAGGGTGTTCGTTATAGTGCTGAAACCAACATGTGGATTATAGATAGCGGAGCATCCAGGCACATGATAGGGAATATGGATCTCTTATCAAACACCAAACAGATAAAAGGAGGTCATGTTTCATTTGCTGGAAACAAAGGTGGGTACATCACAGCTCAAGAGGAAGTAGGTAACTAGAAAGTGAAGTTTGACAAGGTAAACTACGTTCAACAACTTCAAAATAACTTGCTTTCTATTTCTCAATTTGTGATAAAGACTTTAAGGTAGTATTTGACAACAAGAAGTGCTATGTACTGAAAAAGGACTATGTCATCCCGGAGGATCAAGTATTAATGCCTGCCTAAGATATAAGGACCTTTATGTCTTGGATCTATCAAAGGCCTCCACAATGGATCATGAAGTTCAGTGCTTCTTGTCAAAAGCTAATGAGAAGGAATCCATCTCCTAGCATAGGAGAATGGGACACATTAATCCCCGAAGATGAATCACTTGATTTAGAATGATCTAGTGAGAGGAGTTAACGTCAAAAACTTCCAACTTCCAGATTTCTGTGTTGCGTTTCAAGAAGGGAAAACAGACGAAGAAGTCTCATAAGGAAAAGAAAGTTTATTCTATCGAACTTCCTCTTGAACTTCTTCACATGGATCTGTTTGGTCCAGTCAGTACAAGAAGCATCGCAGGGGACTTGTACTGCTATGTAGTTACTGATGACCACTCAAGATTCACTTGGGTGATGTTTCTGAAATTCAAATCAGAGACATTTGAGTCATTCAAGGAATTAGTAACTACTCTGGAGTCCCTATACAAGTTGAAGGTACGTCAAGTGCGCTCAGACAACGAAACCGAGTTCAAGAATCAATGGATGGAGGCTAACTGCAAGGAAAAGGAATTGTGCATGAGTTCACTTATGCTTACACTCCTCAGATGAACGGCATTGCTGAAAGGAAGAATCGTAGCTTGATAGAGACAGCATGGACGATGCTAGCAGACTCAAAACTGCCTATCCAATTTTGGAATGAAGCAGTTGCAAATGCGTGTTATACGCTAAATCGGGTTCTGGTAGTTAAACGCCATGGAAAGACGTGCTACGAGCTACTACAACGACGTAAACCCAATCTTGACTATCTCGAGCCATTTGGCGCTCCGTGCACCCTACTGAAGAAGACTCAGGAGGGAAAATTCAGTGAGAAGGCTGATGAAGGTATCTTTCTAAGATACAACATACCGAACAAGAGGGTCTACAACAACTCTATGGGTCAGGTAGAAGTGTGGTGTAATGTTGATGTTCAGAGATATACCACACCACCTGCTGGAAAAGGACCCGCCTTCTTTTTCGACTATGATGGATTCTTCAAGTCCTTCAACATACCACTCTCCACTCTGATGATGAGTTAGCAACAAAGATGTGTATGATGTTCTAAACACACCAGCTTAGGAATCTACATCATTTGGACTACAAGGCGATTCATCTAACAACTCAGGGGGAGCACTTGAAGATAGTGACTCTTCCTCTGATGAAGAAGCTGTGGAGACTGATCAAAACAACCAAGAGTAATAGGTTCCTCCTACCAATAGTCCACAAGCATCTGACATTGATGCCTCTGCGTCTTTAGAATCTCAGACTCCTACTGCCTCAGATATTGAACCGAATGTTCATAATCTTGATTCTGAAGTAGTTGTTCCAACCACTCCTGGATCATAACTAAATGTCTATCATCCTTTGGATAATGTCAATGGAGATGTGAGATCAGGAGTTCAGACCAGAAATCAGTTATATTCAGCTGATTATGCCTCGGTGATGGAAAAATGTTATCTTCATGATGGTGCATATCGTTGCTTTGTGTCTCAGTTCGAGCCAAAGTATGTTAGTTAAGCCCTGAATGATGAGGCATGGGTGAGTACCATGCAAGAAGAACTTCTTCAGTTCAAGAAGCTAGGTGTATGGACTCTGGTGGATAGACCTAAACGTGCTAAGGTCATTGGCACAAAATGGGTCTTGAAATGCAAGAAAGATGTTCAAGGCGTGATCATCAGAAACAAGGCTCGACTTGTTGTTCAAGGATTTCGAGAAGTTGAGGGCATTGACTACAATGAAGTGTTTGCACCCGTGCCAAGAATGGAAGCAATCCGTATCTTCCTTGCCTACGTATCATATATGAAGATTAAAGTTTATCAACTTGATGTGAAGAGTGCATTCCTTCATGGTGAAATCAGAGAGATAGTGTACATCAGTCAACCCGAGGGATTTGAGGACCCATATCATCGGGACAGAGTTTACAAAATCGGCAAGGCTTTATATGGGCTTCATCAAGCTCCTAGAGCCTATTATGAGAAACTCTCAACTCACCTTGTGAAACACGGCTTTCGTAGAGGTGTCATTGACTGCACACTGTTCATTAAAGAAAAATATGGTGATTTACTGCTGGTCCAAATCTATGTCGATGACATAATCTTCGGTTCAAAGAACGAAGATCTATGTAAAGAGTTTGAAGCAGTAATGAAGGCTGAGTTTGAATGAGTGCCATGGGAAAGATGAAATTCTTTCTTGGGTTACAGGTTGATCAGACACCAAAAGGGATTTTCCTATATCAGACCAAGTATGTAGGAGATATCCTCAGTCGTTTTGACATGGAGAATGCTTCCGCAGCTGGGACTCCACTTGCTACAAACCATGATGTAGCACCCGACGAGAATGGTGATCTGGTCGATGCCACCATGTACCGAGGAATGGGGGATCTCTCATGTACCTCACTACCTCAAGACCTGATATCATGTACGCGACATGTTTATGTTCAAGATATCAGGAAAGCCAAAAGTTAACCATCTGATAGGGGTCGAAAGGATCTTTCGTTATCTGAAGGGTACTCCAACACTTGGGTTGTGGTATCCTCATGATGATGACTTCGAGCTAACATCGTATAATGACTCGGACTACGGTGGCTACAAGATGAACTACAAGTCTACATCAGTGAGATGTCAATTCTTTGGGAGGAGATTAGTGACCTGGCAGTGTAAGAAGCAGACCTCGGTTGCTTTGTCAACATGTGAAGCCGAATACGTTGCTACTGCAAGTTCCTGTTCACAAATCATATGGATTCAACAGCAAATCCTGGACTACGGTTTGAAATTCTCTTCTACTCCTATTTTTGTTGATAACTCTGCTGCGATTGCAGTAACTAAAAATCCGGTCCAACATCCTAAGACCAAACACATCGGCATAAAATATCACTTTATACGTGATTGTTTTGAAAAGAACCTAATCTATGTGATTAAAATAGATACTGACTTTCAACGCGCTGACCTCTATACAAAGGCTTTTGATAAACCACGTTTTCTATATTTGTTAGAGGTCAACGGCACGGCGTTAAAAAGAAAAGTGATGTAATTCCTGATGATGACCATGTGTAGTCCGATGAGTATAGTCAAATTTTCTTTTAATTTTGGTTTTTTTATTTATTTATCTATTTTATTTTAAGTAGTCAAATTAAATTGATGTTATTTTGTCGCCTATTAAAATCCTAAAAAGCATAAATCGGTTATGGTTTTAGAATTTATAGGGGGAGAATAGGTCAGTTAGTAACATTAACAAAAAAAACAAGGGAGGAGGAGAGGCTAGCTGATAGAAAGTATATCGTATATATGATACCGATTCAATGACTATGGAAAATGATAGTACACAGGAACACACCACTTGGGACTTTAAAAGTTTAAATAAAATAAGATGCGAAGTTCAAAGTATAAGTCTGTGTAGTTTGAGCAATATAAAAGGAAAAATGATAGTAAAACTAGCTACTACTAAGGTAACACAAAGAAAGTAGACCTAGAGGTTGTTAGACCACAGATGACATGTCGGTAGATTCAACACAATAGATGATTAGACCTTGTGGTGATCTCAAGAACAAACTAAGTTGTTCAATAAGTTATGGGTTAACATCTTATCCCTGGTTAACACAATCAACAAAATTCCAATAAGGGGTGACGAGCAGAATAAGTGCCACAAAGGTGAGCGTAAGACCAAAATATGAGCAAAAGCAATCAAACTAATAACTTATGTTGTTTGTGAGAACTATGCAAAAAGATTAAAATTGCTCAAATAAGAGGATAGGTTATGTGCCTCTCTGGGTGGCACTGACCTGAGGATAATCATAACCTATATATCCTAGAATTCATTGTTGTTTGCCGCCTCTCTACTGTGCGGTGGCACTGACCTGAGGCTTGGCTTTTCTCTGAAAGTTCTAAGAATAGTTTCTTCTTGAAAACTACCTTGAGACCGCTCAAAAATCTCCTGAGGAACATTGGTTACCATATAAGTGTGGGATCCACAAATGCTTGTTAAAACAATCCAACCTTAAACTATCACCAATCTGTGTCAAAAGTTTGTGTATGGATTTAAGAGGGCCAGTATACTGACAATCATCGTGGCTACAATTCTTGAAAGTCCAAATCAATGTGGCGATCTAATAGTACTAGTATGATTTCCTAAACTTGCTAACGACTCTAGATGAAAAACGAGAATTGAGCATCAAAAGGTGTTGATAACATGTCCCAAATGATTTGACTTGCCTGTATCATTCCAAATTGAATTGGTCCATTTATGGTCAAAATTAATTGAAGCTGCCTATTCCAGAACTGAATCCATTAGATTTCTATCTTAGGATTTACACCTCACACAAAACGTCAAAAACAAGTTTTAGTTTTGTATTTCAGTTTAAGTCTTTCATTTGTTTAAATTTAGTCAAATTCAGTTTGTTTGATATCGGACTACGTCATGGAATTCAATAGGGGATTTAATCACCATAAGGGGTCACATCTAAGGTGACCACACGTGTTTTCAAATGAAAAATCAGTCACGTCTGAGGTGACCACACGTGTTTTCAAATGAAAAATCAGTCACGTCTGAGGTGACCACACGTGTTTTCAAATGAAAAATCAGTCACGTCTGAGGTGACAAATTGCTTAAAAGGATCACGTTTGAGGTGATCAACAGTTTTACAAGTTAAAAAGATCATGTCTGAGATGATCAAATGCTCAAAATGTTCATTCAAAAGTTAAAAAGGGTTTAAGTGAGGAATAGTCATAAAGTCAAAATCATGAGTACGATCAAATTGCACGACTGGACCATAAGTATGGACTACCTTATAAATGGACCATGCTCATGCACTAAATAACTGAATGGCAGATAAGTATGAACCATTCACCCGGATGGCTTATCAGAATGAGCCAGTCGACCGAATGGAACTGTGCGAATGAGTCAGTTGCCCGATTGAAATCCAGTCGGCCGACTGAGTGTGATCGACTGAACCAATCGCACGACTGAGCTCCATTTGCCCGAATGAACTGAGCGAATGGGTCCAATCGGCCAATTGAAATCAGATTCAATATAAATAGGGCCATAGTCGATCACATTCAACTCATCATCCCCAATCGCCCTAAAATCGCACAGCCTACTGTTACTCTGCCAAAATTCCCTCTGACCCAAATTGCTTGCTTATTCTGATCTTCTGATGTTCGTTGTTGTTTATACAGTAAAATACGGTGTGAACATGCCAAAAACTCCGTCGATTAGATTCCAAAATCAAGAAATTGACCCTAACAAGACCCGAGACTTTAAATGAACTAATAACCTAACTAAACCAAGTAAAATGTTGAAATAAAGGTTATTAGGTTATTAGTATAGTGAATGCGCATCTAAAGTACCATTCCACGACGTCAAATTGCAAGATTTGGTTAAAATTCGAATCTCAGTCGACCGAACAGTGGGTCATACGACTGGACACCAGGATGAACTCCAATCGCACGACTGAGCTGGTTGAATGGCTCAATCGGCCGAATGGATCATACGAATGAGCTCAGTCGGCCGACTGAACCAATCGCAGGCTCAGTTAACCGATTGAACTCAGTCGCCTACTCAGTCACCCGACTGAATCTAGTCGCATGCCAATTCAACCGACTAAACACAGTCGCATGGTTCAATCACATGAATGAACCAGAATGAATTCAACCAAGATAATTAGAACTTATTTGTGTCGTGTGGTTATCTAATGTCTATGTGTCTTGTGTTACAGATTGATGGCTGACCGTGGTCCATCAACCCCAAGCACAAATCTGTGCTCATTTAGATGCCACGACTTGGAATGGTGCCGAGTTTGTGGGATCATTGCTTTCCTCAAGCGATCCAGGATCTACAAGGCGATATCTACACCATGCACTCCCTACAGGTCTATTCAGCAGGCCTTCTAGGAGGGGGCATCGGTTGACCGCTCTCATGAGCCGTATAGCATCAGGAGCTCTATTTTTGGGATGGATATTGAGGTCACTGTTGAGGATATCATGCATGTACTTGGGTTGGGTGATGATGCAGACCACCCTACCAGACTTCACCCGCTGACTGTGAAAGGGTGCTTCTTGAGGATGAAGTACACTAGGGATATTAATGCAGGTGTGCTCAACAAGAGCAACCTGTGTCCCCAGTACAAGTACTTGGCACATGTCATCCTCAAGTGCTTGCTTCACGAAGGGGTGGGTTTGATGTTCTTTCAGACCAGATTCAAAATGCATACGTGGCACTGGTACTAAACCACCCTTTTAGCTTCTCGAGCATGATATTCTCTTACTTGATAGAGAATCTGGAGGTGAAGGGCAAAGAGGGTTTCTGCATGTACCCTAGGTTTCTTCAGATGATTTTGATGAGAAGTTGCCCACACTGCCCAAGGAGAGCCACGACGCTGTGTCGTTGGAGATCATGGATGATACGACACTGGGTCGTATGAAGGTATACCAGAGAAAGCAGGTCAACCCCCGGTGAAAAGACTCATCAGCCATTTGGCTGAGGTTGATTACGTGGCGCCAGGGAGGCCTAAATGGTGCCACGTAGATAGTGATTCGGATGTCGAGCAGCTGGAGCTCCCTGAAGATGACTCCGACGACGACAACAGCGGTGATGATGGAGATGTAGGGCCCACTCAACTGAGGGCCCCCACTACTGATATAGCATCTCCAGAATCCACCAAGGTAGAACAGAGGCTGCAGGGTTCCATCAGGACTTTCATCTTGACGAGGAGGAGGAGACAGACGAGGAGCCCTTGACTCGGACTGTGGGGAGCAGGGTGGTTGCCACCGACCGAGGTATTCAAGAGGCTGGTGGATGCCCTGGCGAGTCTAGGGAGGCTGATATTGATCCCAGTTATGCCCCCGATCAGCCCAGCAGCGTTCCAGGGGGAGCATCCACCCCGAGGGGCTCGAGGAAGAAAAGAATGGCTCAGCCCCACGGTTCGGAGAAAAAGAGGAGGAGGATGACATTTATCACTACCACCACTACTACCACCACTTCCACCACTCCACCTACTACCACCACACCACCTACCACAACTACCACTATTCCATCCACCACCATATCTACCACCTCACACACCACTACCACACCCACTCCACCATTTACCCGCATACCATCCACCTCAACTACAGCTCATCCACCACCACCTTCATCTATACCACCCCAATCTTCACCACTGTCACCACCACCACTAGCCACCAAGCTAGACCGTCATCTTTTCCCTCCTTCCCATCTGATCCTCTCTACCTCCTAATGGGGTAGAGGAACAGATCTCGGCACTGAACCGTATGGTGCTGAAGCTGTTGGCTGCCGATGACGAGAAGATTGCCCAGATTCGTCAGCTAGTAGAACTTACTGCTGCACAATCTCTGTAGATATCTCAGCAGGCATAGCTGATAGAGCAGCAGGCACAACTGATAGAGCAGCAGGCATAACAGATGGCTACTCAGAGCTCAGAGATATCCCAAATCCAGGAGCAACATGTCCAATCAGCAAAACGGATAGAGGAGTTGGAGGCGACCAACAAGACCATCATGCTAAGGCTCAAAGGATCAAAGGATGAGCCCTTAAAGATCAAAGAAGAAGATGGAGATGATGGTGATGATGATGACAGTGATGATGATGATGATAGTGATGATCAAGGGGAGGATACTGATGCTGGTGATGATGTTGATGATGATGATGATGGAGATGATGATACTTCTGCTGTGGGTGCCACATCTACAAGTGAAAGGAGGACCAAGAGAGCTCAAGACCAAGGTGCCTCCACATCAGCTCCGTCAGCAGAGGAGCACATGATACAAGACAAGAGTAATGCTTAGTTGTTTATGTTATTTAAATCATGTGTATTTGAATCTTGTATCAAATTAGTGTAATTAATGTTTATATTTATTGTTGATGTTTACTACTTTGATTGTTGACTAATAGTTGATGTGTTACATGTTTTAAATCAAGTAGATCCAAACTATCAAAGAGATGAATATGATGTTGCTCCCCTCCAACAGATCAAGACTCAGCTCACGATGATTCTTGATCTGCAGGGAATAGTCAGGAGATCACTGAATTACACTCCTAAAAAAGGAGAGATAATTCATGATCTCACCGACGAGCAACTTGCTGAAATATTCTGACTCAATCCAGATGAGATCATGAAAGATGCTCCAACAAGCCATGTGGAAAGTGACGAAGAGCTCAACGACGTTGATGAGATCGAGATTGAAGATGTCACGAACCAACACTATCCAGAGTACACTGACATTGAGGGTAATGTTGTTCCCAATCTGGGCGACAACCTTGTCAGTGAAACTTTTGAGACTCTGGATAAAATGGAAGAAGAGTCTGACAAGAAAGAAGATACGGTCCAAGCCTCGGAAGCTGAAGTCAATATCAGAAAGGCTGAGTGGGCTGCATGCTTTGAAAAAATAAGAGCTCAACGCAATGCTTCAATGTCAACTGTCTACACCAAGCTGTACAAAGTGAAGAAACATCACAAGGTGTCAGGAAAAATCATAGCATGGGCGTATTTTGAAGATCTCAACGTTTATGTAGTTAAATGTGAGAAGGGTATTGAGTACTTCAAGTTCCCACATGACCTGAAGACTCTTCCTGGATTTGAGCTTAACTAGTTAGCAAAGTTAAAATTGCTATACCTGACCCACGCAAAATGTCAGGCTGGTTTGAAGCAGCTCTAAAAAGAGAATACCACACCAGATGGGTCAACTTCAAACCTCAACTGCCAACGAGGTATATCAGACGGTCTGAGGTTGATACCATAACTGGAAAACTGAAAGTAGTGCTGAAGTGGAGTCCTCCGCACATAATGTCTAAGATCCCTCTACGGGAAATGCCACAGAACTTCACTCCACACTTTAAATGGTGGTACTATGATTGGAGGACAAGAGAGGCAGTCATAGTTTTGAACAAGAATGGTGTAATGGAAACCATCTGGGTGTTTGACCCAATGTGGCTTACGAACTTGTCTGCTGATGATGTCTATACATTATACAAGTGGCCACTATTCTATGACTCTCAAGATATTGTACAAGCTCTAAAATTTCAGAATGTGATAAGACTCTGTTTTGCTTTTGAGATACATGCCGGAGTCACTAGAGAAGAGAAGTACAAGAAGTTTGAGGAACTTATGAAGGATGTAAGACATTATACAAAACTAGGTCCAAAGGGGAGTTTGTAGATACATGTGTCTCTAGTTTCTGAACTTAATGTAATATGTCTTTATTATCTTACACATATGTAATTATATGGGTACCTAATGGAATACAATATGTGGTTGTGCTTATAATGTTGAATATTTCATTGGTTGGTATGTAATAACGCATATTGAACTAACTATATAGGTTGTGGTTGTTTGAATAATACCTAAATTAATTAATGATTATGAAACATATTCAAACTTAATTAGGTGAAGTTCTCATGCGATTGGCCCATGCTAATGGACCATACGCATGAACAACTTCATGCTAATGAACCAGTCGTACGAATGAACCAGGAGACTGGTTCAGTCGCATGATTGTAACATGAGATTGACTCAGTCGCACGACTGAACACTCAGTCGTGCGAATGGATCAACCGCATGACTCAATCGCACGACTAAACCATGCTAATGGTTCAGTCGCCCGAATGAGAAACCCTAACCTATAAATACCACTTAAATCGTGGAAAACGTGACACTTTGAATTTTTCGATACCTACACGTACCCTAGCCGTCCAGAGACCTCTAGCAACCTGTTCCAACTTCATAGATCGCAGTAGATCGATTGCTAATCGTTCTTAACGTTTAGATTCAATCGTTAATTGATTCTACGTGCGTTCTCACTGATTGGATCGCCAGTCAAATATGATTCCGCACTATTTAATTCGATATACGCGTAAATCTGTTAGTATTCGTCCAGTACACGATCCTAACAGTTACAAGGACCTGAGATACTTTATATTACATCCTACAGTAGGTCATACTTTGAAGGCCAGCTAGAAACATTAGAACTAGACAACAAAATCAAATCTAGAGTCAAAAGAAATATTTCTTTTTGACTTGTGACTATGACATGCCATAGATCACATCCTAATATATTACCAAAAGGATAAAAGTATATAAAGTTGAAAGCACAAACTCAACACCTCAATGTACAGTTTACCAAAAACATAGATCTCTTCACCAACTTGTGAAAGTTGGTGAGTCAACAAAGTTGCAGTGGAAGTGTTCCAGCTTTATGGTAAACTACATCAGATAATCTGTCTTTATTTCTTGGCTTCGGAAGACTTTGTCTTTGAAGCTTGGGAAGACTTTGTCTTTGAAGCTTCGGAAGACTTCACTTTAAACTTCAAAAGATGTTGGTTTTGGCTTCGGAAGATTTTACACTTGGAATATTTTTAGTGCATGGTGTAAAACTTCTAAAACATCTTCACTTCTGTACTTCAATGCATGCATGCAACAAGACTTTGGAGTTTTAGGTGCATCAGTCTTACATAAAACCTTACTAATCTGTTAAAATTTTGATTTATAATTTATATAATTAGGTTTAAAAATAAACGAGCTAACAAACTGCCAACTCCGGTTAACGAGCGAACCACGAGCCAATCTGACCTTAGGCTAGTCTCGACTAATTTACAAACTGAGTCGAGGTGGCAATGCTCATTTATAAACGAGTTGATTTGAGCGAGCATATTTTCATGCTTAATCTCGCATCTTGTAACTAAAAACTTGGTTTATATCAGTGAAGATTACCAGTATAGGCAGTAGCAAAACTTGAACTAGTTTATAAAAAGGTGCGGGGTGCAAGTATAATTTTTTAGGGGGGAGAACTCTCTCTCTCTATCTTTATATATATATATATATATATTATATATATATATATATATATATATATATAGGGTCCAAACATTATAAAAAGTGCAATTTTCATTTGAAGCGTACAAAGTCGCTAGAGCGTGATACATGTCGTTTGGGAGGTGGTAATTTTGTCCGCGACACAATTACAAATATAAAGTAGATAATTACGCGAGTTAGGTTAATAATTACGCAAGTTAAAATTAATCAGGTTATAAATAATAATTACGCAAGTTATATGATAATTATCCAAGTTATTTTCATAATTAGGCGGTTAATTATCACGCAACTTATACACACATCAAATATACGTTTTTAAAATATGTTAATTTAAAAAAAAGTAGCAATACTATACTCAAATAAAAGAGAATAAAATTTTATGGTGTGATTTGTATTTAAACTAATGTCATATAAAAAAGTTATATGCGTTAAAAGATTAGGGTAGTTTAAAAATATCTACAGTTGTACGCTATTCCAAATCTATCCATCCAGCCCCTTTCTTTCGTGATTATTCAGATCTCTAATCTGAATCATTATATCCTTAAATCAAAGGTTGAAATTACGTTTACACTTCGCATAAAAACATTGTTAAACTATAGAGCCAAAATTTAACATTACCGGTCCTAAAATTAACACTACTGACAAAAAAAGGGGTGGTGGCCCCTCCATCCCTATGAAGCTCCACCTACTATAACTATTTGTCAATTTATTTTCAAATATAAACCATTAAGTTATAAAATTCTAAATTAATCATTCAACTAGACTGAATATGTGTCAAGGATGTGTCTAATCGTATATACATATATTTTATATGAAAATTCACACAATTTGTTTTAATTTAATTAAACGATTATCATTTTTAGACTAACTACACACAATATGCAAGTGAACTTAATATATAGTAGTATAGTTTAAGGTAAAAACTATCGTCACATAGAAACAATGGCTCCCAATACTAAATCATCATCACTATTTAACTGATCAATTTAGTTTAGATTTGTGAATATTGAAACTGACTAAAATGATTAGCAACTTAAAATAACAAAGTAAGAAAATAAAGATGGAGATGCAGAATCATTTAATAATACCACTTGGACTTTGACTCCATTTAGAGTAACAACAACAACTAGCATAAACTCGAGATGAGACCATATTTAACACATGATACATGGAAGTAGCCTAAACCCCCATCAAGGATATCTAAACATATAACTATTCGAAAAGCTAGAACGATAAACATATAATAGCCACCTAAAGTTATGTCATGATGAACTAATAAAAATATTATATGAATATTAATAATGAACTAAACTCCCTTTATGGTAAATTAATTCCATAAACTTTTGGAAAGTTAACACGATAAACACATGACAACCACTTCAACTTGCATAAAAATAGACAAAACAATAACTACCCTTTAATTCATGAACATAAAACTATGATTACAAAATCAATTTATAACCATTGACAAGAGAAATTCATAACATACATCATGGTTTTTGAAACATAAGCATAAGATGCACATTTGCCAAATTTTACTAAACCTTTAACACTCATTCACCATTCCTAATCAAATGTTATAAAGTTACACACAAAAGATGCAATCATATGTATAAATGTTGAAAAGACATGAGGTTCTCCAATATAACATTCTTAAAACACCTATAAGGTTGAATATTTCATCAAACTAGAATAAAATATACATAACCATTGAAGAATAATAAGTTCATCATGACATTAACATAAAGAACACCAAGAATTATTTACAAATTGTTAAATTATATTAAGTTTCATCTAATCCAAGTGATAATAAGTGTTTAGCCCATGACGCTTACGTAAAACACATCCAAACTCAAGAACATAGAATAACTCATAGTAAATCTGGAGAAATTCAAACTTATTTTGAGTGAAAATAGAGTGGTTTGATGTTAGATCCTTTTTAAAAGTGTGAAATCTTTTCTTTGCCTTTAAATCTCCTGAAGATCTTGAGAGCTTTTGAGAAATGCTTAAAATCATCTAAGGGTTTGAGGAAGACTACAGTTTGAAAGGAAATGAAAGTTATATTGAAAATGAGGCGTATTGGGGTTATAAACTTATTTTTTGCCCGAATATGGCCAATTTTGAAGTGACATGACCATATTTGCAGGACCGGTGAAGGGTGGTCACTTACAACACAACAACACAAAGAGGAGAGTAACGTAACTTAATCAAAGAGTGAACTGGATTAACCACAAGTAAAGACACTAAGATTACAAGTAATTAAGAGACAGAACACAAGAGCACGATACATAAGGAGATGGTTTTCAAGGTTGCACTATATTGCTTTCTCAATGTTCTATTACAAGTGTTACAAAGCATAAAGGAAAGTTAAAAAAACATGAGATACTTATACTACATCCTACAGTCGGCCATACTATGAAAGCCAGCTAGATACAATTGACTAGACACAACACAAAATCAATTGTAGAGTCAAAAGGGCAGATTGCCTTTTTGACTTTGTGACTATGACATGCCATAGTTCACATCCTTATCTATTACAAAAGGATAAAGTACATGAAGTAGAAAGTTTACAGACTCAAGACCTCAATGTACAGTTACCAAAAGCATGGACCTTTTCACCAACTCATGTAAGTTGGTAACTTTACAGAGTTGCAGCGGAAAGGGGTCCAGCTTTATGGAAAAGTACATCAGATGCATGTTGCTAAACGTCTTCGGAAGAAATCTGTCTTCAAGAGTTGAGCTTCAGAAGACTTTGTCTCTGAAGCTTCGGAAGACTTCATCTTTGGCTTCAGAAGATATTGGTCTTGGCTTCAGAAGATTTCACACTTAGAATATTTCTGTTGCTTTTGTGAAGCTTTCGAAGCATTCTTCTTCAGTACTTGTGCAGCATGCATGCAAAAAGACTTTGTGTGTTTGGTTGCTTCAGCCTCTTCATATAATCTCTACAAACTCCCCCTAGGCTAATGCTACCAAAACACCTTTAAGACTTCAGATTTCAACAGTCCTCATCAGGATAATGACCAGCCCTTTCTTCATGTGATGATCAGGATCCTTCAGACTCTCAAAGTGTCTTCTCATGTTAAAAAGATCATGCAAAGGCAGATTGAACATGTCTTGCCATATGTAGACATTCTCAATGCCATGATCTCTAATGACATGCCACCTTTCTGGATTTGTAGTGTATGTACAGAACATGATGGGTCTTTCTGATACTAGAGGAGCTATTGGAATGGGAGATGATGGAGCATCCTCTGGTTGCACATCCTCAGGATGTTCTGACTCATCCTGAGGTTCAGAAAAGGATGCAGTCTTCTTCTTCTTTAGATTTGGTTTTAAAGCCATCCTTTTCTTTCTTTTTATCACTTTTAACTAAGAAGACTAGCCTGAAGCACCTGATTGATCTTCATTATCTTTCTCAGTTGGGTCTTCCTCTCTCAAAGGTTCAGAAGGAGAGAGAGGTTGGCCCTACTGTGGATCAAAAGATGAAGCTTGCTAATATTCAACAGGAGGTCCAGGTTGTGTTGTCTCTGGTTGTTTAACCTTAACCTCCACTTCAGGTGGAGCTTGACTTGGAGGGTAGTGTAAGTCAATCAGCTCTCCACTCCTTATCTTCTGCTTGATCACCCTGATATGCTCATCCATAGTGGATAGAGACATAGGGCCAAGTCTCCTTTCGAAGAATCCATACAGCTTCAAGAAGCTCACCATCCTCTACCTGTCTGCAGATTTCTTCATACTCTTCTGGATGATGACTCTTGACTTAGCAGCTTCTTCCCTTAGCTTTCTTTTGGTTGTCTTTCTTTCCTTGACTACCTCAAGTTCAAGCTGTTTGAGATACTCAAACTTGACATAGTCATAGGATAAGGGAAGAAGTGCTTCTGCTTGATAGAGGCATGTGGCACTCAGGTAGTTGATCATCTTGATCATGTCTTCTTCTTTATCTACCTGAGGTTCTTGTTGAACCACATCCTCATATGCAGGACTTTCTTGAACTGGGGAGAGAGTAGGCACATGCTTGTACAATCTTTTCTTTCTTTTGTTTTCTTTAATTTGTACCAGTAGCTCTGCATCTTCTGCCTCTTTCTTCTCCTTTGACCTTTCCAAGTCAACTAGTTCATTCAGTTCCTCCAAGGGGAGAGAAATGACATTGTCTATGTCATAGTTCCTTGTCTGCATGTAGTTTATCCTGACTGCCTTTAACTCATCATTCTGAGTATCTGGTCTGGGGGCAGCCCTAATAGCAGACTCCATGAGTCTTGCAGACTCAGAAGAGGAACTTTCTCCCATCAGCTTCTTTTTCCTCTCTCTTTCCTCCTCCTCAATCTCCTCAGATGTCATTTTTCTTTTCCCTTTGTCACTCACAGACCTTTGTGACTCAGGGTGGAGAGAGCTTTAGCCTTCATTGCTTGATGTAGCTTCTAAGCTCTAGCCAGTGAGAGGTTGAGAAGCACCTTCACCAGCAGGTGTCTCAAAAAGGGAATTGATCTCTGCAACAGTTTTTGGTGATGAGACAGGGCTCTCAGGTTCTATCACTGGGCCTTCAGTCAAGGTTTCCCCTATAAAACTAATCTTAGGGTTTGCCTCAACCTCCAGTTGACTGATGACATTGCCTGATTGCCATAGTCTTCTTCTAAAGCTGAACTCTGCAGTGATCCGGTCTTGGATTCTTTGAGCCAACTTATCAGCTTCTTTTGATTGGCTTGGATTGACAAGTGACATGTTGACTAAATCCAGACCTTCTAGAAGTTCAAGGTCTGAAAGTTGAAGATCTCTTGCTGCCCTTGAACTCTAATGATGATTAGGGCTCTTCTGTTGCTGTCATACCTCCGCCCAATGATGTGATTTGAAGATGGTGGAGATGACATGGCCCTTGGTATCCCTTTCTCAATAGACTCTGTATTAAGGAGTCTATAGAGTCCATATCAATATGAACTTGAGGAAGTTACTGAGTATACACAATTGCATGTGAGGATGGTGAGTCCTCAGTGTCCATACTCTCTGAAGAACTTCCAGGTTCTGTGATTGTAATGAATTTCTCCCCCATTTTGGTAGCATCACCCATTGCATAGGTGAGCCAGGAGTTAGGTCAATTAAATCCACAGGTTCTTGTGTTCCTGTTTGAGCTCTTCTTAAAGGTCTCCCAGCTAGTTTGTCCTTAAGATATGAAATCTCAAGTTGCTGATCATTGACCTTGTTTTGCAAGGTAGTCACCTAAGATTTAAGATGACTAACCTTGGAGACTAAATAGGTGCATGTTTTAGACAGTTTTTGCACCTTTAGTCTTAGATTCCCCTCATCTTCATATGAAGAATCATTGGGGGATGAGATGATTGGACAAGAGTCCTCTCTCTCACCACCAGCTTGAGGTTCTTGGCTGCTGGATTTCCTCTGCGCACTGGCAACCTCAGTTAAGATGTCAGTGGGCTAGGTTGCCATGGTTGAGGTCTTAATGATGTAATCACTTTCAAAAGTGAGAGCCTCTTCCATATGGACATCCTGAACAGGTTCAGGGGTGTCCACCTCAGTAGTAGGTGACTGATGTGGGCAAGAAATAGGAGCCTCAGAAGCACTCATCTCTCTTTGAGTAGGGGAAAAGAAGAGAGAATCATGGTACTCACTGAAAACCTAGATTTTCATTAGTGTAGAAGTCAAGGTTGGGGATTGGTTGGTTTAGATCTAAAGGCTGGGGATGGTAACTATCCCCTGAAGGTTGATCACTTGAGTGTTGAGACTCAGAGTGATGGCTTAAGGTAGTTTGGCTTATGAGCTCATCAGGCTGAGCATGAGGAACCTCAGCACTGATCATTGAAGTAATGAGAGTGGTCTGCTCCTCAAGAGAAGTGGGAGCTCTAGTGTCCATTTCTTCCTGTGTGGGTGAGTGTATAGGGGCTTGCACAGACTGAATAGCCTGAGTAGGGGTTCATTTGGATTTTCTTTGGTAGGTGAGGGTGATTTGTGGTTGTTGAGGTGGTTGGGATGTAGAAGGTGTGGGTTCAACACTAGCTGGTGCTTTTAGGTTGTCACCTTGAGCAATGAGCTCTAACATTTTTGGGACCAGGGTTGTTTCTACCCCGGAGAAGCCAACAGTGGGCTTTCTTAAGATTTTAAAGACGCCGGGCTTCATTTGTCCCAATTTAAGAATATACCTGTTCCCCTTAACTATGAGCCCAGTTCACAGTTAAGAATGTATTGAACATATCTAGGGAACATGTAATACTCTAAGGAGTCCAAGTTTGCAAGCATATTAGTATAAACAAACCAAGAATACCTGGACTTGACCCCTTGAACCATCCCATGGACAATGAAGGAGAGATCTTCAGGAATCTAGACCCATCCACCATGGTTGTTTGATAAGCTGTGGATAACCATATGGAGCAGGAATTTCTTTTGGGACGAGACCTTTCCTTTCCTGAAAGTCTAGATAGAGTAGTCTCCCTTATAACCCATCTGCTTAAAGGAATGATTAACAACTTCCTTTAGGAAGAACACCTCACCTTCTTCATCATCCAATTGAAGATGCATGTTGATGATGGCCGGAGTGATAAAGACTGTTCTCCCCTTCACTGTGGCAGACAGTGCCTTCTCCTTATCCATTATGACCTCTTGGCAGGTCTTCCAGAATTCTAGAAAATGATCCTCATAGAGTGAAGGATCAATGATTAGGGAGTTGAAGTAGTTCGACAGAGCTAAGAAACGGCAAACCTTTGAGAAATAAGGATCTTTCTCAGAGCTTAACAGAGCAACCTGGTTATGTTGTCTGTGTAACTGCATGGTAAAGTTTGGGTCATTTCTGTGATGAGGGTTGGCCATTTTAAGAGAGCTTAAGGATGAAGAAAGATGAAAGAAAGTGATTTCAGAGAATTTTGGGTTTTATGTTTGGAGGAAAGAAGCAGATGATAGAAAGAGGGGGAAACCGTTGGGTTTGTATATGAAAAAGGATTTCAGATAAAGTTTAACGAAAGAGGATAAATTTTGAAATCCGAATGTCGGTCCCACCTCTAAAAAAGTAGTTTACTTTTGCTCAAAAAGTAGTTTTCTTGGAAGTCAAAAAGCTTCTAAAGGTAAATTATCCTTGAAAGTTTTAATGAAAAAGCTTCCAAAGCTAAAATGAATTCGGAAGATTTTCCTAAGAATTGTGACAATTTTGCTTCGGAAGAAAAATTAAGACTTGAATGATTTCTCCAGAAGAACAAAGCTTCCAAGAGTTAATTTGCTTCGGAAGAAAATGGTCCTTGAAAACAGATAAGTGTCTGAGACAAGTCCTTAAGCTTCAGAAGATATTTCAGAAACTTCTTCCGAAGGTAAATTTGTTAGACAGTTATTTGTTTTGAAGGCATGATTTTCTTCCGAAGATAAAAGTATATCTTCCGAAGGATCAAAATTTTTAGAAATCTAAGGAAAGTCTTCTAACAAAATTTCATCCAAAGAAAACAAGAGCTTATGGAAGTGATGAACTAGACACTTAGGACACACATATTTTAAAAAATAATAAGAATTAGTTTTAAGAAAAACCTACTCAAAGTTTATCATTCCAATAGCTGATACAAGATATTTAAATCTCTGTTCATCAAAAGCTTTTGTAAACAGATCAGCATCTTGTATATTTGTGTGGACTTTGACTAGTTTAATTAATCCCTTTTCATAATTAACTCTTACTAAATGATACCTAATGTTAATGTGTTTGGTCCTTGAGTACTGCACAGGATTCTCTATGATTGAGATATCACTGTTGTTGTCTATGTGAATAGGAGTCTCCTTGAAGTTTAACCCATAGTCCAGCATCTGATTCTGAATCCAAAGCACTTGAGCATAGCAGCTTGCAGCAACAATATATTCAGCTTCAACAGTTGATGTAAAGACACAAGATTGTTTCTTGCATTTCCATGAGACAACCCTTCCACCAAGAACTGACATCCCCCAGATGTAGACTTTGCAGTCATGTTGCAACCACCATAATCACTATCTGTATATGCATACAGATTGAAGTCAGGATTCTTAGAATACCATAGACCAAGTGTTGAAGCACCTTTAAGGTATCTTAGAATCCTTTTGACAGTGATAATATGAGACATCTTAGGGTTGGCTTGATATCTTGCACAGATGCAAGTGGCAAACATATATCAGGCCTGCTAGTTGTAAGATACATAAGAGACCAAATCATAGCCCTGTATAAGTGTTCATCTACACACTCCCCCTCAAGGTCAGGTCCAAGGGAGTGGTTTCTAGCTATGGGTGTCTTAGAAATCTTTCAATCAGTCATGTTGAACCTCTTGAGTATGTCCTCAACATACTTTGACTGACTAATGAAGATGCCATCTTTAACTTGCTTCACTTGAATTCCCAGAAAGAAATTGAGTTCCCCCATGGCACTTATTTCAAATCTATCCTTCATCAGCTTCTCAAAGTCTTTGCAGAGCTTTGGATTAGTTGAACCAAAGATGATGTCATCCATATACACTTGAACTAGCAATATGTCATTTCCCTATACTTTGATGAAGAGAGTTCCATCTATAGTACCTCTCCTGTATCCATGTTTGCAAAGATACTGAGATAGAGTCTAAAAGGATCGAGATCTAGTTTGATCAATTAGATTGATATTTGCAGCGGAATAGCACACGGATTAGACTAAATTATAGCAAGAGTAATATGAATATTCAATCAAACAGTAACGGTATAGAGAGAGTTTTCTGCAAAAAGAATGTTTTCATTCACGCACAAGCTTCCCATACAAGGAAATTAGGTCAACATTCCTTTTATAAGGAATGTGACATCAGCTGACGTCACTTGATAGTGACATCTAACTGATTTATACAAACAACTTAAAGTAAACGAAACTACTGAAGATGTCCACAACAACTGAGGACACCTTCACAAAAAGCTAAGTATAAGCTAACATTACAACTACTGAAGTTATAACATCTGAAGTATAAGAACTTCAGATGTTTTACATAATATAAAACTACTGATTACAAAATACTAAAATGTAAACCATCACAACTACTGAAGAGAACTACTTCAGCTGTTGTGACAACTTCTGAGAACTTGATCTTCAGACTGTGTCTTCAGCAGTTGTCTTCAGACTTTGTCTTCAGCTGTTGTCTTCAGACTTTGTCTTCAGCAGTTGTCTTCAGACTTTGTCTTCAGCTGTTGTCTTTAGACTTATCTTCAGACTTTGTCTTCAGCTGTTGGAGACTACTTCAGTTGTTTTGATGTCTGTGGGACTTAAAGGTTTTTCTGATCTGGCTCATTGGTTCTTTTGATCCAACAAACTCCCCCTGAACCAATGCAGCCAAAACCTTTAAGATTATTGAAATCCCACTTATTGGCAGAAACATTATCTGGATCAGCTCAGAAATCTTCAAATTAAGCTCAGGCCAGGGAAGAGGTTTCAGAAGGTTTGATTGGCAAAGGATGAATGGGAACTCTGTCTTGGGGATTGGACACAGAGCTGTTACCCCATCCATGAAACCTACTTCCCAATGATAAGTCTGTAAGACTCTCTGACATAGGCCTCAAGGAAAACAACTTGTTCTTCCATTGTGAGTTCTTCAGCTTCACTTTCAAAGAAGGACTCAGGCCCATAGTACTCTGATAAGTACTTAATATGCTTTCCATTCTTCAGCTCCACAGTCGTTATTTCTCTGTATGCAAACTCATCAGGATGAGTGCCTTCAAGCAACAACTGGAGCTCATTTCTTTTATTTCTTCAAGCTTCTTGTAGATCAACCCCTTCTTTACCATTTTGTTTTCTAGTAAAGATTGTGGAGTCATCTTAGACTTGTAAGCTCTCTTGAAGTCATCAAGGATTTCCTAGGGTGACACTACAATGGCTAGCATTATCACAGCATCTACAATCTTCTTTACTTGGCCATTGTATCTACTTGGAATCTTCTTTTTATAAATTCTATCACTTACTCTGGAATCAGGCCAAATTCTCACTCTCTCTTTCTGATATTGAAATGTAAATCTGAGAGCGTACAACCTCTGAGCATGTTTCTTCATAGCTTGTATGGATGAAGACTTAGGAACTCTTTATCAATCATCCTTAACAGCTGCTCATCATGTTGTTTGTGCTGTTCTTCTTCTTCAAGTTTGACTTTTACCATTTGCCTTTGGAAGTTAGGTGTGATTGTTGTTGGTTGACTCCTGGGCTCAGGCATCTTTATTTTAAGAACAGTAGAGATTGGCAGACTATCATCCTTATCATCTTCTTCTTCTTCTTCCATCCTCAACACCCTTCTCTTCCTCTTGGGTGCATTATTGGTAGTGGGTTGAGTAGGTTTCTTGGATAAAGAAGTTGGTTTTGAGGGTTGTGAGGGTGGTTGTTTTGGTGTAGGATATTGTGCAGGCTGCTTTAGCATCTTGGTTGTGAGTGAAGCTTTGGATAACTTTGCCATATCAGACCTTTTCCTAGCACCAGCTTCATCAAGGGCTTCTATGATCAATCCTTTGTTGAATACTTCAGAAGAATAGATTCTGGTGGTTATCTCCAGAATACTGTCTCTGGACCATGATTTTACTTCAATGATTGATCTTCCCAGATGTTTTGATATAAATATGCTATAGCTTCCAGCCTTTCCCTTTCTTTCTCACTCCAACTTGCCCATCTTTGTTCAATCTCTTGAATCTCTAGCCTTCTGATTTCAGAGTCAAGTTTGGCAGTGTCAAATCCTTGTCTGAAAAGTTGATCAATAATCTTATCCATAGATCTGCTATATTGCTCATCAACTTCTTTGATTAGGTTTTCTATCTTTTTCTCACCTTCAGTCTGTTCAGAGCTTTTCTTTCTCTTGTACGTGATCATTTCCTTTTCTTTCTTCTCTTTTTCTTCTTCTTCTTCAACTCTCTTTCTTTTGTCTACTTTCACTGACTTAGACTCCCCCTTTTTGGTTGCATTGGGTTCAGGGGTGTGAATGTCAGAAAGTCGCTGAGAAACAGCAACATCAACTAAGGATTGAAGATTTGAGGAAAGCCTCTCATCAATGGCGTGATGCACAATGTTTGTGATTATGGAAGTGATTTGAGGTAAGGATGATTGAAAGGCATCAACCATTAGCTTAGAGGGGTTTTGTCCCTGAGAAATGGTGCTTGAATCAGAGGCTGGTGGCAAATTTGTTGGGAGTGGCTCAGTGTTTGGGATAGTTTCAGGAGAAACTGCCATCTGTGGGTGAATGTGAGCAGATGGACTTGATTCTTGTGACATTTTGGCAAGCAGTTCTTGTAGTCTGCATACCTGAGTCTCAAGAATGGTGTTGTGGGCTAGAACATCAAAGAAAAAGTCCAGGTCATCATCAGTATTTGCTGAATCATCTGACCTCCTGATGAAATCAGGATGAACATGTGCTGAGTGTAGATCAGTATTCACATGTGCCCCTATTTCTTGGAACTGGGGACTTCCTGCCTCAGGATGATGTCCTTCATTGGCAGTTGCCTCTGGTGAGGACTTAGAAATGATACCATCTTCATCCTGATCATGTGCTGAAACAGGAGAAGAGGCAGCCTCACCAGATGTTCTAATCTCCTCCTCTACACAGGGAGATTGAAATCTGTAATCCCTGTGCTGTGGGTTATCAGCCACATTATAATCCTCTCCCTCAACTGTTGAGGTTTGCCCAGTGGTAATAGGTTTCTGGGGAGGGGTAGAGGAATGTAGTTGAGTCAGCACTTGTGCAATAACCACAGTTGGGCTTGTAGGGGTGGCTTCAGTGGAGATAGGTGTGAAGAGGATTGCACCTGGGGCGAATGGTGCTTTTCAATGGCAATCTTCTCAAGTGAGAGAGATTCCAGTAATGTGGTTTCCCCATTTTTGGTTGCATCAGGATCCTGTTGAAAGGATACCTGAGCGGTTTCAGCTGGTAGAGTCTTGGAAACTACAGGGGGATTACGACCCATAGTTTCATCCTGCCTTTGTGTTGCAGGGGCATCATCAGGGGACTCAACTCCCTGAGTAGCCTGTTTGGTTTGTTTGGAATGTGGTTTGGAGGGGACTTTGGATCTGGAGGATGAGGTGTGGGTTCCTTCTGCTTGGGTTTTAGCAGTTTGGCAGCCTCTTTGAGGTGTGGATCAGAGTTGTGCCTGGAGCATACCTCTGGCAAAACTACCACAGCAGGGACTTCAAGGCCAACAGGGCCATCAGATTTTAACTGATTCATGATTATGGCCATAAGAAACCTTGGATATAATAGTCATCTGTTAGCCACAGGTTTCATTGCCAGATCTTTTAATTCTAAAAATATAATTTCAGAAAAATTTAAGTTTTGGCGTTCAAGGATAGAATACAATACCTGTTGCCACCTGGATGACATTTGATCCCATGAAGAGGTTTTGGGGGCAAGGCAAACATTGATCATGTGGAAGATTAGGCGTTCAGCATCATGGAAGTGCTTCTTCAGAATGGTTGTAGCACTTAGGTTGCCCACATATCCATGGTTGATGAATGATAGATCAATGGTGCCCTTTGGGTATTTGGTGACAAAGGTAGCATCATTCAGATCTAGCGTTTGGCGAATGATAGCAGGAGTGACTACCACCTTCTTCTGGTTTACAAATGACCGGAGAGTGATCGTGACATCATTCTCACCAGTATGGATGGTGACATTTGTCCAGAATTGGCGAAGGGTATCAGGATAGATGGTTGGATTCAGAAGAAAAGCAGTTCGATACGGGGAATCAACCATAAGATCAATGGCATCATCAAAATTAGTCCAAAAGGCCAATTTTGTGAAGTAGGCAACACAGTTGTGTCGTGGTTTGATTTGCATGGTCGCCATTAATGGAAGATGAACATTCGGAAATCGATTTATAAAAAGTTTGAAGTTAGGGTTAGGTATTTATAGGTTATGAAACGGCTGAAAGAAAACAACTGAAAGTTTTGGTGTTAGTCATCAGCTGTTAGAAAACGACTGAAGACATGGTTTTAACTTTCAGATGTTGTAAACAACTGAAGAGTTGGTGTTTGTCATCAGTAGTTGGAAACTACTGAAGACTTGGTTTTGGCTTCAGTTGTTTTGAAATGAAATGATAGTTGTTTGAAACAATTGAAGATAAAATTACTCATCAGTTATTGTCGTCAATTCACATATCTCAGTTGTTTCATTTGACCTTAACACTTACTCAGCAGATTATCTGATTTTCAGATGTTTCATTGGTCATCAGTACTTATCTGTTAAAACAGACATCAGTGGTTGTAACCACATCAGTACTTTGCAACAAATAAAGTACTTCAGTACTTTTAAGTAATTTAGTCTTCAGTAGTTATGAAAACTGCCGAAGATAAAATAACTTCAGTACTTATTTTTGACAGCTGTATACTAATGCTCATCAGTACTTATGAACTGAGATCATCAGTAGTTGTCAAATCATTCCAGCTGCAGCATACCAAGCCTTAGCACTAGATTTTGGAAAGTTACACTGTCCAAAGGCTTAGTAAATATATCTGCAAGCTCATCAGCACTAGAAACAAACTTTGGATCATTCAGACCTTTTTCATAACAATCCTTGATAAAATGATGTCTGATCTCAATATGTTTGGTCCTAGAATGCTAGACAGGATTCTTAACAATACAAAGAGCTGAAGCACTATCCATCAGTAAAGGAGTCTTAGTCTCTGTAATGTCATAATCTAGTAATTGATTCTGAAGCCAGAGTATCTAAGATGTACAACTTGCAGCAGCAATGTACTCTGCTTCAGCAATGGATGTAGCAACAGAAGTTTGTTTCTTACTCTGCCAAGAAACTAAACAGTTGCCTAGAAATTGGCATCCACCAGAGGTTGATATTCTTGTTAATTTACACCCTGCATAGTCACTATCAGAGAAAGCAACTAATTTGCAAAAGTGCCCAGTGGAATACCAAAGTCCTAGAGGTTGAATTCCTTGCAAATATCTAAAGATCCATTTGACTGCAATCATATGGGATACTTTAGGTGCAGCCTGAAATCTAGCACAGACACAAGTTGCAAACATAATGTCTGGTCTAGAAGCTGTAAGGTACATCAAGGAACCAATCATACATCTGTAAAGAGTTTCATCAACTGCTTTACCTTTCTGATCAGCATCCAGTTGTGTGGTGCTGCACATGGGAGTAGAACAGGGCTTACAGTTTTGTAAATCAAACTTTTTCAATAAATCTGTTGTATATTTTGACTGATGAATGAAACTTCCATCAGCCATTTGTTTGATTTGCAACCCCAGAAAGAACTGTAATTCTCCCATGGCACTCATTTCAAACTTTTGTTGCATCAACACAGTAAAGGCATCACACAACTGTGGATCAAAGGATGCAAAAATGCTATCATCTACATAAATTTGAACAAGGCGCTTATGCATGCCTACTTTCTTAATGAACAAAGTTTTATCTATGGAGTCTCTAGTGAAATTATTTTGAATAAGAAAGTTAGACAGTATTTCATACCAGGCTCTGGGAGCTTGTTTTAGCCTATAAAGAGCCTTATTAAGCTTATACACCCAATCTGAATGTTTATGATCTTCAAAACCTGGTGGTTGACACACATAAACTTCTTCTTTTATTTTACCATATAAGAATGCACTTTTGAAATCAATTTGAAAAACTTTAAGATTATGGAAAGCAGCATAAGCTAAGAACAATCTGATTGCCTCCAGTCTGGCTACAGGGGCAATGGTTTCATCATAATCAATACCTTCTTGTGAAAACCCCTGTACAACCAGTCTGGCCTTGTTCTTGACAATTTGGCCTTTTTCATCTGTTATTTGGCATTTTAATTTGTAAATCTCATCATCTTTTTCTTATAAAACAAATTCAAACTCAGCTTTTCTTTTGGAAATCACTTTCTCTAGGTCAAGATTTTGATTAATTAAAGCTACATTTGCTTCTCTGGTTGAGGCAAAAGCAGCTATGCATGACTCAGAACATAACTTGGCCTTAGCCTCTGAAGATACTTGTGGTACCCGTGATGATGAAGCATTTGAACATGAACCATCAGTAGACTCCAGGGCCATAAGAGCAAGATTTCCAAAAGGATTTTCACCACCATGTTGACCAGCACCAGAAAACACTTGTTCAGAATAACCAGAAAGATCATCTGGTAAGCTACTCCAGTCAATAACTCCAGGAGTGAAAAAGCTTTGATGTGATTGAGATTGAGATTGTTTGACTTGATTGAGATGGTTGAGGCTCAGGTAGGGCATGAGGTTTTTGAGCTATGGGAACTGGAACCTGATTGGACTGAGGCATGTAAAAATAGTGTGAAATCGCTGGATCGGTAAACATCCGAGCATGTTCTTGACGGAAGGATAAACAATAGCACAAACCAAAAGTCAAACAATAACACGAACTATAATTGAATTGTTTCATTGATAAAACCTAACGATTACAAGTCCGTTACAACATAAGAATCAAGACTCTTGGCAAAGGGAGATCGAGCATGATCTCCCCTCTCATCCGGTAGTCCTACGCTCCCGGGCAGACTACTATCTCAACCCCTTACCCTTCTACACATTAAAACTGGTATATATAGGCCTCGGCCCATATTAGATGCGACTGGGCCCATTCGTGCGATTGGACCATGTGTATGGTCCAATCGTACGACTGGACCATGCGTATGGTTCAATCGTACGACTGGACCATTCTTATGGTTCAGTCTTACGAATGTCCCAATCGCATCTCTCAGTCGCACGGCTGGTCCATTAGCATGGATCAGTCGTACGACTGAGTCTCATTCGCATATGCTCCTGCGAATGACCCAGTTTCATGTGTTTACACCATATCAGGTGTATAACATTAAGCCTAGACTATTCGACAAGCGACGGACACACTATATATGACTATATATGCTCCAACAAAGAGGGATAAGGATATGGCATTTGACCTTGAGGAACAAAATATGCAGGAGATGATTGAATTGGTGAATGATGACCAAAACTGGTAGAATGTTGCCCTTTGATTTGTGAACTATTGCCTGGAAAGGTCACAAAAGGTGCAGAAGAGTTAGATCCAGATGATCTACACTCTCTTGCAAAATGTCCAAGTCTATGGCACTTGTGACACCTCAACTTGCTCTTTTCAAAACCAACTTTGGTTTTTCCAGAGAGAACAGGAAATTTTCTATCTGTCCTTTTGTAAAATTTTTGAGATCTGATATTAACTAATGCCATTTGGCTCAAAATATCCATCTCTTCCAAATCATCATCAACAATTCCTTTCAAATCATCCATCAAAAAGCACAAATTATCACTATTACACCCTGAGTTACTATCAACACCAACAAAAGCATGATCTCCACTGTTTGAAGAGGAATCTATATGCTCATCATAAGAACTTTCTGATGCAGCATATTCTGACTCATGACCAACCAGAGCAGTATTCCCTGGTACAAAATCATTAGTGAGCTTCCCATATGAAGCCAGTTTCCTTTTCAGTTCTATCTCTCTTTCAAATGTTAGCTGTTTCCCATGAAGTTGGGTGAGAGATAGATTGTCCAGATTTGCACTGGAGCGTAAGACAATAGTATATGTGTCCCATCTCTCAGACAGGGATCTGAGGAATCTGTTGTTCATCTGACTGTTTGTATATTCATGTTTAACCATTTTCAATTTAGATATCAAACAGGAAAATTGCTCAAACTGTTGAGTTAGTGACTCACCCTTTCTATGAGAGAATGTCTCATATTGCTAGGCAAGGATCTCTCTATTGTTTGCCAAGACCTTATCAGTTCCTCCAATTGTTCTTTCAGAGCAACCCAGAGGTCATGAGTAGTTTCATGATGCATAAGTCCAGAATAGATTTTATTAGGCAGTGCCATGGCCAGAATTCCATGGGCTTTAGCATCAATTTCAAACAGTTTCAGATCTTCATCTGAGTATTGCTCTTTCTTCTTCGGAACCATCTCATTGGTTTCCGGATTACTCACCATAGGCTTATATGTCCATGAACCACAGATTTCCAACAACCTGAACTGTTGACAGACAGGTGATGGAGCATTCAACGTTGCCATATGTTATACTCACTCCTAACAAGCATCGGAGGCTTTGTTGAGGAGCCAGTATTGTGAGGATCATTGATTGATGTAGCCATTTTCACCAATTCAAACAGGTTCAATGAGATTTTAACAGATCTAGCAAAAAAAACTCAACACCACAGTTTAAAACAAGAAGAATCTCAAATTAATTCACAAGAAGCAACAGAAAAACAACCTCTCTAACCAATTCTTGCATATTTGCTAATTCGATCAAACTTAGATATCAAAAGATTAGTTTCAATGATCAATTGTTAAATTGATCAATGATTAACCTGCTCTGATACCATTTGAAAGGATCGAGATCTAGTTTGATCAACTAGATTGATATTTGTAGCGGAATAGCACACGAATTAGACTAAATTATAGCGAGAGTAATATGAATATTCAATCAAACAGTAACGGTTACAGAGAGAGTTTTCTGCAAAAAGAATGTTTTCATTCACGCACAAGCTTCCCGTACAAGGAAATTAGGTCAACATTCCTTTTATAAGGAATGTGACATCAGTTGACGTCACTTGATAGTGACATCTAACTGATTTATACAAACAACTGAAAGTAAACGAAACTACTGAAGATGTCCACAACAACTGAGGACACCTTCACAAAAAGCTAAGTATAAGCTAACATTACAACTACTGAAGTTATAACATCTGAAGTATAAGAACTTCAGATGTTTTACATAATATAAAACTACTGATTACAAAATACTGAAATGTAAACCATCACAACTACTGAAGAGAACTACTTCAACGGTTGTGACAACTTCTGAGAACTTGATCTTCAGACTTTGTCTTCAGCAGTTGTCTTCAGACTTTGTCTTTAGCTGTTGTCTTCAGACTTTGTCTTCAGCAGTTGTCTTCAGACTTTGTCTTCATCTGTTGTCTACAGACTTTATCTTCACACTTTGTCTTCAGCTGTTGTAGACCACTTCAGTTGTTTTGATGTCTGTGGGACTTAAAGGTTTTTCTGATCTGGCTCATTGGTTCTTTTGGTCCAACAGAGTCTCATACCATTTCCTGGGTGCCTGATGTAGCCCATAAAGAGATTTGTCAAGCTTACAGACATAATCAGGATCTACAAAATCAGGTGGTTGTTTGACATACACCTCTTCATCAATCACTCCATAAAGAAAAGCACACTTCACATCAAGTTGATAGACCTTGAAGTTCTTGGATGCAGCAAATGCCAGGAATATCTTAACAGCTTCCAGTCTTGCTACTGGAGCAAAGACATTAGTGTAGTCAATTCCTTCTTCTTGTGTGTATCCTTGAACAACTAGTCTAGCTTTATTCTTGATGATAAATCCTCTATCATCCTTCTTGTTCCTAAACACCCATTTGGTTCCAATGGTAGTCTTCCCATGAGGAAGAGGACAAAGGTTCAAAACTTTCTGTCTTTTGAATTGAAGCAACTCCTCTTGCATAGCTTCAACCCAACTTCCATGCTTTAGAGCCTCATCAATTTTCTTTGGCTCTATCTAGGACAAGAAACAAGAGAGAAGATAAACATTGCTTCATGGGTTTGTCCTCTTGTTCTTACCCCAGAGACAACATCTCCAATGATGTTTGTAATGGGATGAGACTAGTGAATCCTTAGCTGAGGGATCACAACAAGTTACCGAGAAAGATCTAAATTAGAGAAATTTAGATCTAGCATAGATGTTTCTCGCACTACATCAACACACTTATCAAGAGAAACTTGATCCAAGGAGTGTGTAACATCATTGATGTTGTCATCTATGGAGTGGTTATCAGCATCAAGAAAGTCTTGATCACTATCACCACTACCATCATTGTCTTCTGCATTTGAAGTATCTTAATCTAGTTGTGGAGCCTCTGAGCTGGAATTTGAAGGCATACCAGATGTATCAGCTGAGTTTGTCATTGTGGTGCTGATAGAAACCTCATTTGCAAAAGTAGTCCCACTAGAGCTAAAGATGTGTTACTGAAGGTCTTCTCAGCTCAAATCTTGGATCAGGATCACCAGTATTTAAGTTTTCTGAAGATCCTGAAACAGTCTCATAAGATTTGTTAAAACAGTTGGTAACTGAATCAAGATCAAAAAGTCAATCAGGACCGGAACCAGCCACACAGGATGTGTGTTCATTGAAAGTCACATTGGCTGACTCCTCAACAATTCTAGTTTTGAGATTGTATACTTTGTATGCCTTTCTTCATAAGGTGATCAGGATCCTTCAGACTATCAAAGTATCTTCTCATATCAAAGAGGTCATGCAGAGGCAACTGAAACATATCTTTCCATGTGTAGGTGTCTTCAATGCCTTGATCTCTAATGACATGCCATCTTTTTGGATTTGTGGTGTATGTCCAAGACAAGATGGGTCTTCCTGATGCTAGAGGAGCTGTTTGAATTGGAGTTGATGTAGCATCCTCTAGCTGCACAATCTCAAGATGTTCTGACTCATCCTTGGATTTAGAAGAGGGTGCAGTCTTCTTCTTCTTTGGCTTTGGTTTAGAAGCCATCCTCGTCTTTCTCTTAACAGGTTTTAACTGAGAAGATTGGCCTTCCTATATTTCTTAGTTGGGACTTCCTCTCTTTCAGGCTCAGAAGGAGAGGGAGGTTGACCTTGCTGTGGATCAGAAGATGAAGCTTGCTGAGTTTCAGCAGGAGGTCCAGGTCGTGTTGTCTTTGGTTGTTCAACCTTAACCTCCACTTCAGGTGGGGCTTGACTTGGAGTGGAGTGTAAGTCAATAAGCTCTCCACTTTTGATCTTCTGCTTGATCACCCTAATATGCTCATCCATAGTGGATAGAGACATGGGGCCAAGTCTCCTTCCGGAGAATCCATATAGCTTCTAGAAGCTCATCATCCTCTGCCTATCAGCAGACTTCTTCATGCTCTTTTGGATGATGGCTCTTGATTTTGCAGCTTCTTCCCTTAGCTTTTTCTTAGTTGTCTTTCTGTCCTTGATTATCTCAAGTTCAAGCTGTTTTAAGTACTCAAACTCAACATAATCATAGGACAAGGGAAGGAGTGCATCTTCCTGATAGAAGCCTGTGGCACTTAGGTAGTTGATCATCTTGATCCTTTCTTCTTCTTTGTCTACCTGAGGTTCTTGTTGAACCACATCTTCTTGTGCAGGACTTTCCTGAACTGGGGAGAGGGTAGGCATATCCTTGTACAGTCTTTTTCTTTTTCTCTCTTCTTTGACTTGCACTAGGAGTTCTGCATCTTCTGCCTCCTTCTTCTCCCTTGACCTTTCCAGGTCAACCAGTTCATTCAGCTCATCTAAGGGGAGAGAAATGACATTGTCTATGTCATAGTTCCTAGTCTGCAAATAGTTTATCCTGACTGCCCTTAACTCATCATTCTGAGTATCTGGTCTGGAGGCAGCCCTGATAGCAGACTCCATGAGTCTTGAAGACTCAGCAGAGGAACTTTCTCCCCCTAGCCTCCTTTTTCTCTCTCTCTCTCCTCCTCTTTAATCTCCTCAGATGTCATCTTTCTTTTCCCTTTGTCACTCACAGACCTTTGTGACTCAAGGTGGAGAGAGCTTTGGCCTTCATTGCTTGTTGCAACATCTAAGCTCAGGCCAGAGAAAGGTTGAGAAGCACCTTCACCAGCAGGTGTCTCAATAGGAGTGTGAATCTCTGCAGCAGTTGATGATGATGAGACAGGGCTCTCAGGTTCTACCACTGGGCCTTCAGTCAAGGATTCCCCTATGAAGCTAATCTTAGGGTCCTCCTCAACATCCAGTTGACCGATGTCATTGCCTGATTGCCTAGTCTCCTTCTTAAGCTGAACTCTGCAGTGATCATGTCTTGGATTCTTTTAGCCAGTCTGTCAGCTTGTCTTGATTGGCTTGGGTTGACAAGTGGCATGTTGACTAGATCCAGACCTTCATAGTAGTCCAAGGTCTGAAAATTAAAGACTTCTTATTGCCCTTGAACTCTTATGATGATTAAGGCTTTCCTGATGTTGTCATACCTCCACCCAATGATGTGATTGGAAGATGGTGAAGGTGACATAGCCCTTGGTATCCCATCCTCAAACAAACTTTGTATGAAGGAGTCTGTGTAGTCCACATCAATGTGAACTTGAGGAGGTTGCTAAGAATGCATAATTGCAAGTGAGGATGGTGAGTCCTCAATGTCCACTCTCTCGGAAGAACTCCCAGGTTCTGTGGCTGTGATAACTTTCTCCCCCTTTTTGGTAGCATCACCCACTTGCATAGGTGAGCTGGAAGATAGGTCAATCACATCCATAGGTTCTTGTGTTCCTGGTTGAGCACTTCTTAAGGGTCTCCCAGCTAGTTTTTCCTTAAGATGTGAATCTCAAGTTGCTGATCATTTATCGTGTTGTGTAAGGTAGTCACCTGAGATTCAAGGTGACTAACCTTTGAGACTAAATAGGTGCATGTTTTAGTCAGTTTGTGCACATTTAGTCTCAGATTCCCCTCATCTTCATTAGAAGACTCATTGGGGGATGATATGATTGATCTTGGTTGCTGGTTTTCCTCTGCTCACTGGCAGTCTCAATTGAGATGTCAGTGGGCTAAGTTGCCATGGTTGAGGTCTTAATGATGTAATCACTTTCAGAAGTGAGAGCCTCTTCCATATGGACATCCTGAACAGGTTTAGAAGTGTCCACCTTAGTTGTAGGTGACTGATGTGGGATAGATGTAGGAGACTCAGGAGCATTCATCTCTCTTTGAGTAGGGGTAAAGAAAGAGACTTATTATACTCACTGAAACCTAGATCTTCATCAGTATAGAAGTCAAGGTGGGGAATTGGTTGGTTGAGATCTATAGGCTGGGGATGGTAACTGTCCCCTAAAGGTTGATCACTTGAGTGTTGAGACTCAGAGTGATAGCTTAAGGCAGTTGGGCTAATGAGCTCATCAGGCTGAGCATGAGGAACCTCAGCACTGATTCTTGAAGAGATGGGAGTGGTCTGCTCCTCAGGAGAAGTGGGAGCTCCAGTGTCCACTTCTTCCTGTATGGGTGAGTATATGGGGCCTCCACAGACTGAATAGCCTGAGCAGGGGTTTGTTTGTATTTTATTTGGTAAGTGATGGTGATTTGAGGCTGTGTGAGTGATATGGAGGTAGCAGGTGTGGGCTCAACACTAGCTTGTGCTGCTAGGTTGTCACCTTGAGCAATGAGCTCTAATATTTTTGGGACTAGGGCTGTTTCTACCCCAGAGAATCCAACAATGGACTTTCTCATATTTGAAGATGTCGGGCTTCATCCATCCCAATTTAAGAATGTTGCATGTTTCCCTCAACTGTGAGCCCAGTTCACAGTTAAGAATGTACTGGACATATCTAGGAAACATGTAGTACTCTAAGGAGTCTAAATTAGCAAGTAAATTTGTATAAAAAAATTGAGAATACTGAATTTTATCCCCTGAACCATTCCATTGATTATGAAGGAGAGATCCTCAGGAATCTAGTCCCATCCACCATACTTGTTTGATAAGCTGTGGATGACCACATGGAGCAAGAATCTCCATTGGGATGAGACCTTCCCTTTCCTAAAGGTTTTTACAGAGAAATCTCCCTCATATCCCATCTGCACAAAGGAATGATTAACAGCTTCCTTGGGAAGAACACCTCACCTTCTTCATCATCCAGCTGAAGATGCCTATTGATGATGGCCGGAGTGATGAAGATTGTTCTCCCCTGTACTGTGGCAGACAGTGCCTTCTCCCCATCCATAATGACCTCTTGGCAGGTCTTCCAGAATTCAAGCAGCTGATCCTCATAGAGTGTAGGATCAATGGTGAGGGAGGTGAAGTAGTTTGATAGAGTTAGAAACGGAAAACCTCTGAGAAATGAGGATCTTTCTCAGAGCATAACAGAGCAACCTGATTATGTTGTCTGTGTAGCTGCATGGTAAAGTTGGGATCATTTCTGTGAGCAAGGTTGGCCATTTTGAAGTAGCTTAAGGACGAAGGAAAAGAGAGAAAGAATCTCAGCGAGAAATTTGGGGTTTTAGGTTTGGAGGAAAAACAGATGATAGAAAGAGGGGGAAACCGTTGGGTTTGCATGTGAGAAGGATTTCAGATAAAGTTTAATGAAAGAGGATAAACTTTGAAATCCGGATGTCGGTCCCACCTCTGAAAAAGTAGTTTACTTTTGCTCAAAAAGTAGTTTTCTTGGAAGTCAAAAAGCTTCCGAAGGTTAATTATCTTCGGAAGTTTTAATTAAAAAGCTTCCGAAGCTAAAATGACTTCGGAAGAATTTCTTGAGAGTTTTGAGAATTTTGCTTTGGAAGAGAAATTAAAACTTGAGTGCTTTGTATATAAAACAACAAAGCTTCCGAGAGTTAATTTTGCTTCGGAAGTAAATGGTCCTTGAAAACAAGTAAGTGTCTGAGACAAGTATTTAAGCTTCAGAAGATAAATCTGAAGACTCTTCCGAAGGTAAATTTCTTAGACAGTTATTTATTTTGAAGGCATGATTTGCTTCCGAAGTTTAAAAGCATAACTTCCAAAGTATCATAAATTATCAAAAATCTAAGGAAAGTCTTCAAAAAGAATTTTCATCTAAAGAAAAAATGAGCTTATGAAAGTGATGAACTAGACAACTTGGGACACACATATTTTAAGAAATAATAAAAATTAGTTTTAAGAAAAGCTTACTCAAAGTTTATCATCCCAATAGCTGATATTAGATATTTAAATCTCGGTTCATCAAAAGTCTTTGTAAACAGATCAGCATATTGTTCATCTGTGTGAACTTTGACTAGTTTAATTAATCCCTTTTCATAGTTATCTCTTATTAAATGATACCTAATATTGATATGCTTTGTCCTTGAATGCTGCACAGGGTTTCCTGTGATTGAGATAGCACTATTATTGTCTATGTGAATGGGAGTCTCCTTGAAGTTTAACCATAGTCCAGCATCTGATTTTGAATCCAAAGTACTTGAGCACAGCAGCTTGCAGTAGCAATGTATTCAGCTTCAGCAGTTGATGCAGAGACACAGGATTGTTTCTTGCATTGTCATGAGACAACCCTTCCACCAAGGAATTGACATCCCCCAGATGTAGACTTTGCAGTCATATTGCAACCACCATAATCACTATCTGTATAGGCATACATATTGAAGTCAGGATTCTTGGGATACCATAAACCGAGTGTTGATGCACCTTTGAGGTATCTTAGAATCCTCTTGACAGTGATAAGGTAAGACATCTTAAGGTTGGCTTGATATCTTGCACAGATGCAAGTAGCAAACATGATATCAGGCCTGCTAGCAGTAAGATACATAAGAGACCCAATCATAGCCCTGTATAAGTGCTCATCTACACACTCCCCCTCAAGATCAGGACCAAGGGAGTGGTTCCTAGCTATGGGTGTCTTAGCAATCTTACAGTCAGTCATGTTGAACCTCTTAAGTATGTCTTGAACATACTTTGACTGACTTATGAAGATGCCATCTTCAACTTGCTTCACTTGAATTCCCAGAAAGAAATTGAGTTTCCCCTTGGCACTCCTTTCAAATTTGTCTTTCATCAGCTTCTCAAAGTCTTTGCAGAGCTTTGGATTAGTTGAACCAAAGATGATGTCATCCACATATACTTGAACTAGCAATATGTATTTTCCTTCTCCTTTGATGAAGAGAGTTCCATCTATAGTACCTCTCCTGTATCCATGTTTACAAAGATACTCAGATAGTGTCTCATACCATTTCATGGGTGCCTGATGCTGCCCATAGAGAGCTTTGTCAAGCTTGCAGACATAATCAGGATGATCAGGATCTACAAAACCAGGTGGCTGTTTGACATAAACCTCTTCATCTATCACTCATACAAAAGGCACACTTCACATCAAGCTGAAAGACCTTGAAGTTCTTGGATGCAGCAAATGCCAGGAATATCCTAACAGCTTCTAATCTTGCCACCGGAGCAAAGACATCATGTAGTCAATCCCTTCTTCTTGTGTATATCCTTGAACAACTAGTCTAGCTTTGTTCTTGATGATGATGCCTCTATCATCTTTCTTGTTCTTAAACACCCATTTGGTTCCAATGGTAGTCTTCCCTAGAAGAGGACAAAGGTTCCAAACTTTCTGCCTTTTGAATTGAAGCAGCTCTTGTTGCATAGCTTCAACCCAACTTCCATCCTTAGAGCCTCATCAACTTTCTTTGGCTCTATCTGGGATAGGAAACAAGAGTGAAGACAACATTTGCTTCATGGGTTTGTCCTCTTGTTCTTACCCCTGTGACAACATCTCCAATGATGTTTGTGGTGGGATGAGACTTGTGGATCCTAAGCTGAGGGATCACAACAAGTTGCTGAGAGAGATCTAAATTAGAGAAATTTAGATCTGGCATGGATGTTTCTCCCACCACATCAGCACACTTATCAAGAGAGACTTGATCCAAGCAGTGTGTGACATCATTGATGTTCTCATCTATGGTGTGGTTAGTGGCATCAAGAAATCTTGGTCACTATCACCACCACCATTGTTATCTTCCAATTGAGGTGTTCTTATCTGGTAGTAGGGCTCTGAGCTGGAATTTGAAGGCATACCAGATGTATCAGCTGAGTTTGTCATTGTTGTGCTGATAGAAACCTCATTTGCAGAAGTAGTTCCAGCTGGAGCTGAAGATGTATGACTTGAAGGTCTTCCTAGCTCAAATCTTGGATCAGAATCACCTGTTTTGAATTTTCTGAGATCCTGAAACATTCTCACAAGATTTGTTAAAAGAGTTGGTAACAAATCAAGATCAAATAACCAATCCAGACCAGAACCAGCAACACAAGGTGTGTGTTCATTGAAAGTCACATTGGTTGACTCCTCACAATTAAGTACTGAGATTGTATACTCTGTAAGCCTTAGCTTGAGAGAGTATCCAATAAAGTGTCCATCTTTGATTTCTCAGCAAACTTGGCAATTTGATCTTTGGTATTCAAGATGGTGCAAGGACATCCAAATGACCTGGAAAAACCAATGAAAGGTTTCCTCTTGTGCCAAGTTCTAAGGAGTCTTGCCATGAGTCTTAACTACTAAAACTCTATTCTACACATAGCAGGCAGTGTTGACTGCCTCTGCCCAGAAGGTGATGGCAGCTTAGAGTCAGACAGCATGGTTCTTGCAGCTTCAATCAGTGTCCTTTCTCCTCTCAGCAACACCATTTTGCTGAGGAGTCCTGGGAGCACTGTATTGTCTTGTAATACCCTTTTCATCACAAAATGTATTAAGGATTTGGTTCTTAAATCAGTTCCTTGATCACATCTTATCTCTTGACCTTGTGATCAGACTGATTCTCAATCTTTAAGTTGAAATTTTCAGAATCTCAAGAGTCTCATCCTTAGTTCTAAGGAAGAAGACCCAAGTGAATCTTGTAAAGTCACTGTGATCACTAACAGTATAAGGTCCTTCCTAAACTCATTACACTGGTGGGACCAAAGAGATCCATATTTAACAAGTGTAGGGGTGTAGTGATGGAGTTTATTTCCTTAGGCTTGTGAGATACCTTATGTTGCTTCCCTTTCAGGCATGCAACACAATGGTCATCACTTGTAAACTCTTTCTTTGGTATTCCAGTTACCAAATCATTCTAATCAATTTGTTCATGTTCTTAAAGTTTACATGGCATATTCTTTTATGCCATAGGAAAGACTCATCACTATTTGCTTTAGACAGAAAGCATAAAACTTCTCCAGAGGGAGAGGTTTATTGCAAATCCATCTTGTACATGTTTCCTTTCCTGGGGGCTCTAAGCAGGATATGCTCATGAGGAATGACCACACTAGGCTTAAGAACAATGCACTCATGCTCAGTAAAGAGCATGTTATGATTCTGATCACAAAATTGAGATACACTCAAAAGATTGTATCCAAGCTCCTTGACAAAGTTTACCTTTTCTATGTTGAGCTTACCATTTGTGACCTTGCCCCTTCCAGAAATGTAACCACCTTCATCTCCTCTAAAAGCAACTGGTCCTCATCAATCCTTTCAAAGTTATGGAGTAGTGACCTATTGCCTGTCATGTGCTGGAACAGCCACTATCAATGATCCATACATTTTTGTTAGTCTTCAGCTGTCCCTGCACAAAGAAAATGATTAGTTACATTTGGAAACCCAGCCTTGCTTGTCTTGGCTCATTAACAGAAGGTAATTCAATAGTAATAGATCCTATGGTTGTACTAGGAGGATCTTGAGCTGTTGTTGATGGAGAATTTTCAGTCACTTCGTCTTTCTTAGACTTCCATACCACCTTTGGAGTCTTGGACTTGACCTTCAAAACTTCTGAAGCTTTTGGAACTTCAGAAGTTATGATGACTGGACCTTCAGAAGATTTTGCAGACACTGCAGCAGACTTCAGTGCTTCGGAAGAACTCCTTTCTTCCAAGACCAACTTTTCTTCCAAAGGTAATTTCCCACTTGCCTTCTTCTTAGATTTGGAGCTTTTGAGGGAAACAGATTTTCCTTCCGAAGCTTGAATCTTCTTAGAACACTTGAAGTCTTTGTTTTGGTCATATGGACAGTACCTTTAGGATTGTATGGACAATCCTTAGCGATGTCTTCTGCTGGGAACAAGACTGTCTTTGGTCACATCTCTTCTCCACCTTCGTCATTGCAGATGCTAAGATAGTCCTTTTGGGTTGGGAACTATTCTTTGAGTTTGATGGTCTAGGCTGTGCAGCAGTGGTACACAGCAGATCAGTCTTCTTCTTGCTACTAAGATGAGTTGAACCAGAACCAGAACTCTTAGCAGAAGAGTTTTGGTTGATGTCTTCAGTCCCTACCACTTTAAAACCTTCAGAGATAAAAACTTGTTTATTCTTAGAGTCAAAAGTAGTCTTGATCTCTTGAGCCTTCCTTACCTTTCTTTTGCTCTTTCTGATCAAGTTCTTTCTCATGGACTTGGTCATCACAGTCTTCTTTTTCTCCTCAGAAGGATAGTGACCCTTCTTGGAATCCTCCTCTTCACTCTTCTCAGAGGAATCCATCACTGTCTCTTCTTCATCCTCTTCACTCATAGGATCTATGAGAGGAAGCTCATCTTCACAAGTTCCACACCTAGGAGATCTTACAGACAAGATTGTGTGTGGAGGAGCTATCTCATTGGATCCTAGTCCCTGCCTGTTTTGATAGCACACTTTGTTGTGCAGGGATGAGGATATCATGTTCTTGAAGGTCTCTTCTTTAAGAACACCATTTTCTGCCCTGGCTTTGTTGATCACAAGCTCAGCCTAGCACTCAGTTAACTTGGTTATGAGATCTTTGATTTGAGTCCTAAAATCTATGTGTTCATGTTTTAGAACTGAAATGGTTTTCTCTAAGTCCTCTATCTTCAGTTTATAATCATTTTCAGACTTTCTAAAATCAGATTTTAAAATGTTTAAGGACTCAAGGTCAGATCTCATCTCCAGGTTATAGGACCTGTATCTATTAACTTTAGAAATGCATTCAGGAGTACATAGATGTTCTAATACCTTGGCTTCATCATGATCTTCCATCAATGCTTGGTTTGGAGAAGCATCTTCCACCTGAAAGCTCCAGTCAAAGCCTCCTTCTTCAACAGCAACAGCAGCCTGCTGCTTTGACTTCTTATTTTGGAGAGCTTTGTCAGTGTAGTTTGGTCTGGATTGTGTTTAGCCACCATTTGTTCTAGGTGCCTTACACTTTCTGGCAAAGTGGCCCATCAAGTTACAGTTGTAACACTTGACTTTGCCTTTATCCAGTCCAAACTTTCCACTGGTTGCATTGCTTGGAAACTTCCTTCCTATCCTCTTGTAGAACTTCTTGGCTCTGTGAGTGAGAAGAGCCATCTGCTGGACTATTTCCATGTATTCCAGATCATCTGGATGGATACAGTCTAGGTCTTCAAGAGTGAAAAAAGAGTTGCCATAGCTTTCATCAGAAGACACAAAAGCTTGAGAAGAGCTTGTATCTTAGAATGAGCTTCCTCGAGTGTAGTTCTCCTTTGGTGTCTTTGGGAAGGTGATGAAAGGACTCTTTGATGAGTTGTCAGGGTAGCATAAGAGATGATGTTTGGATTCTACACTATCCCTTTTAACCACATGTAGGGCTGAACCCATTTGATTGTTGGAGTTGCCAGATGAACCTTGCATGTTCATCTCCATCTGGTAGCCACTGAGAATCCCATATAACTTTGTCAAGTAAAAGATTTGAGATTTTCAGTTCTCTTGATCACCACACAGTAGTGTGTCCATTGCCTAGGAAGTGAGGACATGAACTTCTTTACAATGTCTCTGTTTTCAAGAGAAACTCCTCCATCCACTAGGGTATCCACAATCTCAACATACCTGAAATACTGCTGAGTCATGGTTTCACCTGTTTTGAAGGTGAAGTTTTCAAACTGCTACTTCAAGAGATCCTTCTTGTTCTCCTTGGCTTCAGAGGAACCCTCATATATCAGTTTCAGTGCATCCCACAGCTGCTTGGCTGTTTTGCACTTCTTGAAACCTATGTACATAGATTTTGGAAGGGTAGTTTGAAGGGTTGTCATGGCTTTTCTGTCTATCTCTACTCTCTCCTATCTTCATCACAGTAGTTAGCCACATCTTTGGGGATCATACCAGCACCAGCAGCAGAAGGAGTGCTGGGTAGGAAAGGTCCATTCTCAATAGACTCCCACATTCTTGAATCAAGAGACCTAATGAAACCTTCCATTCTTAAACACCGGGTATCAAACTCATCAAGAGTGATCAGTGGGGACTTGTTCATGGTTCCAGTTTCCATATCAGTCTTGGATATGGCTGCCATTTGAAAAGTTTAGTATTTGTGTGTGTGAGGGATCTTTAAGATGGTAAGATCTTATATCAAGAGCCTGAAAAGCTTTGATACCAAATGCAGGATCGTTGAAGGGTGTAGTTACAACACAACAACACAAAGAGGAGATTAACTAAACTTTAATCAAACAGTAAACTGGATTAACCAAGTTGAGATGCTAAGAACATAAGTAATGTAAGAGAGACAGAATACAAAGAACACACCTGTATGGTTTTCAAGAATGTAGTATATTGATTTCTCTATGTTCTATTACAAGTGTTACAAAGCATATTTCGAAAGATACAAGAACATGAGATTCTTATACTACATCCTACAGCCGGCTATACTTTGAAATCCAGCTGAATACAATTTGACTAGACACAAACAAAATCAATTGTCGAGTCAAAAGGCAGATTGCCTTTTGACTTGTGATTATGACATGCCATAGCTCACATCTTTATCTATTACAAAAAGGATAAAGTACATAAAGTAGAGTATAGTTACCAAAAGCATGGACCTTTTCACCAACTCATGTAAGTTGGTGACTTGCAGAGATGCAGCAGAAAGGTGTCCAGCTTTATGGAACAGTACATCAGATAAAGCATGTTACTAAAAGTCTTCGGAAGAATCTATCTTCATGAACTTGAAGCTTCGGAAGACTTTGTCTCTGAGGCTTCGAAAGACTTCATGTTTGGCTTCGGAAGATATTGGTCTTGGCTTCGGAAGATTTCACACTTAGAGTATTTTCTGTTTCATGTGTGAAACTTTCTAAGCTTCTTCTTTAATGTACTTGTGCAGCATGCAGGATAGACATTGGGTGTTTAGGTTGCATCAGCCTCTTCATTTATCTCTACAATATTATTCTTGTCAAATAATCATTTATCTCCAAATATATCATTTTGAAAAAAAATCGGTAGTTCCACCCCTTGTCTTTACCATCAACACTTTTTTAATGATGAACATAATTATTTTCTGATACAAGAAATAAAAGATTGTGTTTTTACAATTACTTGATTTGTGTAAGGCCCCGTTCCCGGAGACTTCACAGTTAGTCATTCACAACAATAAATACATTAAACATTATAAATTTACAAGCTTGAGCAGCGGAATTGTTTTAACAAAAGCCATATTTCATTAAAAACACTGTTGTTGAGCAATACAGTATCGTTTAATAGAATACAAAAGAATTATTTAATTGCATTACAAAACAACATCAATCATAAGTATGAATGGATGTTAGTCTTTCCCTGCCGAGTAGCTTCACCCTCGTGCCATCCTCAGCAATGATTACCTACCAACTAAAAATGTATAAAAGTCAGTGTTGCTGAGTGAGTTCTAGTTTTAAAAGTAATAAGATATTTTCAATAAGGTATATATATGAAAATACTCTTTTTATGAAATTACATCTCTTTATACGTGAGCACACATTAACTATACAATTAGATAATGTTTCTTCTCTTTACTGTATGTCTTGTTTATTTTGTACTCTTTTATCTTTATCTTTCACTATCTATGTGGACCAATGAGCAATACCCTAAACTATGTGCGCAGGGAAACGGTGTTGGGCCCTCTGTTCCACCAAAGGGCTCTAAATACTGTATATAAGGCCGGCCCAGTCACCTAGGGTACGCTGCAAAGGTCCGCCAATCTCAATTGACTAGCCTTGTGTGCAAAATAGGGTAGCTAATCCGCATCACAGTTGAGCTAACGACAACATGGTCATGCACCTCCTATGTGCTTGCAAGACTTGTTAACATTTTAAATTAAATTTCACTTCTCTTCTTCATTGCTCTTTGTCTTTATTATTATTAGTAATACTTTACGTTATGATAACAACACACCACGTAAAGTCACATACTAATAGTAATAATAATAATATGGAACAATCATAAAATAACCATAATCATGCATGAATAAGCATTAATAAGCCTTAGTCAAACCTTGGTCAAAACCTTAATAGCATAGACTCCCAAAATTTCATAATAAATTCTAAGGATTTAGGCGCTTCGATACTATTTGGGCGCATGAGCCCTGTTTGGGCGTTTCATCACTATGCAGGCGCATCAGCCAACACTTAACCGTTTTAACACTTAGGCACGTGAACTATTCAGGCGCATGGATACTATTCGGGTGTATGGTCTATTCGGACGCATAGACACTTAGGCGCATGGGCTATTCAGACGCATGGGCACTATTGGGGCGCATGACCCTACACTTAGTCGTCCGACTAATATTCTAGGCGCATGAGGGCACTGTTCAGGCGCATGAGTTACACTTAAACATTTCTAAGGCATTACTAGGCGCATGGGCCTTACTTAGGCGCATGAACCTTCTGCTCAACATGTTTCTAGGATATTTTCGAACCCAAACATCAAGCCTATTTGTTCTAGCTTACCAAGGCTATTCTAAACATGAACGACCTATGAGCATCTAAGGAACATCATCAAACATCATAATACATACGGGTATACATACATAATCATAATAAAAACTGTTTTAATACATTTTCAGCCTCAAAGAGTTTAAAACAAGTAAAACCAGGGTCTAGAAACTCACCTGGTGCAACTTTGGGTGTATCTTCCTTCTAACCCGTATGCAAATGAGTTCAAACACCTAGAAACCCACAAAATACACACACAAGAACACACATAAGCACATAAGCACATAACCGAGACAAAACCCAACATGAACACTTAAAAACCCCGAATTCTTACCTTGAATTCAGCCTCCTCTTCTTCTTCTTCTTCAAACTGAAAGTTTTCTGCTATCTCTCTCTCTCTAACCGAATGAAAAAGGTGATGGGAAGTGAGGGTGGGCGGCCATGCCCACCTTTAAACCAACTTTTTGTACTTTTGTCCTTTTGACTCTTTTAACCCCTCAACTTGGGTTAAATTGCATTTTCTACTTTTATTTTTCATTTCTTATTCTTCTTTTAAAAGAATAACCGGGTGTTACAATTTGTTAAATATTATGATGTTCATAACTCATGAACTTTAGAGTATTTTCAGCAAATAAAGTTAATAAAACCGTCACATCATCCTTGCTCACATTTGCTCATATTTCACCCCTCACACAAGCAAAACGGCTTCGGAAACATCCCTCCTTCCCTCTTACATAATCTGTTTTTGGACAGTTTTTTAGCAAAACATCATCTTCACCTCCTTTAGACTCTCCTACACGTCATCTTTCTCTTCTCTTTCTTCCACATAAGCTCATACATGCCTCAAAAAGCATGCTTGGGATGCTCTTTAAAACTAGCAAAAGATATTAAAACAAATTCATTAAGATTATCATATAAAGAATAATTGTAATATGAAATGGTGACATATGCTAAAGACGGCATAAGATAGGAAGAGGGATAAAAAGATAGATAACAAACATCACCCATCATTTTGTTAGAGCGTCGTTAGTAAGTCATTTTGGGAGCTGACAAAGGTGGATATAGGAGAGAGAGGAGAATGGGATGAAGTCATAGTGGGTACAAATGCTCGTGGATAGACCGAGATTGTGAGTGGGGAGAAGAGAGAGGGAGGGGGGAGGGAGGGAGAAGTGTTCGTGCTCTTTCATGTTAAACGGTACCACCTATCATCCATCTGTAATGACCCCATTGGGATGATCTTATGATAATATAATGTTTTCATATTTGTTATCTAGTTTTAGTAACCCTTATATTATATGATAAAATAAATAAATATTAATATAATAAAATTTTATTAATTATAAAGGATATTCTAAGATATGATAGAAATACGTATTAGTAATACTATAAGTAATAAAATATTACCATCTTTTAAAACATTCTGCCTCTAATATTTTTTCTAAAAGTTTTCTAATAATTAATTCCAATTATAATTATTTTTTATATAATTTTTTTTAAAAATCACTATTTTTTAATATTTTATATTTTTTAAAAATTTTGATGTTTTAAAAAATTTCATATTCTATAAAAAGTTATTTCTCTAGAAATAACATTAATAAAAAGATACTTCTTAATTTATTAAATATTTTTTAATCTTAAAAAATATTAAATAATATAATTAGTAATTAAGATAATTATATGATAAAAAAAGGAGCGAAAAAGTTTTGTTAAGGAGAAATATGGTGTCGTAATGTTTCATTCCTAGTTAATTTATATTAGAGTGATAAGATATAAAATAATAGAGTAAATTACCATTTGCATCCCTGACGTTTGTTCATTTTAACGATTTGCATCCCTATGGTTTCAAAATTGTCATCCGACTCCTAACGTTTCATTTTTATTTCCATTTGAGTCCAACACACTAACGACGTTAGATTTTTCAGTTAAGTTTAATGAAATGACAAAAATACCCTTATTTAATACCCCTCATCCATACCCCACCCTTTTCATCTTCTCTCTATGTCTCTCTCTCTTCTCCCTCTCTCTCTCTCTTCTCCCTCTTTATGTCCACCACCACTACCACCGCAACCACCGCGGTTGTCGCACCACCACCGTCGTCGCACCGCCACTGTCGCTGCACCACCACCGCACCTCAACGACCATTCATCCTCTATATATAAGCGCACGCCTTAACCTTCTTTCAAACTCATCATCATCATCTTTTGCCCCCAATTCTCTAAACTCCGGTGATCGGAGTTTCTACATCCTACAACACGAACTCACTTCAACAATACACATGTTAACGAAGATGATCACTACCCCCAACAAGAACAAGAAGGGGAGATTAACGCACAAAGCGATGTCGTTTCCCGGCCACTCCACAGACCAAATCGTCGGAACCCTACGGAAGCCGAGGACGCTGCCAGAATTAATTCCAGTAGGGTTCCGTCGTCGTCGACGGTGGCATGCCACCGAAGCTAACGAAGCTGTTGTTGAACGTGATGGTGCAAAGAAGCTTAGGTCCGTTGCAGGTGTTGATTTCACCAGAGTTGACTGTTAGGGATCTGATTGCTGATGCTTTGAGGATTTACGTTAAGGAAGGGAGACGACCGATGTTGCAGTTGGTTGATCCTTCGGGTTTTGGTCTTCATTTCTCGCAACTTAGCTTAGAGAGTATGTTGAATTATTCATTAGGTTAATTGATTGTTGAATGTAGATGAATGATGATGAATAATGATGTGTAATACTGCATTTGATTCATGTTTTGGTCTTCGGGTTAGGTGAGACGACCGATTGTTGATTGTTGCAGTTGATTGATCCTTCGGGTTTTGGTCTTCATTACTCGTAATTTAGCTTAGAGAGTAAGTTGAATTCTTCATTAGGTCAATTGATTGTTGAATGTTGATGAATGATGATGAATGATGATGTGCAATACTGCATTTGATTCATGTTTTGGTCTTGGGTGTGACACCCGTCACCTTAAGGTCCGTCGAACGACATAATTAAGCATAGAATTATTTTAATTAGTCTTCCTCTTCTTCATGAACTCCTGCTTTAAGGAATCATGTCTGCTTTATTTCCTTTGTGCCTGCACTTCCTCCAAGAACGTGTGCTCAGCATAAACTTTTTATAAATTTCGTCGCCATTACCACCAAATATATCATTTTTAATTTCAACCATTATCATTAATAAAACCATTTTTAAACTATCAATTACCATTAAACACGCTTTTAACCTTAATATAACGAACATTTTAAGGTCGTAATCAACCGAAACAAATTTTAGGGAACTCGAGAGTTAAGTGCAGGGTAGTAACTAGTCATTTTGCAAACTTGGGCTGGGTATATAAACCCATATTCCAGCCCTTGATCTCATTTCATCTTCATCTTCTTCATCCTATTCACTTTCTTCTTCACATCTGTTGATACATGTATATCCCTAGATCATGATATGAAATGTAATAGATCTTGTTTATCTGATTCTGGTGTAATTTGATATGATTAATGAAATGATATTGGTTGTTTGTGATTTGTATTGATTAATATTTCATTAATAAGTTGATATTAAATAATTAATTAGGTTAGTGATTGGTTGAATGTTTACATATAATATTTACTAATTAATACATTCAAACTTAAAATAATGAAGTTATCATGCGAATGGCCCATGCGAATGGACCATAAGCATGAACACCTTCATACGAATGACTAAGTCGCACGATTGAACCAGGAGACTGGATCAGTCGTATGATTGTAACATAAGATTGGCTCAGTCACACGACTGAACACTCAGTCGTGCGAATGAATCAACCGCATGGTTCAATCGCACGACTGAAACATACTAATGGTTCAGTCGCACGATTGAATAATACCAACCTATAAATACAACCCAATTCGTGAAAAATAAAAACTCTCGATAATTACGATTCCAGACGTACCCTAGCCGTCCAGAAGCCTCCCAAATTCGTTCTCCAAGTTCATAGAACACATTAGATCGATTTCCAATCGATTCTAACGTTAGTTTCAATTCTTGATTGATTCTTCGTGTGTTCTCACTGATTGGATCGCCAATCAATAGGATTCCGCACTATTTGATCTGGTTTACACGCTAATCACTAGGTATTTCGTTCAAATACCAGGTCCTAACAAGTGGTATTAGAGCTTTGGCTCTTGATTACGTGTGATTCAATCAAGATTGATAAAAAGTTTGTGTTTTTGCACTAAAAACGCAATCTTTTGTGTCAAAAGTGATCTTGGACGTTCCCTGCTCATCAAAGTTTGGTTTCTACGGACTTAGGCAATTCAACCTTGCGAAAGTTCAAATTTTTACGGCTAAAACACGTTTAACCTAGAGATTTTCGCATAACAGCAGCTTCAGTCGCACAAGTGAGCCATTCGCACGACTGGACCTCATTCGCATTGCTCAGCGCACGATTGGACATAGTCGTATCTCCATTCGTACGATTGAACCGTTCGGTCGCACTGTTCATACGCATCAGATTCATTCGCACGACTGAGCTAATCACTTAGTTCATCCGCACGATTGAACCAGTCGTAGAGTTCATACGCACGACTAGTCCATTCGCACCCTTCAGTCGCCCCAGTGACAATTGCTTATTAGACTTAAAGTTATTCACAATGGAAGATCAAATTTCAGCCTTTACTGCTGGGAAGGACTCTAGGATCCAGAACCTACTGTTACTTGAGAGTGAGGTGGTAATCATAATAAACCACCAAAGCTTTTAACGTTAGATGAGTTTCCCCACTGGAAACAACGTTTTGAGATCTACCTCAATGGAGTGGATCCGAATCTGTGGGAGGCCATCGAGATTGGATATAGTACGCCGGTGGGAGCCGATGGAGTAAAGTTACCTTAGGAGGGATGACAGACGCGCAGAAAGTCAATATAATGCAGAGAAGAGGGTCTATGCATTGATTACACAGTCTATCCCTAAAGAGATATTCCACCAGTACTCAGAGAATAAGCAGTCCAAGAAACTATGGGATGAGCTAGAGAAGAGGTACGACGGGAATGCCCGTTGAAGGCAATCAAGGCTAAGGAGTTAAAGAAGGAATTCGACAACTTCTCATCGATGAGAAATGAGAGTTTGGACGATGTTATAGATAGATTCTACCATCTGATGAGTGAACTGCATACACATGGAGTGGCTACTACCATGGAAGAGAAAGTTAATAATTTTGCAGACGGATTGCCTGAAAAATGGGTTTCATTCGTGTCTAATCTTAGACAGAATGGAATGCTGTCAAAACTGGATATTAATGACTTCATTCTTAAGTTGCGAGAAGAATCACTTAGAATGAAGTACAGAGCTCAGAAGTCTACGTACAATCAAAATCCAGCTTTATACAATGCCACGCCTCAAGCTAAGACATCTGGAGCACCTCTCTAGACTGCATTTGTGTCTAGCTCATCGAGTCCTACACATGCACCTCCTTCAGGTTCAGAAACGTCAGGGTCTTCTTGTACCCAATACATTGGATTTGAAGCGAATGCTACTAGACTGAAGACCGAGAACCTCAGTAATGTGACTGTGGAAGTAGCTCGAAAGCACATGGATCTATTGGCAGCAATGGTCCATTCTATGATGAACTTGTGCTGGAAGATTGGAAACTTCATCTGGCAGACGAGGACTACGAGCAGGTGGACGAAATGGAGCTTGAGAGAATGGATATAATGCGGGCCTTAGCTAGTGCTGTCCGGAGGGCGAAGAAGTTTGTGAAAAAGACTGGATAGAACTTGGTTGCTACTAAGGATACCACCTTTGGCTTCGACAAGAGTAAAGTGATCTGCTTTAACTGTGGTGAAAAGGGGCACTTCAAGAGAGAATGTGTGAAGCCAAAGAAGACGGGAACGGGAACCCGTTCTCATCTTCACTCGTCTAGACAAGCAAACTACCAGTTCTACTTCCTCAAACAAGGACTCCAAAGCCTTGACTGCTCATGATGATGAAGGATAGATTGGAGCTTTAGGTTTGTCTCACCAGGGAATCAAACATTGCAAGTGTGACAGTGATTCCGCTAGTGAAGGAGATCTAGCAGTTGAGATAGCAATGTCAAATAGTGAAGAAGCAACTGCAACCGAGGTCAGTTACAAGCCAAGCGGAGACTACCATGTCAGAGACAGAAAAGACAGAAGCAACAGAATCAGAATCATCTGATACTGCATTGATGGCAAACGCTTCTGAATCAACTCAGGTAAGTACTACTGACACAATGTTTAATAATCATGCTTGTTCTGATTGTGATGCCTTTAGGAATAGCATAGATGCTAAATTTGCTAGGTTATTAGATCATAATGATAACTTGATAAAAGATTTGCATCTATGCACTAGGCTAATAGGGTATTAAAACAAAATGAGCACAGTTATAAAGAAAAGATAGACCTTTTGACTAAACAGCTTAGGGAAACCGAAGTAGTTGCCTTTAATCAAGCTAATGACATTAGGTATTATCTAAACCCCTAGAAGACACTAAGAAGCAAAAGGCAGTTCTAGAAGTAGAAGTAAATTCACTAAAACAGAAACTGCATAGTTGGACTAGTTCTTCGCACATAGTCCAACACTTAGTGAAAGAAAGGAACAACGGGGAGGGACTGGGTTATAAAGTGGTTCCGCCACCACCTGAGACTTTGATGAACACTAAGACTAGACCTATAAATAGTAATCCCATCAAGGATCATGTAGTGTCTACTCCTCTTGTTAGTGATCCAGATTCCTTATGTTCATCTATTGACACTGGAAACAAACAAAAGGAGACCATTTCAAAGGCAAAGGGTAAATTTCCTTGTGTTAATTTGGAAAAGGAATTTGAAAAGGTTAACCAAAAGTCAGGTTCAAACAGAGTGAAATTAGAACCTAAAAGGGCTTTTAAGGATAATCTTTCACATACTTCAAGTCAAAGACCAATTAACCAAAAGGAAAAGGATGTCAAACAGGTTAAATCAGTTAATTTTGTTAAACCAGTAAACACATCAAAAGAACCAGAGTCAAAACCTAAAGTGAGTTATGTTACTAGAGTGTCACATACTTCTCCACAAAGAAAGTTTAATCATAAAGTTGATAGCAGGGCGTGCTACAACTGTGGAGAATGTGGACACATTGCTTCCTACTGTCCTTATTATCAGACACCTAGGAAGAAGATTGCACTTCAGAACTCAAAACCTAGGGCTTCTAAGAGGAGCTCTTTAACTCCACCTAGAAGAACTAGTGAACAGAAAGTTCAACCCGTTAGCCAGTCGACTGTTTATCACAAACAGGCATTGCACAAATCTGGCTTATGGAAAGAGAAGTCAACCTCTATGGCTGATAATAATGACAAGAAGGAACCTGAGATACCTCACCTTCTAAGGGTTAATGGGTTGAATTTCTGATGTGTGATGCCTCTGGGAAACCCAAGCCAGTAAAGGCTTGGGTTCCTAACCTAAACTAATCCTTTACCTTATATGTGCAGGTTGTTCAATACAGTGCTGAAACTAACACGTGGATAGTAGACAGCGGAGCATCCAGGCACATGACAGGAAACAGAGCTCTTTTATCAAGTGTCAAATAAATAAAAGGAGGGCATGTTTCGTTTGCTGGAAACAAGGGAGGCTATATCACAGCTCAGGGAGAAGTGGGGAATCAGAAAGTTAAGTTTGATAAAGTGAACTACGTCAACAACTACAAAATAACTTACTTTCTGTTTCCCAAATATGTGATAAGGGATTTAAAGTCATCTTCGACAACAAGAAGTGTTACGTACTAAAGAAAGACTACATGATTCCAGAGGACCAAGTTTTGATGACTGCTTCAAGATATAAAGATCTTATGTCTTGGATCTATCAACAGCTTCTACAATGGATCATGAGGTTTAGTGTTTTCTATCCAAAGCTACTGAAAAAGACTCCATCTCCTGGCATAGGAGAATGGGACACATCAGTCAAAGGAAGATGAATCACTTGATTCAGAAGGATCTGGTGAGAGGTGTTATGTCAAGAACTTTCAGCTTCCTGATTTCTGTATAGCTTGCAAGAAAGGTAACAGACAAAGAAGTTCATATGGAAAAGAAAGTTAATTCAATAGAACTTCCTCTTGAACTTCTTCACATGGATCTGTTTGGTCCAGTCAGTACAAAGAGCATTGCAGGCGACTTGTACTATTTTGTGGTCACGATGACTACTCAGATTCACTTGGTAATGTTTCTGAAATCCAAATCAGAAACATTTGAATCATTCAAGGAGTTGGTAACCACACTGGAATCTCTCTACAAGCTGAAAGTTAGACAAGTACGCTCAGACAAAGGAACGGAATTCAGAACCAGTGGATGGCGGAATACTGCAAGGAAAGGGGATTGTGCATCAATTCACTTCTGCTTACACACCTCAGATGAATGGCGTTGCTGAGAGAAAGAACAGGAGCTTGATAGAGACAGCACGGACTATGCTGGCAGACTCGAAACTGCCTATCCAATTCTGGAATGAGGCAGTGGCAAATGCATGTTATACACGAATCGAGTCCTGATAGTCAAGCGCCACGGAAAACATGTTACGAGCTACTACAAAGACGCAAACCGAACTTGGAGTATCTCGAACCATTTGGGGCGCCGTGCACACTTCTGAGAAGACACAAGAGGGTAAATTCAGCGAGAAGGCAGATGAAGGCATCTTTCTAGGATACAACATACCTAACAAGTGAGTTTACAACAACTACAGGTCTAGTAGAAGTTTGTGTAATGTTGATGTTCAGCGATTCACCACACCACCTACTGGCAAAGGAAACGCCTACTTCTTTGACTGATGGATTCTTCAAGTCATTCAACATTCCTCTCTCTCCCTCGGATGACGAATTAGCTACACGAATGATGTATGATAGCTTGAATCCACCAACATTTAGCTCACAGGGAGAATCATCTACTCAGTCAGGGGAGTAATCGACGACAGTGACACCTCCTCTGAAAATGAAGCTGAAGAAGATAACCAGAACAGTTAGGAGGAACAGGTTCCAGTTCCTGAAAGTCCACAAGCATCTACCAGTGGTGCACCTTCGACTTAGAGCCTCAAACTCCAACTACCTCAGATGAAGAACCAAATGTTCATCATCTTGGCTCTGAGGTAGCTGTTCCTACTACTCCAGGATCACGACTAAACGTCTATCATCCAATAGACAATGTCATTGGAGATGTCAGATCAGGAGTACAAACCCGAAATCAGTTATACTCAGCCGATTACGCCTCAGTTATGGAGAAGGGATATATTCATGATGGTTCCTATCGGTGTTTTGTCTCACAGTTTGAGCCAAAATATGTCAGTGAAGCACTAAATGATGAGGCGTGGGTGAGTGCAATGCAAGAAGAACTCTTCAGTTCAAGAAGTTAGGTGTATGGATCTGGTTGATAGACCTAAAGGTGCTAGGTCATTGGCACCAAATGGGTTTTAAAATGCAAGAAAGATGACCAAGGGGTCATTATCAGATATAACTCGACTGGTGGTTCAGGGTTTTCGCCAAGTCGAGGGAATTGATTACAATGAGGTGTTTGCACCCGTGGCAAGGATGGAACCATTCGTATCTTCCTTGCCTATGCATCGTACATGAAGATTAAAGTCTATCAATTAGATGTGAAGAGTGCATTTCTTCATGGGGAATTAGAGAAACAGTCTATGTCAGTCAACCCGAGGGATTTGAAGATCCTTATCATCGGGATAGAGTCTACAAGCTCGACAAGGCTTTATACGGGCTTCATCAAGCTCCAAGAGCTTGGTATGATAAACTCTCGACTCATCTTGTGAAACACGGCTTTCGCAGGGGAGTCATTGACTGCACGTGTTCATTAAAGAAAAAGATGGCGACCTACTGCTCGTACAAATCTATGTTGATGACATAATTTTCGGTTCAAAGAACGAAGAGTTATGCAAGAGTTTGAAGCAGTTATGAAGAAAGAGTTTGAGATGAGTGCTATGGGGGAGATGAAGTTCTTTCTCGGGCTACAGGTGGATCAAACACCAAATGGAATCTTTCTACATCAGACCAAGTACGTAAGAGACATTCTCAATCGCTTTGACATGGAGAATGCATCTGCTGCCGGACTCCACTGCTACGAATCACGACATAGCACCTGATGAAAATGGAGATCTTGTGGATGCCATAATGTACCGAGGAATGATTGGATCCCTCATGTATCTCACTGCCTCTAGACCTGATATCATGTATGCGACATGTTTATGTTCTAGATATCAGGCTAAACCTAAGGTCAATCATCTGATCGGGGTCAAAAGGATTTTTCGCTATCTAAAGGGTACACCCACACTTGGGTTGTGGTATCCTCATGATGATGATTTTGAGCTCACGACGTATAGTGACTCGGATTACGGAGGCTGCAAGATGAACTACAAGTCTACTTCAGCAGGGTGTCAATTCTTTGGGAGAAGATTAATTACGTGGCAGTGTAAGAAGCAGACATCGGTTGCATTGTCAACTTGTGAAGCTGAATATGTTGCTGCTGCAAGTTGCTGTTCACAAATCATCTGGATTCAACAGCAAATGCGGGATTACGGTTTAAAGTTCTCTTCTACTCCTATTTTTGTAGATAACTCTGCTGCAATTGCAGTAACTAAAAATCCGGTCCAACATCCTAAGACCAAACATATCGGTATTAAATATCACTTCATACGAGATTGTTTTGAAAAGAACTTAATTGATGTGGTAAAAATTAATACTGATTTTCGACGCGCTGACCTCTATACTAAAGCCTTTGATAAACCACGTTTTCAATATCTGCTAGAGGTCAACGGCGTTAAAAAGAGAAGTGAGGTTATTCCTGATGATGATCATGTGTAGTCCGATGTAGCTTAGTTAATTCTTCATTTTATTTGAGCTTATGTGGTTAAATTAGTCTGTTTAAAATTAAACTTATGTTATTCTGCTGTTTATTAAAATCCTAAAATAATGAAACCAGTTATGATTTTAGTATTTTGGGGGAGATTAATCAGCAAGCAACATTAAAAAAAACGAGGGAGAGGAGTGGAAAGCTGATATAAGGTAGATCGTATATGTGATACCGATTCAAACCCTTTGGAATATGATAGTACATTGGAACAAATCAAGAGGGACTTTGAAATTTTAATTTAGAAAAGGTGCAAAAACATTCAAAGTATAAGTCTGTGTAGTCTAAGCAATATCAAAGGGAAGATGATAGAAAAACTGGAAACTCTAAAGGTAACACAATGAGAGTAGACCTAGAGGTTGCTAGACCACAATTGATATGTCGGTAGATTCAACACAATAGATGATTAGACCTGACTGGTGATCTCAAGATCAAACTAAGTGGTTCAACTGACTGTGGGCTCCCATCTTATCGCTGGTTAACACAATCACAATATTCCAATAAAGGGCAATGAGCATGTAAACGCCACAAATGTGTGCGGATGACCATAAATAGAGCAAAGCACCAGAAAAAAATGAAAGAAAAATGCTATCAAGCTAATGACTTATGTTGTTGGTGCATTTGGTGCAAAATAAAATTAAGCTGCTCTAACAAGGAGATAGGTTGTGCGCCTCTCTGCTGTGCGATGGCACTGACCTGAGGATAAGCATAACCTAGATATTGTAGAATTCATTGTTGTTTGCCGCCTCTCTGCTGTGCGATGGCACTGACCTGAGGATTGGCTTCTCCTTGAAAGCTCTAAGAATAGTCTCTTCTTGTAAAAATAACCGTAGACCGCTCAAAAGCTCCTGAGGAATGTTGATTACCATATAAGTGTGGGATCCATAAATGTTCGTTGAATAATAAACCAAAAACGATCACAGTTTGTGTCAAAAGTCTGTGTATGGATTTAAGTGGACAAACATTGACAATCATTGTGGCTGCAATTCTTGAAAGTTCAAATCAATGTGGTAATCTAAGAGTTCCAGTATGATTTCCTAAAGTTGCTAATGACTCTAGATGAACACCAAGAATTGAGCATCAAAAGATTTTGATAACAAGTCCCAAATGATTTGATGTGCCTGTATGATTCCAAAATTGAATTGGTCCAGGTGTGGTCAATCTAAGTTGAAGCTTTCTATTCCGGAACCAAATTCAGTAGATTTCCACCTTAGGTTCTATCTCTCACAAAAAGCCTAACAAAGTCTTAATTTTTAGTCTTTAGTTTAAGTTTCTAATTTAGCGAGTCGTTTTAGTTAATTTGTTGCCGGACTACATCATGAAATCGATAAGGGATCAACTCACTGAATGGGTCATGTCTGAGATGACGACATGAATTTTCAAGTTTAAAGCAGTCACGTCTGAGGTGACTAAATTGGTTAAAAATGATCATGTCTGAGATGATCAAAACTCATAATGTCTATTTCAAAAGGTTAAAATGTTCAAAATGGCAGAAAATCTACTAAGTGTGACCTATTCGCACGATTGGACCATGAATATGGACCAACCATGCGAATGGATCCCATTCGCACGACTGGACATGAAATTTAGTCATTCACCGAATGGCGTTTAAGAATGATCCTTTCGACCGAATGACAGGGTGCGAATGAGTCAGTCAACCGACTGAGACTCAGTCGGTTAATTGAGAAAGCAATGAAAGGGCACGAATGAGTCAGTCGACCGACTGAGACTCAGTCGGCCAACTCAATCGCACGACTGAACCTCAGTCGCCCCAATGAACTGAGCGAATGAGGCCAGTTGGCCGATTGAAATTAGGGTCAGTATTTAAAGGGCCTCAGTCGATCGCATTTCACTCATCACTCCCAATCGCAACCAAATCGCTTTCTTTCCCGTTACTCTGCCAAAAATTTCTAGAGATCGTGTTTTCACATTGCTATTGATCTTCTGACATTCGATTGACAAGTATACAGGTACATTGCAGTTAAATCTTATAGAAATCAGAAGATCTTGAGTCAAATTTGTGTTATTCGAATGAAACATGAACCGGATTGAAAAATGCCCTAATAACCTACATAAACTAAGCAAAATGTTAAAATTAAGTTTAATAGGTCATTAGTGACAAGATGGCGAGTCTAATGGACCATTAAACCATGTTAAATTACTTGAATTAGGTCAAGATTCGAAACTCAGTCGATTGAACAGGGGGTCATGCGATTGGTCGTTCGGATGAACTCCAATCGCACGATTGAATCTTGCGATTGGATCAATCGGCAGAATGAACCATGCGAATGAGTTCAGTCGGCCGACTGAACCAATCGCAGACTCATCAGCAAATTGAACTCAGTCGCATGTCTCATTCACCCGAACGAGCTCAGTCGCACGAAAGAAAAAACGACTGACTCCAGTCGCATGATTCATTCGCACGAATGTATCGGATTGAATTTAAACTATACACCTTGAACTGAATTTTGAATGTATGACTTACAAATGGTTCTGTGTCTTGTGTTTCAGGTCAATGGTTGATAGATGGTCCATAAATCCAAAGCATAATATATGTGCTCATTTGGACCATACGACTCAGAATGGAGCCGAGTTTACAGATATTATTGCATTCCTTCGACGCTCTCAGATACATAAAGCCATATCCACACAGTGTACTCCTTACAGGTCGTTACATCAGGCTTTCTGGAAAATGCCTCCGTAGATCGTTCACATGAGCCTTACAACATACGGAGCTCCATTCATGGTCATGACATTGAAATTACAGCAGCTGACATCCAGAGAGTACTTGATTTTGGGGATGATACTGATCAACCCACCAGACTACATCCACTTACAGTCAGAGGTTGCTTCCTCAGGATTAATATGCTGGGGATATCAACTCAGGTGTGCTCAACAAGAGCAACCTGTGTCCCCAGTATAAATACTTGGCGCATGTGATCCTGAAGTGTATTGCTTCTTGAAGGGGTGGGTTTGATGACCTATCAGACCAGATTCAGAATGCCTATGTGGCACTGGTGCATGATCTTCTCATATCTGGTGGAGAATCTGGAGGCCAAGGGGAAGGAGGGTTTTTGTATGTATCCCAGATTTCTGCAGCTGATCTTTAATGAGAAGCTGCCATTACTTCCCAAGGAGAAACATGATGCGGTTGCCCTAGAGGTTATGGATGACACGACTTTGGGTCGCATGAGAGTGTATCGGGGCAAGCAGGTAAAGCCCCAGGTAAAAAGGTTGATCGGCCATCTGGCAAATGAACGATATGTGGCACCAGGTAGACGCAAATGCGTCATGATGACAGCGATTCAGATGATGAGAGGTTGTTGCTCCCAGAGCATGATTCAAACGATGATGATAGTGGGAATGTTGGGGATGATATGCCTGCTCCAACAAGGGGCACAGCTTCAGATGTTATAACCCCAGTGTCTGCCCCAACAGGCGACATAGCTGAGTCTGCAGGCTTCCACCAGGACTTCATACCTGGTGACGAGGAAGAAGAGTCAGATGAGGAGCCATTGACGAGGACCGTGGGAAGCAAGGTTGTTCCCACCGAGTATGGACTCCGGGCGGTTGGTGAACGCCCCAGGGATTCGGGAGAGACGACTGTAGATCCCAGCTATGCTCTTGAGTCTACTAGCCTTGTTCTAGGGGGAGCATCCACCTCGACTGGATCGAGGAAGAAACGGATGGCTCAACCCCACGGCCAGAAGAAGAAGAGAAGAAGACTCACCTTCGTACCCACCACAGCCACTACATCTACCACCATTCCTACCATTCTACAGCCACACCATCCCTACCACAGCCACCACAGCTACCATAACCACCATAGCTACCACTACCACTACCACACCTCCCACCACTGTAAATATGCCAACCACCACCATATCTTTCACTCCTACATCACCTCCAATATCTCACAGACCCAACCCTATCTTTACCACAACCACCACCACCACTAACCACCAATCAGGACCCTCATCTGATCCGCACGTATATATGGATTTCATCTACCTCAATTTGGGGTAGAGGACCAGCTGTCAGCGCTAAACCGTATGGTGATGCGACTGTTAGCTGCTGATGAAGAGAAGACTGCACAAATCCGACAGCTTGCAGAGTTCACTGCTGTGCAGTCACATCAGATCTCGGAGCAGGATCGGCTAATCAAGGAGCAGGTCCAACAAATGGCTGCTCAGAGCCTCGAGATCGCCCAACTCGAAGAGCATAGAGTCACTTCTGCTAAGAAAATTGAAGAGTTGGAGAATGCTAAGAAGACCATCATGCTCAAACTTAAAGGATCTAAAGATGAGCCTCTGAAGATTAAAGAGGGAGATGGTGATGATAGTGATGATGACGATGTGGATGAAGATGAAGAGAGTGACGATGATGAAGAAGCAGAAGGAGGGGATGCACCTGCATCGGCCACTGCTACAGGTCAGGAGAAAAGGACTAAGAATAGACAATCAATCAGCTTCTACCTCTGCTCCTCCAAGTGATGAAACCATGATCCAAGATAAAAGTAACGATTAGATGTTTATGTATTTATCTTCTTTTGTATTTGAATCATGTAATTGAACACAATGTATTTAATGTTTATATTACTTTAATGCTTTTCTGGTTGATCAACTACTAATGATTTATGTGTGAATGTTTAAACCAAACAGATCAATCTTACCAAAGAGATGAGTTGATGTTGCTCCCCTTCAGCAGGTTAAGTCTCAGCTAATAATGATTCTTGATCTGCAAGGGATAGTCAGAGTTTCAGTGAATTATACCCCTGAAGAAGGGGAAATAATTCATGACTTATCAAATGAGCAACTCGCAGAGCTTTTCGAGCTAAATCCAGATGAATAGTAAAAGATGCTCCGACATGCGATTCGACTAGTGACGAAGAGTTCAACGATGTTGATGATGTAGAGATCGAAGATGTCACTGCCGAGGAGTACCCTCAGTACGCTGACAATGAGGGTAATGTGGTCCCCAATCTGGGTGAATCCCTTGTTAGCGATACTATTAAGGTGTGAAAACATATGGAGCAAGAAACAGAGAAAGCAGAAGACACAGCCCAAGCCTCAAATGATGATGTTGACATTCGAAAGGCTGAGTGGGCTGCATGTTTTGAAGAAGTTAGAGCCCAACGTACTACACCAAGAAGGATTCCTACACCAAACTCTACAGAGTCAAGAACATCATAAGGTGTCAGGTAGGATTATAGCATGGGCATATTTTGATGACCTTAACGTCTATGCAGTTAAGAGGGAAAGGGCATAGAGTATTTTAGATTCCACATGATCTGAAGACCCTACCAGGTTTTGAGCTCAACCAGCTGGCCAAACTAAGGCTTTTGTATGCTGACCCGAGGAAGATGTCAGGCTGGTTTGAGACTGCCCTAAAGAAGGAGTACCACACTAGATGGGTTAACTTTAGACCCCAACGGCCTACGAGGTATGTCAGAAGGTCTGAGGTTGATGTCATTACTGGCAAGCCTAAGATAGTGTTGAAGTGGAATCCTCCTCGCACAATGTCGAGAATCCCACTCAGGGAAATGCCACAGGATTTCACTCCACATTTTAAGTGGTGGTATTATGATTGGAGAACAGCTGAAGCGGTCATAGTCTTAAGTAAAGAGGGACAAATGGATACTATCAGGGTATTCGACCCGATGTGGCTTACAAACTTGTCAGAAAGTGATGTATATACGCTATACAAGTGGCCACTGTTCTATGATACGCAAGATATTGTACAAGCTCTTCAGTTCTAGAACGTTATACGACTCTGCTTCGCGTTTAAGATTCATACGGGAGTCACAAAAGAGGAGAAGTACGAGAAATACAAGAAGGTCATGCAGAAAACAAGAGATTAGAGAGATCTAGGTCCAAGGGGGAGTTTGTTGATACATGTATGTCCCTAGATCATGATATGAAATGTAATAGATCTTTTATCTGATTCTGGTGTAATTTGATATGATTAATGGAATGATTTGGTTGTTTGTGATTTGTAATGATTAATATTTCATTAATAAGTTGATATTAAATTAATAATTAGGTTAGTGATTGGTTGAATGTTTACATATAATGTTTACTATTAATACATTCAAACTTAAAATAATGAAGTTATCATGCGAATGGCCCATGCGAATGGACCATAAGCATGAACACCTTCATACGAATGACTAAGTCACACGACTGAACCAGGAGACTGGATCAGTCGTATGATTGTAACATAAGATTGGCTCAGTCGCACGACTGAACACTTAGTCGTGCAAATGAATCAACCGCATGGTTCAATCGCACGACTGAAACATACTAATGGTTCAGTCGCACGATTGAATAATACCAACCTATAAATACAACCCAATTCATGAAAAATAAAAACTCTCGATTAATTACGATTCCAGATGTACCCTAGCCGTCCAGAAGCCTCCCAAATTCGTTCTCCAAGTTCATAGAACACATTAGATCGATTCCCAATCGATTTCTAACGTTAGTTTCAATTCTTGATTGATTCTTCGTGTGTTCTCACTGATTGGATCGCCAATCAATAGGATTCCGCACTATTTGATCTGGTTTACACGCTAATCACTAGGTATTTCGTTCAAATACCAGGTCCTAACAACATCTTCTTCATTCTAGCACCAAATCCAACCCGCGTGGTCTTGTTCTTGTCGTCTAGACTCTATCTACAGCCTAGTCTACTCTATTCTAGCAGGTAGACGACCTTGGTTGCTCCTTTTCTTGCTTATTCACGGCTGTCCAAACTAGGGTTTCGGGTGTTCGGGTTCAACCCGAACACATGAGGTTGTGTGGGTGCGTGTGAGGTCTTTCTGCTTGTGTTTCATGTTTGGTATGTTTGTAGAGTGTTTCTGGAAGTCCTTGTTGTGTAAAACCCATGCTCAGAGCAGCCGAAGGCGACTGGGTCTGTCATGCGACTGAGCCATGCGACTGGGTGAGTCGTGCGACTGATTCATACGACTGTGTCATTCGGGCGACTGAGTTGTGCGACGGGGACGTCATGTGACTGAGTCGTGCGATCGTATGTATGTGTGCGAATGAGTCATGCGAACGAATGAATGCATGTGATTGAGTCAGGTGACCGACTGAATGTATGCGATTGTGCGTGTTTCACACGACTGGAGTCCAATCGCACGAATGAAGGTTCAATTGCACGAAAGTAGCTAATTCGCACGATTGAGGGTTGATTCATGCGCATGGAGGTTGGGTTGTGCGAATGTGTGTTGTGTGGTATGACTGAATGCCAGTCATGCAAATGAAGACTCAATCGTACGAATGAAGCTGATCCGTACGATTGAATGTTGATTCGTACGAATGGAGCGTTGAGATGAGCGTCTGGTCCTGTTGTGTGACGGATGATGTTGAGTGTGAACTTCCTCTGACGTCTGATGATGATGATAAGTAACATCAGTAAAAGTGTCATTGCTTGACCACAAAGATTAATTCAACGCTATCAACATGCACATACTATTTCAATTGAAATCAACCTAACATTTTACAATTACCGACAACCCATTTGGAACTACAAATACTTAACAAGTGCCATCTTCATAACAATGAGGTCTTTACAAGGATGTCATAAGCAATGACGACTACTCTTAGTACTTGGATCTACATAAGATCGGATGCGTGTGTCCGCTTATGTGTGTGCTACCCGACCGAACCGATACAACCCGAACCGACCAAACATTACTATACGCTTTATACACGTCATTAATGCTTAACGATAACTGTCAATAGGTGTTTGACCGATCATTGCATTCAACTGTTAGAAATCTTGATCATTCATACCTACCACTAAACATGTGAGTCTCGTGGCCCCTTTTTATGCTTACACTACTTTACAAACATTTACAACATGGGGAAAAGTATGCTCGCCCGTTTTCTATGTTGTACAACATACATACAATTTACATACTTGGAATCACGTGCTACTGTTTTGTGGGTATTTATCTGATACATGCTTGAGTCTGCTTTGTGGTTCTTTCCTACAACCATTTAATTCTAGTGTGGGAACCGACGGATAGGTATTGGTAGTACTACTGGGTTGACACCCCCACCTCGTGTTTGTATTAGTTAGTACCATCAAAAGCCAGGAACGAGCCTTGGGTGAATATATTCCGACAAGATTCTTTGTGTACGTCATTAGGTTTGGTTGTAAAGCTCTTGTCATGTGATTTTGCTTACTTATAACTTTACGCACGGTATTCTGCAACAACTTTATACAACATCATTACTTATTTACTTTTAAACCTGCGAGCTCACCAACAATTTTGTTGACCATTTTGAGCATATCTTTTCAGGTGATCATGCTAGCTGAGGTTCTAGGTGTGCTGCCTTAGTGGAGACCCTAGGATGCATTTTCGGGCTAAACTTGTCATTTTGAAAACAATCGATGTATCTGTTTCAAACAACATTATACTTTGTAACTTGTTCCCGGGTTGTGGAAATTGCATACAATGTATCATCTATGTATCATCTTTGTGCTTATGGCTATGTTGTCGTGAATACTGACTAAACACGACACAAGTCCCCTTGTTGTCGGGTGTCGTCATGACACGCTTGTCATCATTATTATTATTGCATCTCTATCGCTCACCATGTGTTATGACGATCCCCGTCCCGTCGCATCCCCGTTTTTCCGCTCTTAGCGGGGGTGTGACATTGGGGTTTGGTTAGACGACCGATTGTTGATTGTTGCAGTTGGTTGATCCTTTGGGTTTTGTCTTCATTACTCGGTTGGCTTCGATTCATGAGCTTCTTACAGTAAGGTCGATACGGTTGGAGTGGTGATGATAGGGGTTGCGGTGGTGGTGATGGGGGGTTGCGGTGGTGGTGGTGATGGGGGGCTGCGGTGGTGGTGATGATGGGGGGGGGGGGGGCTGCGGTGGTGGTGAAGATAGGGGGCTGCGGTGGCAGTGGTGATGGGGGGTTGCGGTGGTGGTGATGAGGGGTTGTGAAAGTGGTGATGGTTAGTTGTTATGGTGGTGATGAAGGTAGTTTAGTCTTTTTAATAATAATTTTAACAAGAAAACTAACGGTGTTAGTCATCTGTACTCAAATTGAAATAAAAATAAAAAAAGCATATACTCAAATGAAGATAACAAGAATGTTGGGAGTCGGATGAGAATTTTAAAACCATAAGGATGCAAATAATTAAAATGAATAAACGTCAGGGATGCAAATAGTAATTTACTCAAAATAATACTTGTGATATACTAGAATATAATTAAAGCATGTGATGTTTACCGTTTGTTTTATTGTATATAGAGCAAAACTATTGGTCACAAAGGACTCATTAAATATGGAAGGTAATTTTGACACAAATTTAGGTTCAACTATCATTCAAGGACATGGTAAAATCATATTTTTTTATAAGACTAATTTAATTTATTATGGGGTATGTTATTGATACACATAATTATTTTATTTTTTTATATCTTTTTATACATACATATATATACATAAAAAAATACAAATAATAAAGTGTTTCAATAATAGTAATGGGGTTTGTATAACCCAATCATTTATTATACTTCACTATAAATCTTTTAAGATACATACGTTGGATCTCATCTTGGTGTAGGGGACTACCATCTCTGTCCATCTGAATTAACATTTAAGTTTTAACACAAACCTTGAAAACATGCATTGGTGTAGATACAATCAAACCAAACAGTCTGATTCCTTGTGGGCTCCATCTGCTTCACTCCAATGTACTAATTTTGTAGTGGTGCCACTAGGGGTATATATGTCAATCCCTATCAACAGCTTTGATTCCTTATTTTTGTTTTTTAATTTCTATCAAATCAAATCTTGTTCATGGGGTCTGCTCATGCTGTTCTTAGATTCATGTTGTCTCCTAAAATGTTTGCTAATCAAAAGTCTTTGTTTAAGATTATGACATCCATATTCTAATTGTGTGAGTCTCACTTTATTTTCCTTTACACATGACATGTTACATCTTATTGTATTAAGATTTGTTATTTACATTTATTTTGTAATATTCATCTTGATTTTCTTTTATGGGTTCTTCTCAAAAGTTTAAATCCGGTCAACTCCCTTCGGTCACTATCAATTCGTTCCACAATCATTACGTGTGATGTAAATCAAGCTTACTAAGCACTCCAATCTGTTCTAACATGATCTATCAAGTTGATCCAATAAAACAGCATGATAAAGTCTTTTTATCAATTAGTTTCTTCTTTAAAGAGTACGTGGATAAAACACGGATCACTTCTTATATCTCTATCTTTAGAACTACTAAACTAAGAAAAATAAACTAATTTTTTTGTGGCTCTTGTGAATCAGACTTGTTTGTTTATTAAAATATAAAGTGAATTATTTGTTTTACTCAATAATTGAAATTAGTATCTTTATGAGAAAGTAAATAGCAAATAATGGTGGGTTTCATTATTGCAGTACTTATCTCTAGTTCTTTATGTTGTTTCTTTTTGGCTCACCATGTTTATGACATTTAACCCATTTGGATCCACTTTTCACAAAAGTGAAAAATATAGTGAACCCACCAAAAATTGACACCCTCAATCCACTTTGAAACTTACATTGATCAAGTGTTTTACTTTAATTAGTTTTCAGAGTTTTAGTAGTAATAATTGTTATTCATGGTTTCATTTTATTTTATGAATAGCTATATTATGATTGTATTATATAGCATAATACTATGACTAATATACAATACCATCTTACAATGGAGATCGGACAAATATAAAACATATAAAGTAAGATAATATATTCGAGATAGATTTTAGGTTTGATTTTTTTTCTATTTTTATTGTAAACTTTGATGGATCGTCACTGATTTTCTAGATTTTGTTACTATTTTTGGAGTAGGTTTACATTTTTGGTTGTAGTTATTAAACGAATGCGTCAATGATGTTAGTGGATGACAAAAAATAAACGAAAACAAAACATAAATTAAGAACCAAATGATATAAGATGATAAAGTATCATCTTTAAACAAAATTTAATAATATAAATAAAATATAATTGTCACATTATTTCCACGTCAACATCACATATAATCTACGTCAATTTTAAACGTTAACTGAATGTCATATAAACAACTTTAGCACCTAAATTTCAAAATTATGTATTTAAAAGTATAAAACCCAAACCTTAATTTTACCGAACTTCCATTGTAATAAACATTGACAAGTAAAATGACTAGTGATAGTTACCATAAAACTATAATTTTTTTGTTATTTTATGTAAAATGTCCTTCAACTTAAACTTCAAAAATAACTCTTTGACCTATGTTTTATCTTATGTCATCTATTTGACTTCTTAGTTTCACAAAATGTCCTTAAAAACGAGTGTCTAACTTTAAAAATATAAGTGTCAGCAACCACTCATGGTTCTGAACTTAACACACGAGCATAAGACCTCAAGATACTGACGTAAGACCTCAAACCACAGATGTTAAAATTGGTGTTTATGTTCGTTTTTTTATCACATGGTTGAAGGTCATTGGATAAAATCACAGATAGTCGAATTCAAAATATGAACAATAACACCAATGTTTAAGGGTATTTTTGTAAAACATAAAAGTTAGCAGAATATTTTCAAGTAAAACTCAAACTTGTTTAAAAGGCCATTATTCGTGAAATTACGCTAAAAGCTTATTTGTAGCACACTAATAACACCAATAAACGTCATATAAATGGTTATTTACTAATATATTGTATATAATTCATGAACTAAGCACTACATTTGCTTTTCTTGAGCTTACACTTGACCACTAACATTTTAAATTTCTACTTTGATCTATCAAAGTTTTTTGTTTTTATTATGTGATTTTTCAAACTGATTTCATATAAGATAAATATTTTAATTTAATCTTCTATTATATTGTTCTGCCATCTCCTATAAGCTCTTCTTATTTTTAGACATATGTAATTTTAAAACCTCTTAGTTTATAAACTAATCCGTACACTTTTTTGGAAACTATAATTATAAAATTATAAATTAATAAATATATATATCAAAAGTTAATAAACAATGCCAAACATGACATAAATGAATACTACTTTTTTTCATTTTTAATTTTTGTTTGAAATAAGATGTAATAACAAGGGTGAGGACTGAGGAACCACTACCTTTCTATTTCCACCTGGTTTATGCACACTGTTTCCATTTTCATGTCATCAAACCCAAAAGCAAAACCCTCTCATTTTCAATGTCTGTATCCTTAAAAGAACATAATCACACTCACACTCACACTCACACTCACTCACCACAACCAACAATGGAGCAAATAACCTCTGATAATAATAATAATCAAGATTTGAACTTGAAAGCCACCGAGTTAAGACTCGGTTTGCCTGGTTCTGAGTCACCCGAAAGAAGCATCAATGGTGGCATGAAGAATATGGTGGCAGGAGCCAAAAGGGGTTTCTCAGACACCATTAATATCCCTTCTGGTAATATCCCTTCTGGAACATGGGTTTTCTCTGATAACGGTGGATCTGAGGTTAATTTTGTTAAAAATGGTGTCTTTTTGGGTGAAAACAAGAACCCTAATTCTGTAAAAGATGCTGTTGTTTCATCTTCACCTAAACATGCTAATCATGCTCAAGCTTCTGTTGCTGCTTCAAAGTAAGGGTTTTTCTCACTATTTTCACTGGTTTGTTATGTTTGACTTTGCAAGTCATACTTCTGGTAACAAGATTCAGAATTTTTTAACACATTTTGCTGTTTTGAGTATAAATTCACTTGTAGTTCAAGGTACTTATTGTACTGTATGATGGGTTGTGGGTTTTTACATGAAAGAGTCACCATGGTGGAATCATAGTTGATATATAGAGTGATTTTGTTGACTTTTGTAGTCGAAATGTTTTGCTAATAAAAGATTGAGGTCTGAGGGGGTACCTTCTTTTTCTCAATATTAACATGGATTGTTTATTGTACCGAAACAGAAATTCAGTATTAGGATTAAAAATAAAAACTAATTTGTTAATTACAAAAATTGGATATATTGAAGTAAAATTGATATTTTTAAGGTCTAAACTGATTAGAGCTTTATGTTGGTGATATAATCATATCACATGCCCTTGTTTGTTGACCTGTGAAAGGTGAGTTAATTTGTGAAAACCTGATTTGACTCAGGGCACAAGTTGTGGGATGGCCTCCAATCCGATCTTTTCGAAAGAATTCAATGGCTGCTAAAAACACAAAGAATGAAGACAACCCGAATGCAGAAATTGGATCATGTGTTTATGTGAAAGTTAGTATGGATGGAGCTCCATATTTGAGGAAAGTGGATCTTAAGATCTATTCAAGTTACTTGGATCTTTCTTCGGCTTTGGAAAAAATGTTTAGTAGCTTCACCCTTGGTAAATTTCCTTCTCTTGTTTCGTTATTGTTTTTAAAGGTGATCATTTCGACTAATTTATCTATAAATGGGTCGATTCATTTTATGTTTTATATCTAATATGCAAAATAAGAATAGCTAAAAATAATATATGTCAACTAGATCAATCATTAAACTGCTTGTTTTATTTGATTATATATAACTGAAATCTGTAATATTATGATATTTATATTCTTGTTGAACACAAACTATTTATAGAAAGGTTAAAAAATTTGGAACAAAAGTGTTACGGGCCTGTATAAGCCAACTTGACACACTTATCAGCTACAAATATTTTCGATTAATTCGGAGATTTACTCATTTCTTGTTGGAAACATGGTTGACTTTCAGGTCAATACAGTACTCATGGGTTGAGTGAAAGCCGGTCCATGGATCTTCTTAATGGTTCTGAATATGTATTAACTTACGAAGACAAAGATGGTGACTTGATGCTTGTTGGTGATGTTCCCTGGAAGTAAGTTTCATGACTTTGACTTTCTTTGGTCAAATTTCATTGACTGTTGCTTATCGGTTTCAATGCTTATGTATTACTGTCTCCAGCTTAGCAGTAACCTATTCTTGTTAATTGAAATTAGCTATTACATAGATGATAAGTGTTTGTGTATAAAGTTTCTTGATTTTATCCATTTTGAAGCTCAAATTATATCATGACTTAAAAAAGTCAAATCTTTCTGTTCAATTGTGTTGTTGACGTTCAACATTATCAATTGTTGCAGTATGTTTACTGGTTCTTGTAAGAGGATGCGGATCATGAAGAGTTCAGATGCAATTGGATTAGGTAATTCTTGATTATTATGCAAACAATAGATCCGAACTTTATTCCAAGAAAGTATCAAGGAGACCCATAATCTTGATTAGTCACACCAAAATCAAGAACAACCATATATCAATCATGATAACAGATATTATTCAGAGAAAGAATAAAGAAATGTGGGAATCTTGACTATTCAAACCAAAATCAAGAAAACCAACAAAATCTTGAATAATCCAAACAAGAATCAAGAACACTTGTATTCTTGTTTGTTTAACATGTATCTCAAAAGTAGTCTAGTAAATTTCAAAAGGCTTTTTATTTCTGCCAGTGTACTATATTTTTGTCATGTTTTAGTCATGTATATTTTTATTAAAAATGACTTTCTATAACGATTTGGGTCGAGGTGATGTTCCAAACAGGTATAAAATGTTTTCTACAAGGCTACATGACAACCCGATTCGTACAAAAAGTGCATATCATGACCCGAAAGGGACAATAATCTAATTTTAATGACTAGGTAGTTGTAAAAGACAGTTAAATGCTTAAATTGTGATAAAAGTGAAAGTATGTTGTCATTTTGATATTTTCTATAAAGAAATATCATATTTCATCTGCAGTGAACTATCTTTATACCATTTGGTGTAACAATCTTTTATTTTGTTAGCAATTGATACAATCCAACTGATATAACGCATTGCCATGTTTCGTGTTTACCCATTCTAGCAGTTAAGAAACACGTGACGAGTTATATTTTTCCCGGTTACAGTAGTCAATTACATGAAACGGTAAAGAAATAGTTCATTGCATACAATATGTGATGATTCTAGCTTTGAACCGCATATCCGCTCACTTATTTATGTCATTGATGTTTTTGTCCTTGTTTGATTTGTCGTTTTACAGCCCCTCGCGTCACCGAGAAATGCAAAAGGCATAACTAGTCGTGAAATTCTAGCTAAAGATCGAACAGAACAACTATATTCTATAGCTTTAATCTTGTGATTCTTGTGAAGTTATAATGTTCATTTTATTACATTTTTCATCATGTGTGTCCCATTTTTAGGCTTATGGGAACATATAGACATATATATAAAGATAAATATGTATCCTAGATGTGTAAATGTTAATATGGATGTTGTAGCATAAGCTAATTCTACTTTGTGCTTGTTTGTGTGTACTTTAGATTCTGCAAAATCTAACAACCAATTGATTTGTGTATGGACTTCCCTGATTTTTGGATCAATATTTCATCTATCAAAGGCCACAATATGTTTACCGTTATTTCGAAAAATGGCGCCACCGTCGTCCACCTCTCTCCACCACCTCGTCCTCTCTCTATTCCTTGCATTTTCCGTCACCATCGCGGGTCCACACCATGGTATTAATCAAAGAAGACACGGTAGGGGTCATGCCCACCATGGCGGAGGTGAAATCCCACCTGGAATTCCAGCCGATGTCCCGCCTGGAATTCCAGGTGACATTCCACCCGGGACTCCAGCTATAGTCCCGCCAGGGACACCTGCAGTAGTCCCGCCCGGGACACCTGCCGTAGTACCGCCCGGGACTCCTGCTGTAGTACCGCCCGGGACTCCTGCGGTAGTTCCGCCTGGAAATCCTGCTGGTGAACATGACATAGAGACAAATTTTAAAGGTTCATGGGCCATTGATAATCAAAATGTGGGTGTTGCCGCCATGCAATTTCAATTGATGCCGAACAACAAGGCCGTGTGGTTTGATACAACGTCGCTTGGCCCGTCTGCCCGAGAGCTCGGCCCACCGGGCAACTGCCCGAAAAGCCCCGAGATGAACTTGAAGCCCGATTGCTATGCACATGCCATAGCTTATGATGTTGAGACCGGACAAAGTCGAACCATATATGTGTGTGGTCGTTTCTAATCATCATATTCACATTTTTATTTTGCCAAGCAGCATCTATTGTGCATACATTATACTTATATGTTATACTTGTATATGTTTGTACCGTAGATGGATGGTGAACCATGGTGCTCGTCGGGACACTTGTGGCCGACTGGCGACTTGGTGGCTACCGGGGGTACTCGAGGCGGTGTTAAATCTGTTAGAATGTTGGCATTAAATGACCCTAAAGCAAACTTTGTGGAGAAGAAAAATGTTCTTGCTGATAACAGATGGTACGACATATTCTTTCTTGTAAAATAACAACAATGTAACATTTCACTAAAAATACAAGTCTAAATAATGCAGGTATTCATCTAACCAAGTTCTGGAAGACGGAAGCGCGGTGGTGGTCGGTGGCCGGAACTCATTCAGCTACGAGATCGTACCACCGAACAAACTCGAATTCCCGCCAAAAAAATTCAACCTCAAGTTCCTTCAAGAAACAACGATCCCGAAAAAACCAGGACCCGGAATGTATATAGAAAACAATCTCTACCCTTTCCTATTCCTGGTTCCAGACGGTAACGTTTTTCTCTTCGCTAATGATCGTGCCATCATATTCCACCCACAAACAGGCACCGTTGTCCGAGAGTTCCCAAAACTGCCCGGTGGTGCCCGCAACTACCCGCCTTCGGGCATGGCCGCCCTCCTCCCACTAACCATCACCCCGGACAACATCCTGCCGAGGTTGTGATTTGTGGGGGGAACGCGCAAGAAGCTTACCAGTCAGTTGATAGTAAACATACAAAAGATAGAGTGTTCATGCCAGCGCTCCGCGACTGCCATAGGCTCGTGTTGACCAATCATTCCTCCACATGGGAGAAAGAACAAGACATGCCGTCGGGGAGGTGCATGGGGGACCTCCTGCACCTGCCCACGGGTGATCTTCTAATGATCAATGGTGCACAAAAGGTGTCGCGGGTTGGGAAAACGCGATAGACCCAAACTTTACCCCTATACTATACACACCTAGCAAACCCATGGGCCAAAGGTTTAAAGAAATGGTTCCAACCACCATTGCTAGAATGTACCATTCGGTCTCGGCTCTGATACCAGATGGAAAGATTTTGGTCGCTGGAAGCAACCCACATTCAAAATACCTTGTAAAGGCTGAGTACCCGACAGAGCTCCGGGTCGAGAAATTCTCCCCGCATTATCTCGACCCTGCGCTTGCGGGTCAACGGCCGGTGATCGCACCGGAGACGACAGACAAGGTGTTCAAGTATGGGAAAGATTTCAACATTGGAGTGAAATTCAATGGTCAAGTGAGTCCTCAAAATGTGAAGGTGACAATGGTTTATCCACCATTTACAACCCATGGCTTTTCAATGAATCAAAGGTTGGTGGTTCTGCCGTTGAAGACCGTGGCTAAAGACTTGATCACCGCCGTAGCGCCGCCCTCGGGGAAGATTGCGCCACCTGGTTATTATATGTTGTTTGTGAGTTTCCGGGGTGTTCCTGGCAAAGGTATTTGGGTTCATGTTGACTGAAATTGTGTTTGACTGATTAAGTCAAAGATTTGACTTTTTTTTTTTTTTAATTTAGGAGTTTATTTATAGAGTAAAAAGAAGCAAGCATAAAATTTTCTACATTTTATGCATTAATGAGCATTAATGAGATGTGATATGATTATAATTACCATAACAAAGACAGGGGAGGTTGTATGCGTCAAAAATCATTGCTTCAACACCGTGTTATTGGATTTGTGCATCACCTACCTTGAACAACTAGTTGTGAATATTCTAACACGATAAACAGGTTTAATAAGCAATCTGAAGGACGAATGGAAACAAGAAATCAAACTGATATTGGCACTATATAAAGTTATAAACAAGAGCGGGCCTATATGGTCCTCATGGGGTTTCCCCGCACCTCATGAAAATTTTTCGTTTATAGTAGTATATGTGATGAAATCTCGACCGACCCCCAAGAAATTTAGACACCGACCCCCTAAAGTTTGACGCCCACCCTTAAAGAAATTTTAACAATGACCCTAGAAAATTTGACTATTATCCCCTATTACCTTTCACAAAGCATAAATTCACTAATGTATTAACTCACTTTGACCCGCATGAATAGAATCGAGTTAATTTAATATTACACCCTTATAAAAGTTCAATTTATCCATCCATATTTCATAATATTATATTATGTTTGCAAAGCATAAATTCGCATATTAAAACTTCACCATGTTTCGGATTATGACACATTAGATTTGAAAGGTGTAACTAAAATAAACAGAAAAAATGTAACTTACAAAAAGTAGCGACTACAAGTGGCGAATTGACTCATTTACCAAAGAAAAGAAGTTATATAAGTTAGTCAAAGTATACTTTTAATGTATACCACCTTCTAAATTGTTTTTTCATATTCTTTGAAAATTATATTTTATCATTTACTAATATGGGATGATCATTTATGGAGCTATTAGAAAAAAGATGGTTGTTATGCTATCTTTTTATTATGAAAAACTTAACATAAACATTTCTTTAAGCCTCCGAAACAGGTTAAGCCAACCTGTTTCAAGTTATATTTAGCGGGACATATCTTGTAATTTGTCGAGAATAAGTAGAAAATTAAAGAAGTAGAAATGTGGTTTACGGATTGTTAACTTGGAAAAAAGAATTGCTTATAGATATATAAGTATAGCACATAATCCACATGTCATGTTCATTATATAGTGAACGTGGCGAACAAGCCATGCAATTGTGGGGCCATTAAAGATTTGCATAAGTCGTGTTATAAAATTTCTACTTTTGAAGTTTTAGCAGGTTGTAATTTGATCTAATCTATTGAATGTGGTTGTTAGGGCTTGTAACTGATATCTTGTTCGAGTTAACAAGTTTCTATTCCCACAACCCTAGGCCAATGGTAATCATGTCGAAAAGTTGAATGGTAACCAAGACATGACTAATTAGTTATGTTAAACCCATTTATGACCTAAATTTAGGGCAAAAAAGTTATTGTTTATATTAAATAAGATTTGGAATGTTTTGAGGTACAAAGTAGATACTAAGCTATAAGTGCAACAATCATAAAAAATCTTGAATACGATGAATATTAAGCCATGGATATAAACAATTATAAATTATTTGAGGTTGTTTTAGAAATACATTTCAAACTCTAACTTATTTAGCTCCAAATACATGTCAACTCTAACTTATTTAGCTCCAACCTAAAACCAGCATGTTTATTTCATGTTAGAAATTACTACTTTTATGATTTATAATCATAAGAGTAAACATCTAACATGTTAATAATGACTTTTAACCTATATTGATATTTTTCTGGACGACTTGGGCATTTTTAACCCTTATAAGAATATATTTATTTATCTTAATTGATAATGTTTGGAGATAAGGTCTAAAAAAGTATGATTCTTTCATTTCACCTCACAAATGACCAATGTTGTAAAACTCAACCAACTCGGTCGTGTATTTGGGGTGTACTCGAAACTCTGACATGTACAGAAACGAGTCTCTTCAACTCGGTCTCATAACTCGGAATCGGTCAACCTCGGTCAAAATCAGACCTACTCGGAGCTAGGCGCCCCGACTCGGAAAACTCGGATTTTCACCATTTTTTTGGTCAATTTTCACTATTTTTCATCGTTTTTTTTATTTTTGTTGTTTTTTATGTTAATACCTTGAAATAAACTATTAAATGATTACAATGTACATAATATTATAAAATAACTATCAATTTTTTGAAATATTTTAGTATTTGATAATCTATCTTTTAAATTTACATATATTGTTATTGATATTAGTAAACTTATGGTATTTGATATATGTAGAATTTTCCAAATATTTATTTCTTTATAAATTGCTATATTCAAGTAGTCTTCGAGTACTCCCCGCCTAGAACAAATACTAGTATCTCTCCAGTCGACCAACCTGGTAGTACCTAGCGACTTTTACAACATTACAAATGACAACAAAACTGGAACAAATAAAAATGGTGATTTCCCAACTTTACCATGCTATTTTATGCTTTCTTTGGTTCATAACAAATTACACCAAAAATAAAATTAAATGGTCTATACATTATTAGCCATTCTAACAAGATTTTAACTTGTGACAGCTTATAACCACACTTCAATTATCTACAAAACGGGGGATTTGCTACAATTTGATGGGTGACCTCCGGGTTCAGACGAGTAGAATCTCCATATCATTCTAGTTCTTTCAGAAAATCAACGTTATCAACAAAAACCTGCAAAATATTGACGATAAGTCATCAAAACGAGTTTTGCTTGTCAATATATGGTGGTTGAATAACCTTTCTCGAAAGATAAAGACATCCTCACACAGGATAAAAGGCAAAACAGGTTGGATTGACCCAAAATACTTCTTATCCACATTTTTATAACTAATTTATTGCCTGGTATCAGATATTCATAAATCAAAAAACCACCTATATAAAATGTGTAATAAAAGATGGGTTTCGATATGAAGTTAGTGGTATACAGTCCTAAAGTTCGAGTGTTGAGGATCCAGCTACATGTGTTATGGTATTTCTAGATGGAATGTGCAAAAATTTACTTTAATGAAGTACAGTTATATCGTAGGGTAGAAGTCTCTTACTCTCTTATTAGGTTAAAGAATCAGCAAATAAGTAACTATTTTTTACTCTCTTAGATAATCAATTTGTTGCACCTAGCATTAAACTCAATATTCAAAATTGATATTCAACCCCTAAATAAACAAAAACATATTTGTTTATCCAAACACTGAAAACTATTTACTCATTCAAAGGCATATTAATCTGGTTTCAAAACGCACATCCAAACTCCCCATAATGCAAGTTGAAAGCAAGCGTAATCTTGTCTAATAAGTTTGGGGCTGTGTTTTTATCTAAATGAGTTAAATAAAAAAATAAGCTAAAAGGGGAACGAGTCAAATATGTTGAAGGTGGCCCAAAATATAGTTTCAATGCATTCTCTGTACCTGATGACGAATACTATGCCGAAGGTGACCGGGATACCAGTAAAAAGGACAGAGATATGATATAGATTACAATAAATAAGAAAAACACCACATATTAAGACCTGGTAGCCATATTTACCATACGGACCAAAACTTACAAGTTTATGTACCCTGGTACTAAATGAGCGCATGTACCATTTTGGAACATTAGTGAAATATTGTGACCTTAACCCTAAATGGTTTGCAAGCCAACCCAGCCTTGCCCGTTTCGACACGTACTAAAATAACTTTTTCAATCCAAACCGTTTTGCCACCTCTATATCTAAAGAAAAAGATTGCATAAACCTTAGTAAACTTACCGTTTTCCAACCATCAGGATCCAAACACGCTGTTATTTTGGTGCTGATACCAGGTAGAGGTCCAGGTTCTCTGGTCATTTTCCCGCCAAAAAGTTTAACTGCTTCTGCTGTTTTATAAACATCATCTGTGCCAATTGCTATCTGTTTATTAAGTAAAAATTTAGTTACCAAATCTGAACTGTTAAGATGATATCATGTGATATAAATGCGATAAAAAGAGAAGATAAGATATATCTTCATTGACCTGGGCATAAGCATTTCCTTTGTCATATTCTGTGACCCCATAATTGTAAGTCAACTCTATTACAGCATTTTTATCTTCTGGTCCATAACCCATCATTGCAATGGTGTACTGCAGAATCAAACATTTGTTTTGTAGAAATTAATAACTTTACAGGCTTGTTTAAGAAGACAATAAATAGTCAAATTTTAGATGTTTAGGATATATGAAAGTCAAGATCCTGGATGTGAAAAAACAACGATGCAAAAAAACAACGATGCAAAAAAAATTGGTTAGTGAAAAAGAAAATTATTACGTTCAACAGGGGTTAAACCAGATTTGTCAATTATAGCAAGATTGAGTAAAAGGTTAAACCAAATTCGGGTAAAAGATGGTTTGTTTTGACGTGGGGTGGGTCAGAAAATAACGTTGTTTATTCACATCAAAACTTCTTTAATAAATAATTTAGACACTTGATATAGTTACAAACAAAATTATAACAAGAATAATCTGAATACTTCAATAAGCGATTTAGGAGGTCGTACCTATCAAAAACACACTTCGGCAATTTACAACCCATTTGATCCGTAATCTTTTTAGCTAAATTTCAACCCATTTTACATGTTCCCTTTTCAGCTATTTTTATTCAACCCATTTGAAATTAAAAATAACCTAAATCAGCCCATTCATAAGTAAACAGGTTGAAATTGCCAACTCTATGGAAAATTAATTGAAAATTACAAAACTTTGGAACAAGAATTTTGGCATGTACTTTACTGTAAGTGTAAAAGGACATGTTGAACCCAATGTCCATTGTCAATACGAAAATTAATAACAGGCCTAAAACACTGATAAAACAACTGATTTTATTACTCTTTTTCATAGTATTTTATTATTACATAATCTAATTATCAATTTTATGTTTTATTAATTAATAAGAGTATGGTCTTGGGAAAAAAAAAGATAACTTAGGGAGAAAGCATGTGTCACTACTCTTGTTAATTTACCTTGTATTCAGGGTTATCTCTTCGGCGAAGGAGCTCCATACCAAATGCCTAAAGTGTATACAGGATTAAAAAAGCTATATTAAGCTAGCCCACAAAAAATAGATTGAATGTGATAATCAAATTATTCTTATTTACAGGAAAAACTCAAACCTTCTCATGAAAAGCAATGGAACGATCAAGATCTCCAACACGCAGCATTACTTGACAAAGGGGTTCAGGAGTGGGACCCCTTTCTATGAGTTCAAATTTATAACCATCAGGATCTTCAATAAATGCAATAATTGATTTTCCACCTTTGACAGGACCTGGTTCCCGGGTTACGGTGCCACCCTTAGCCTTTATGAGTTCAACAGTCTTAGCAACCTGCAAAATCCAAAACACTAATTTTATTGAATCCAAGGGGGTATATGAAATATTTAGATTTATGTTTGGAACTGAATATCCGATTAATAAAATTTTTTGTCATACGATTGACACGTTTTGTTTCTAAGTATCTTATTACGGGTCAAATAATCAGCTTTGAATAATCAGTTTCATTGAATACCTTTCTTTTAACATACTAAAGCATTTTATACTTGTACTTCACAAAATGTCTCCCCCCTTTTTTTCAAACAAAAAAGTCCTTTCTGGTTATTTATCTATTAATTATTTAAAGAAACAGAAATTGTCAAACATTTAAACAGGTGATCAAATTATTACAACTTCAACACAAAAGTACATCCCAAACACTATTATTACAGCTTGTTTTGATTATTCAAAAATAAATCAGTTTCAAAAAACCCATTGAACAGTAAATTATTAGTTGCGGATCAACTTTATTTCCAATGCAACGAAACTGGCGATCTGAGTGTATATTGAAATTACCTTTTTACTGCATCTTTTAATGTAGTTTGAGATATTTATGCTCTTATTTCACAAAATAAATACACAATTGTTTCTACTGTTTTCTTAAATACTCAGAAATTGTCAGACATTCAGAAAAACTGATTATCTGATTAATACGACTTCAAATAACATAAGCTCATCCAAAGACTATCTTCTAAAACTTATCCCTTTTATTTGAGACCGCATAATCATTTTAAAATTGCATACCCAAACATCCCCGCAACTAGGTGTAAGACCTTGTCCACTAGAGCAGTAGCTGGGACTTTTTCACTATAAATATTAACTACAAAAAATATTAAAGTTTTTTTTCCTATAAAAAAGGCTCATGCTTATGGATATAAGTAAGGCCAAGTTATAAATACAAAAGCTACATCCCTGAAGAAATGTAAATCACTAATACATGTGACAATGTGACAGTAGCCCACATGACTTTCAATGCTATAATTGACATGATCTGCTTAAACTAAACAACATCATGGAAATGCGTAGTATCTAAGCAAATGCAAGAATATGAAAGAAACTAGAGAAATCAAATGGTAAAGCTTCACTCACATCATCAACCGCAATGCCAAAATGACCAAATGCAGTTCCGATGTCATATTTGTCTACTCCATAATCTGCCAGCATGAATGTATGTTAGTCATATGTAAATGATTTATATATAACTATTGGCCTAAAAGTTAACCAATGTACTTCATATGAAGCATTATGCTATAGACTTTGACACTATAAAAGCGTAAGTAAATGGCTGCTACCAGTTTGCCATCCAACTTCCCATTTTCTTTAAAAGGTAGTGTAGTTATGGACTTGTGGGGAGAGAAATCAAGATTATGTTTTAGATCACATGTTCTTTTTCTAACTATATGAATTGTGGTAATGGTGGCAATGAAAAGCCTAAAATATATCCAAGGGGGGTCAATTTAAAGCTAACCCATTAGCATTTAGTTAACTTATTTGATTTTATCAATTTGACCCACTAGCGTTAAAAATATAACATAAACCATTAAGTAAATAGGTAGAATTTGCCATAGCTAGAAATATCATTGTTAACACTAATGTCACCATGTCCTCATTGCCTATAAAGTTTAACCAGTAAAATAGGGTACAGTTGGGCTCATATTTTGGTTGAACCGCAGTTAAGGTTAGTTTTAGTGTTCCAAATCTTTTTAGGATAGCTAAACCACATGCAGCTATGGTTAACTTGTATAGAAACAAATATTACGTAAATACTTGGAATACTGCCCGAAAAAGATAATCAAAGAAAATGAATCTTAAAGAAAGTTTCAAATACTCTTATTGTGGATAGAACCTATGACCATAAGCGTGTTAAGCTGATAACACTAAGTCACTGATAGTTATCATAGATTTTTGCATAACAAAAAGTAGTTTGGAGATAGTTTACTATATGTGAGTTCAATCACAAAGTGAGAATCTTCTGGTCCATATCCTAGAAAGGCGTTCGTGTATCTCTCCTCAGGTATGTCTCTTTTTCTCAATAGTTTCATCCCTAGGCACTCTGTATAGAACCTGCGAACATATTTCAATCATATAACAAAAGATAATAAGAAGTTAAAACGTTAGGACTTAGCATAATGTAACATAAAAGGTTACTTTATTGTTCTGTCCAAGTCACCAACACGATAAACAACATGAAGCAGTCTTCTCTTGTCATTTTTCACCCATTCCAAAGCACTTTCTTGGGTGATTGCTGTGCTTCCTTGGGCCATGCTTACTATTGTTTTAGCTGCTGATTTACTATATCCTTCTTGTCGAAATATCTTGCAAGCTTTAAGACCAAAAAGTTTCGAGTGTGATCCCACTAAACAAATACAAAAAGTCACACAGTAATAATGATCTTAACAGACTATGAATTACAACCATATAATATCCATAAAATGGAAAGCCTTCAGAAAGTCCTAATTTCCCAATTATCACACATATTTCTCATCATATAAAGACTAATATATTGTGATTTCTGATGCTTTTATTTGAGAGGTTTCCTACTCACCCATGGTTCAGGGCTATAAATAAAGTTCAGTTAGCCTTAAAGTCCTCATTTTCCCAATTTCATACACACACATATGTAGTAAAATTTTAGTCTTGGGCCTAGAATTTCCAAATTATTGGGGCCCCTAAGTTTTCACAAATACACAAACACACACAGTTCAATTCAGCTTTTTTGTTTGGGGTCTAAAAACATTCACTCCTAATTCAATCCCGCTTTAACAAATACATTTTGAGCCTAAATTTTATATACACACATAATCAAATCATACTTTATAGAATTTGTTTCTACTCCCACACACAGACAAATTACTTTGCATTTGCCTAAAATGTTAGAGCCACCCTGGAACATAATGCTATATTAATTCCAACATGTTCTCAAACAACAAATGGAACAAACACACGCAAATTTGCATAAATGCACTGGAATTTGTCGAACTATAAGCAGAAACTAAACCTAATTACGCAAATTCGAGCCAAAACATAACAAAACAACCCTATCTATCATTCTATCCACATACGCACAAATTAAACGCTCAAATAAACAAAATTACACCACAAAACCTATTCAAATCCATAATCCATACCACTGGAACCAAACCGAATCGAATTGAACCGCGAAGAACATTTGACCATACAAATTCCACCACCGAACCGAGCAGTGGCGAATGATGAGAGCGAAGGACGAATCGTTGACGCCATCGGCAAAATCCGCACCATCCGATCAACAAATTCCACTAATTGCAATCATAAACATTCACTATACGTGGATTTGAGGTGATTTCTGTATGTGTATGTGTTATCAGTTGGTGAAGTGCGTGTGAATGAGACAATTTGATTATTGTTTGAAGCGAAGGATTGATTCCTCTGAAGGTGACGTACGAAAGGATCAGAGTAACGAGGTTTTATCGTCGTTTGGGGGTTGTTTGGTTGCGAGGTTATGTGTGCTCTTAACCAGGATAAGATTGTGTTCTCCATAGACATTGATTTTTGGGAGGGTATGTGTAGTGGTGTTTAACGGTTCGGTTAATGGTTTATTCGGTTTATTCGGCTTCTTTTATTCGGTTATGAAATATTATTGGGTCTAACCTCTAGCCAAGTCGAATTGAAATGAATTCAACTTATTAAGCCATTTAAACTGATTTATCTAGTTTATTCGATTGGGTTATTTGATTAAATCGGTTATTGTTTGGTTTACTCGGATAACCACACAAATAACTTAGATTTTGTGTAGTCATTAACTGAAATTGAAAACCAAATTCAGTTCAATTTTTTTCGATTATGGATATGGCATGTTGTTTGGTTTTTGAACACCCCTAGTTATGTGTGTTCTTAACCAGGCTTCTTATAAATATAGGCCAAGGGTTTAAGTTGAATCCAATGTTGCTAGGTCAGGACTCTATAGTAGTACGTAAAAAATCGGTTCCAAACTGGACCCGACTACCATATGTAGAACCTATCTCATTAGAGAGTGAAATAGATCCCTACCCAAAAAAGTCGCCATTTCCAAACGAGGTACTATTTGTGTTGAAGTACTGGTCCAACCAACCATAGACTAGGAAAGGCCAGTCAAGAACCTAAACCAAAGTGGTTTCAACTTAAATCGATATTGACTTGGAACCAATACTTATAGGAACTTATTTGGATTTAGAACTTGAAAGAAAATCGATTGTCAAGTCGATTGTGCACCACTAGGGCTCGATGGCTCACAAAAGACAGGGGTTGGTTCATTATAGTTGGGCTTGGCATAAGGCTTGTCATTGAGGTGCACAAAGTGAGTTATGGGTCAAACTGGTTATGGACCTATGGTTGAAATAAGTTTATTTAGGTCAAAGACGGTCAACACTAGTCTTTAGCCAAACTAGTTTTTGGAGTGATAAATGATCGGTTTTAAATTTAGAACCTTTTAAGATTCTAAGTCAGATTTATCAATTTGGTTCAAGTTTAAACTAATTTTAACATCAAGGGTAACAAATCGATTTATTTACGAGTACGGTCTTTTCCAAATTGGTTTCACCCAAATTGTTCCAATATCAGGTTGTGGTTCATAAACCAATTTTTTTCTTTACTTCTAGCTTCTAAAGTGAACTATTATTTTTTTAATAAAAAGGATTTTCAATTACTTACCTATGTCATTGCCTTTAAACATGTGTGATTATTATAAGTAAAAGTTATGCATTACATTTCTTCATCTAACTTTAGGACTGAGATGTTGTAAGCTTCATATTATTTTGTATTATTACATGTTGAATCCTTTACAAGTAAGATATTGTTGTATCTATGTGCATAAAAACAACTTATATTAACGTTAGTAATAATATATGATCTTAATGGATCATGGTAGAGCAAACTATTAAGAACACATTTAAATATTGTATTCAGTCAACATAATATGTTGTAAATACATATGTATCTAGTTTAGAAGCTTAATGTAAAATGTCTATCATGTCTTACTATATGTATTGAATGGGTATGAATGAAATACAATGTGTGGTTGATGCTTATCATGTTTAATATTTCATTGTTTATTCTGTGATGACTTATAGTGAACTAACTATATAGGTTGTGGTTGTTGTACATAATTATTAGTCAAGAATGATTGAGAAATATGTTCAAAATTAATTGTGTGAAGTTCTCATGCGAATGGACCATGCTAATGGACCATACGCATGAATACTTCATGCTAATGGACCAGTTGCACGACTGAACCAGGAGACTGGATCAGTCGCACGATTGAGACATAAGATTGACTCAGTCGCATGACTGGACCTTCAGTCATGTGGATGGATCAATCGCATGCTTCAGTCACACGACTAAACCATGCTAATGGTTCAGTCGTACGAATGGAAAACCCTAACCTATAAATACCACCTAATTCGTGGAAAAACGTAACAATTCGAATACCTACGCACATAATGGTACCCTAGCCGTCCAGAGACTCAAGAAAACCTGTTCTAAGTTTATAGATCACAGTTGATCGTGTTCTAATCATTCATAACGTTTCATTAATCGTTAGATTGATCTTAACTGTGTTCTCCCTGATTGGATCGACAATCAAATAGGATTCCGCACTATTTGAGTTGGTATACGCGCAGAATCAGTTAGTACTCCGTACATAACGGTCCTAACAAGTGGTATCAAAGCTTTGGCTCTTGATTTTGCGTGTGATTCGATCGTTTTGGTGTAAAAATCAAGTTTTTCATCCAAAAACACCATCTTTTTTAGTAAAACAGTGTTTTCGACGTCTCCAGATCTAAAAGTTCATGTTTTTTGGCTTATGGCAGATTAGGGTTCGTGAAAAATCATATTTTTGTGTCAAAGTACCAAAAACCCTTGAATTTTTTAAATCCAGCAGCCTCAGTCGCACGATTGGCTTAATCGCACGACTAAACTCAATCGCACCTCCCATACGCACGATTGAACTCAGTTGCCTATACATTCTTACGACTGAACACCCTATTCGCATTGTCCATCCACACTTGTTCAATTGCACGATTTACTCATCCGCATTAGTTCAATCGCACGATTGATTCATCCGCATTAGTCCATCCGTGATTGACCCAATCGCATCTCTCCATTCGCACTAGTGAAACAATTTTGTTCTAACTCTCAAAGTATAAAGAAATGGAAGATCAGTACTCGACGTTTACTGCAGGTAGGGACTCGCGTATCCAGAACCTGTTACTTCTGGAAAATAAGATTGGGAATCACAATAAGCCGCCAAAGCTTATCACGTTAGATGATTACCCACAATGGAAGCAAAGGTTTGAAATTTATCTAAATGGTGTTGATCCCAATCTGCGGGAATCAATCAAGACTGGTTATAGTATGCCGGTTGGTGCTGATGGCGTCAAACTTACTCTATGCGGCATGACTGATAGCCAGAAGGTAAAGTACAATGCTGAGAAGAAGGTGTATGCTCTGTTCAACTCAGTCTATACCTAAGGATATATTCCACCAATTTTCTAAGAATAAACAAGCAAAGAAATTATGGGAGGCTCTGGAAAAACAATATGAAGGAAATACATCGTTAAAAGCTCTAAAGGCTAAGGCTTTGAAGAAAGAGTTCGATAACTTCTCATCGATGGGTAAGGAGAGCTTGGATGATGTAATAGACCGATTCTACCATTTAATGAGTGAGCTGCACACTCATGGGGTTACAACGTCAATGGAAGATAAGGTATCAAGCTTTGTCGATGGTCTGCCAGAGAAGTGGGACTCATTTGTGTCTAATTTGAGACAGAACAATTTACTGGCAAAATTAGACATAAACGACTTCACCCTGAAACTGAGGGAGGAGGAACTGAGGATGAAGTACAAGTCTAAGAAAGGATCTTATGATCAGAACCCGTCTATGTATAATTCAACTTCCACCTCAAAAAGCTAAGGAGCACCACTTCAAACTGCATTTGTGTTAAGTTCAGCAGCTCCTCCGTAACCCACTACTTCAGGATCTGACACGTCAGGGTCATCTAGCACCTAATATATAGTACCTGAATCAAACGCTATGAAGTTGAAGACTGAGAATCTCGGGAATATCACTGTGGAGGTTGCAAAGGAACATATGGACCTCTTAGCTATGGTTGTTCATTCTTATGATGGTCTAGTTGCAGGAAAGATCAGAAATTACCATCTGGCGGATGAGGATTACGAGTAGGTGGACGAGAATGAATTGGAAAGAATGGACATTATATGGGCATTGGCAAGTGTTGTTCGTAGAGCCAAGAAGTTCGTGAAGAAGACAGGATAGAACTTGATAGCTACAAAGGATACAACTTTTGGTTTCCATAAAACCAAAGTTACATGTTTCAACTGTGGAGAAAAGGGGCACTTCAAACATGAATGTCTGAAGCCCAAGAAGACAGGTAACGGTAATCCTTTCTCATCATTCAATCGTAAAGACAAACCCACAAATGAAGTTGCATCATCAAGCAAAGATCCTAAGGCTTTGACTACGCAAGATGACGAAGGTCAGGATTGGACCTTTCGTTTTGTATCCCTGGGTGAGTCAAACATTGCAAATGTTGAGGTTTTGGATGATGACACTACAAGTGAAGGTGATATAGCAATTGAACTAGTAATGTCAGATCATGAAGATACTGCTAATGTGGTCACTCACCTGAATGAAGAGGATCTCAAAACTACAGTTTCAAAATCTCCAACAACTGAGAAGTCAAACTCTGCATTGATGGCTGATTCAACCGAGTCTTCATAGGTAAGTACCACAGACCAACTCTTTGATAAGCATGCTTGTAATGAATGTAATAATTTTAGAGAAAGCATAGATTCAAAATTTGCTAGGTTATTAGATCATAATGATAGCTTAGTAAATGACTTACAACTATGCACAGAGGCTAACTGAATTTTAAAACAAAATAAGCACAGTTATAAAGAGAAAATAGAGCTTTTAAATAAACAACTAAGGGAAACCGAAGTTATTGCTTTTAACAAAGCAAATGATATAAAGTTCTATTCAAACTCCCTAGAAGCAACTAAGAAAGATAAAGCAGTTTTGGAAGTTGAAGTAAACTCATTAAAACAAAAACTGCATAGTTGGACAAGTTCTTCTCATATAGTCCAGCACTTAGTGAGAGAACAAAACAACGGGGAGGGGTTGGGATACAAAGGGGTTCCACCATCACATGAGACAGTGTTAAATGCTAAATGTAGACCAGTAAATAACAACCCTGTCAAGGATCATGTGATGTCCACTCCTCTAGTTAGTGATCCAAATTCCACGAGTAAACCGATGGAATTTGTCACTAAACAGAAGGAGGCCACTTTAAAGTCTCAAGGTAAAATGCCAATTGTTAATTTGGATGAGCAATTTGAAAAGGTTAAGGTGAAGTCAGGTTCTAACATGTCTAATTCTGAACCCAAAAAGACCAAACAAGTTAACCAACCTCGTGCACCATGTCATAGTCCAAATAAACAACAGGGTACAGATGTTAAAAATGTTCAAACTATAAATTTTGTTCAAGAAGCTAAAACATCTAAAAAAGAAGTGTCAAAACCCAAACAAACTAAAGTTACACACGTGTCATACACTTCCCCACAGAAACCTTTCCACTAACATGTTGAAAGTAGATCATGCTATAACTGTGGAAAGTATGGACACATCGCTTCTCATTGTCCTTACTATCAAACACCAAGAAAGAAAGTTGAACTTCATGACACTAAACTAAGGTCTTCTAAAATGAGTTCTATAGCTCCACCAATAAGGATTAGTGAACATAAAGTTCAAACTGTAAGCCAGTCGTCTGTTTATCACAAACAGGCATTACACAAAACTGGCTTATGGAAGGAAAAATCAAGTACAGTGTCTGCTAATGAGAACAAGAATGTGACATTTTGTATTTTTGTTAATAAAAGTTAACTTCGTTCATTCTATTAAGGGCCATTATTGTCAATTATGGAACTCGCATGTTATTTATGCTTATTCTTTTGGTTGTCATTAAATTTTAATTTATAAAAGTTAAAAATAAAAATATCAAATAATATAATTATGTTAATATTATAATAGTAATAATAATACAAGTTATAATTATGCTAATAATACAAGTTATAATTATGCTAATAATACTAATAATAATAACTATAATGATAATAACAATTATTATAATAATAATAATAATAATAATAATAAGAAACTTAATGATCTTAAATTAGAACTAATAAAAGTTAGGGGGATTGGTTTTGCCATTTTGGAAACTTTAAATGAATGTTTTTGCATGAAATGATAAACAAAACAAACTACAAGGGGTGAAAGTGTAAAATTAATAAAAACCCAAAACTCCCCCTTCCATTTCCCGTAAATCCGGCCACACCGCCGGCCATTCTCGGCCAAGCTCCGGTGAGCTTCAAAACGCAAAAAACCCCTCGGTTTCGAAGTCCAAAATCGTTTCAAATTACCTCGTGTGCATGATTCGAACCTTAATGCACCTAATAATTGAGGATTAAATGTCGAATACCACCCAATCAAGTGTATAACCATAGCACCTTAAACCCATAACCGTTTGGGCATTAAAACGCAATGATAATCAAATTAAAGACACCTACACGATCGTTTAACCATACCTAAGCTTCTACACAACGTAATTTTACCTGAAAACACACAAACATAGTGCTTCGATCATCGACACCGTCGTGGTCTGCAAGCTAATCGAAATCCATACTCTGATCTATCTCAACTGAAATAGGTAAAGGGCTTTGAATCAAGAACCACATCCGAAGCTATCCTTAAGTTTAATTCGATTATCATCAACGTTTGATCATCGATTGGACACCAGATGTTCGCGGTTTGTTCTTCGTACTGTTCATCTTTTGTTCTACATCAAATCGGGTAATTGAATACATGAATCTGTTCGCATTGACATGGGGAACAAAAGCCCCATGATTATCAACATTAACAATAAGGATTTGATCTTCAATTTGGGCCAAAACGAACTAGGGTTCAAATGGTTTGGGGGATCCTCTGTAATTGTTTTTTTTTAAAATTTAGAAACCACATTCTAGCAAGGCTGCAGCCCTGATCTACTGGTTACACATACACACATCAACCTTGAGGTCCCGGGTTCGAACCCGGGCACCCTCAAACATTTTTTTAAGGCTTTTCAGCCCTTAAATAAATTATAGAAAATTTTTAATAAATATAAAAAGGGTTTTTGTAAACTTTAAATATTTTTTTAAGACATCAAATTATTTTCTGTAATTTTTCTAAATTTAATTAATTAATTATCTTTTTAATAAATCATTTTATCAAAGGTTGTTCTTGGATTATTTCTATTAAAAGGGATTTTGAATAATAAATTAATAAATTATTATTGGTCCAAATATTAGCATTAAGTTATTATCGTTAAAATCATGATTATTTCAAATGTTTATTCAAGTTTATATTTAAACTTCACTAGCTATTATGGATGATTTAATGTTATTTTCTTTATAATAATTTACATAAATGGTATATTTCTTTGTTATATTATTTAGACTACTACAAAGATCCCCAAACTCCACTTGAAATTTTAGTTCTCGTTAAATCAATAATTCTATTATTAAACTTAAATCTTGTAAATACATATGTAAATTATTATGGTCCAAATATTACCATTAAGTTATTATCGTTAAAATCATGATTATTTCAAATGTTTATTCAAGCCCGAGGACGTGCTTTCAACATCAACGCAAATCAAGCACAAGCAAACAATGATGTGGTAAATGGTATGTTAACTTACCTTTGACTTGTGTAACCTAATTCTTTTCATGCGTTAACTGTATCGTTAAATACCTTTAAAACTGAACAGGTATGTTCCTTATTAATAACACTTATGCATATGTCCTATTTGATTCTGGAGCCGATAAGAGTTTTGTTTCGTTAGAGTTTGAACCCATACTTGCTAACCACATATGAAACTAGAAAGATCTCTCACCGTTGAAGTTGCCGATGGAGAACCGATCACCGTTGATGTCGTTATTCGTGATTGGATCTTAAGTCTTGACACACACAATTTCCTTATTGATCTTATTCCTATGAAACTTTGAAGCTTCGACATCATCATTGGTATGGATTGGTTAGCCAAACACCATGCCGAGATCATTTGTTTCAAGAAGTGCATCCGTATACCATTACCCTCCGGTGACACACTGAAGGTGTTCGGTGAAAAATCTTCCAAATGACTTAAACTCATGTCTTGCACTCAAGCCCAAAAGTGCTTAAGCAAGAAGTATATGGCTTTCTTGGCTTACGTGGTCAACACGAAAGTCAAAGGGAAAGAGCTTAAGGATGTCCCTATTGTACGAGACTTTCCTAAAGTATTTCCCGATGACCTTAGTGGTTTACCTCCCGTGCGTGAAGTCGAGTTTAAAATTGACTTGATACCAGGAGCAAACCCCGTGGCTAAGTCACCATATCGACTTGCACCATCGAAAAAGCAAGAACTCTCTAGTCAACTTTAAGAGTTATCCGAGAAGGGCTTCATTCGTCCTATTTCTTCGCCTTGGGGTGCACCTGTTCTTTTTGTGAAGAAGAAAGATGGATCGTTTCGTATGTGCATCGACTATCGTGAGCTTAACAAGCTTACAATCAAGAATCGTTATCCTCTCCCTCGCATCGATGACTTGTTTGACCAACTTCAAGGAGCTGCTATTTTCTTGAAGATCGATTTACGTTCTGGCTATCATCAATTGCGAGTCCATGACGATGATATCCCTAAGACTGCATTTCGTGCTCGTTATGGGCACTATGAGTTCATGGTCATGCCTTTTGGCTTAACCAATGCTCCTGCTGTCTTCACGTATCTCATGAACCGAGTATGCAAGCCTTATCTAGACAAGTTTGTGATCGTCTTTATTGATGACATACTTATCTACTCCAACTCCAACACCGATCATGAACTGCATTTGAGATTGGTTCTTGAGTTGTTGAAGAAAGAGCAATTGTACATGAAGTTCTCGAAGTGTGACTTCTGGCTCGAGAAAGTTCAATTTCTAGGACACGTGGTGAATAGCCAAGGAATTCACATTGATCCTGCAAAGGTGGAAGCTGTGAAGAATTGGTGTGTTCCTACAACACCTACAGAAGTTTGTTCTTTTCTTGGTCTTGCTGGTTATTATCGGCGATTCATTGCCAACTTCTCGAGGATCACGAAGCTGCTCACATCTTTGACACAAAAGAATAAACCATTTGAGTGGGGCTCCGAGCAAGAAGAAGCTTTTGAAGCATTAAAGCACAAACTGTGCAATGCTCCTATCTTGACCTTACCCGATGGAAACGATGATTTCACCGTATATTGTGATGCATCAAAACAAGGCCTTGGTTGTGTTCTCATGCAACGAGGAAAGGTCATAGCTTATGCATCGAGACAATTGAAGGTCCATGAGGTGAATTACACAACACATGATCTTGAACTTGGAGCTGTCGTGTTGCCTTGAAGATTTGGAGACATTTTCTGTATGGTACTCAATGCATTGTCTACACCGATCATAAAAGCCTTCAACACATCTTTAATAAAAAAGATCTCAATATGAGACAACGTCGTTGGGTGGAGTTGATTAGTGACTACGATTGTGACATTCGATACCATCCTGGTAAGGCAAATGTTGTAGCCGACGCTCTAAGTCGAAAGAGTCACAACAAGACAATCTTGTTCCAAGAAATTCGCGGTCGACGACAATGGTTTGACACGTTGGGTGAGTTTGATACTGAGATTCGACTAGATGTCAACGAGATTACTGTTACAAAACCTGAGAATAGATAGTGACATCGAGTCTAGTATCTTGGAGGCTCAACAAATGGTGCAACGAGAAGGAAGAATGAAAGATGAACTGGAGCATAATCTTTTAACCCGATTGGAAATGAAACCTAATGGATTGATGTACTTCGCAAATCGAATTTGGGTTCCAAATCCTGATAATCTTTGTACCTTTATCATGAACGAAGCTCATCAAACTCGTTATTCTATTCATCCTGGCTCCGATAAGATGTACATGGACCTACATGGTCAATATTGGTGGCCTGGAATGAAGAAAGATATAGCGACTTATGTAGCTAAGTGCCTCATGTGTACGAAGGTTAAAGCCGAACATCAACATCCAATTGGATTACTTGAGCAACCCGAGATTCCTATGTGGAAGTGGGAACACATATCCATGGACTTCATAACCAAGTTGCCCCGAACCTCCTGAGGACATGATAGCATATGGTTGATCATTGACTGATTGACCAAATCGGCACATTTCATACCCATACGCGACACTTACAAGACATCAAGGTTGGCTCGTATATACGTTGATGAGATTGTAAGTCGTCATGGGGTACCTCTGCACATCATATCCGACCGAGATGCTCGTTTCACTTCACACTTTTGGCTGTCTATTCAAGAACTCTTGGGTACTCAATTGGACCTAAGCACAGCTTACCATCCTCAAACTGATGGTCAAACCAAGCGAACGATCCAAACCTTGGAAGATTTGCCACGCCTGTGTGTCCTTGACTTTAGTGGTAATTGGGATACGCATCTACCGCTCGCGGAATTTTCGTATAACAATAGTTATCTCTCGAGTATCAAAATGGCACCGTTTGAAGCACTTTATGGTCGTAAATGTCGTTCACCGATCTGCTAGACCGATATTGGTGAAAACTTCATCACTGGTCCTGAACTTATACAAGAGATGACCGATAAAGTTTCTATCATCCGCAAGAACCTTGAAGCGACAAGAAGTCGTCAAAAGCGCTATGCTGACAAGTGACGTAAGCCATTGGAATTCCAAGTTGGGGAGATGGTTCTTCTTAAGGTTTCACCGTGGAAGGGTGTGGTTCACTTTGGAAAGAAGGGTAAACTGACTCCAAGATTTGTAGGACCTTTCAAAATCCTAAAAAGGATTGGGAAAGTGGCTTATAAACAGGAACTACCTTCCGACCTTAGTGGAGTTCATCCTGTGTTTCACGTGTCAAACTTGAGGAAATGCTTGGACGACGAAAGTCTATATGTTCAGCTGGAAGACATTCAGATCGACGAGTCCTTGCATTTTGTCGAGAAGCCTGTTGAGATCATGGACCGCATAATGAAGAAGACTAGAACCACAACAACCCCAATCGTCAAGGTTCGTTGGGAGAATAAGCGAGGCGCTGAATTTACTTGAGAGCGTGAGGAGCATATGAAGAAGAAGTACCCGTTCTTATTCGTATAGTTTCATTTTTCTTAATTTCGGGACAAAATTCTTTAAAATTGGGGAGACTGTTACATTTCGTATTTTTGTTAACTAAAAGTTAACTTCGTTCATTCTATTAAGGGCCATTATGTCAATTATGGAACTCATGTGTTGTTTATGCTTATTCTTTTTGGTTGTCATTAAATTTTAATTTATAAAAGTTAAAATAAAAATATCAAAAATATTAATTATGTTAATATTAATAATAGTAATAATAATACAAGTTATAATTATGATAATAATACTAATAATAATAACTATAATGATAATAACACTTATAATAATAATAATAATAATAAGAAACTTAATGATCTTAAATTAGAACTAATTCAAGTTAGGGGGTTGGTTTTGTCATTTTGGAAACTTTAAATGAATGTTTTTGCATGATATGATAAACAAAACAAACTACAAGGGGTGAAAGTGTAAAATTAATAAAAACCCAAAACTTCCCCCTTCCATTTCCCGTAAATCCGGCCACACCGCCGGCCAAGCTCCGGTGAGCTTCAAAACGCCAAAAACCCCTCGGTTCGAAGTCCAAAATCGTTTCAAATTAACTCGTGTGCGTGATTCGAACCTTAATGCACCTAATAAGTGAGGATTAAACGTCGAATACCACCCAATCGAGTGTATAACCGTAGCACCTTAAACCCATAACCGTTTAGGCATTAAACCGCAATGATAATCAAATTAAAGACACCCAATCGAGTGTATAACCGTAGCACCTTAAACCCATAACCGTTTAGGCATTAAACCGCAATGATAATCAAATTAAAGACACCTACACGATCGTTTAACCATACCTAAGCTTCTACACAACGTAATTTTACCTGAAAACACACAAACATAATGCTTCGATCATCGACACCGTCGCGGTCTGCAAGCTAATCGAAATCCATACTCTGATCTATCTCAACTGAAATTGGTAAAGGGATTTGAATCAAGAACCACATCCGAAGCTATCCTTAAGTTTAATTCGATTATCATCAACGTTTGATCATCGATTAGACACCAGACGTTCGCGGCTTGTTCTTCGTACTGTTCATCTTTTGTTCTACATCAAATTGGGTAATTGAATACATGAATCTGTTCGAATTGACATAGGGAACGAAAGCCCCATGATTATCAACATTAACAATAAAGATTTGATCTTCAATTTGGTCCAAAACAAACTAGGGTTCAAATGGTTTGGGGGATCCTCTGTAATTGTTTTTTTTTAATTTAGAAACCACATTCTAGCAAGGTTGCAGCCCTAGTCTACTGGTTACACATACACACATCAACCTTGAGGTCCCAGGTTCGAACCTGGGCACCCTCAAACATTTTTTAAGGCTTTTCAGCCCTTAAATAAATTATAGAAAATTTTTAATAAATATAAAAAGGGTTTTTGTAAACTTTAAATATTTTTTTCAGACATCAAATTGTTTTCTGTAATTTTTCTATATTTAATTAATTAGTTATCTTTTTAATAAATCATTTTAACAAAGGTTGTTCTTGGATTATTTCTATTAAAAGGGATTTTGAATAATAAATTAATAAATTACTATTGGTCCAAATATTACCATTAAGTTATTATCGTTAAAATCATGATTATTTCAAATGTTTATTCAATTTTATATTTAAACTTCACTAGCTATTATAGATGATTTAATGTTATTTTCTTTATAATAATTTACATAAATGGTATATTTCTTTGTTATATTATTTAGACTACTACAAAGATCCCCAAACTCCACTTGAAACTTTAGTTCTCGTTAAATCAATAATTCTATTATTAAACTTAAATCTTGTAAATACATATGTTTAGGTGCCTTGTGACGTTCATTTTGGAACAACGTTTATTATCAATCTTCATTCTTATACTTATTTTTCCAAGTGAGTTTCCTTGCCCCTTTTTATGTTTTTCACACTATTTTGGGGTGAAACATGATACTTATACATCATACACTTATAAACATTTAAACTTGTAAAGCACTTGCAATTTATCTTTATATTTTATCATGGTTATTTGTGTGTTGTATGTGTTATATGAGAGACATAGTTTGTTTACAATCATTAACTATTGCTAGCTTGGCGACGTCTTAGATCTTTGGGCCTGGCAAGCCTATTTGGTGCTAAAGCCCCATTGCCGGCTCCTGATGACGTATGCTTGTTCATCATGGGAACCAAATACACTTAGCTAATCTATATACTTGTAATCAAGTCGAGGTTTGGTTGTAACAATATGTGTTCTATAACCTTACTAACTTATAACCTATGACATGATATGAAGCTTGCAATAATTTAGGATGTGGACCTAGTAATAATAAAAAGTTTATTTTTTTGTCTTGTTATGTTTGAACTTATTTCATGTTTGGAACTTATGTTTGTAATGCCTTTCGATACTTATAATTTTAATATTTACATTTAAATATAGTGTTATGTGGCTGTGAACAATCTTAACCCTCACATCTCGATGTTTCCGCCGTCAAGGTTGGGGTGTAACAAAGAAGGAAAAAGATCTGCCCTCACCCTCAAATGGACAGTGGGTAGAATTTATGATGTGTGATGCCTCTGAGTCACCCAAGCTAGTTAAGGCTGGGTCCCTAACCTAAACTAATCATTTCCTTTAAATGTGCAGGGTGTCCGCTATAGTGCTTCTACAAATACCTGGATTGTTGATAGCAGAGCATCAAGGCACATGACTGGGAACTTGTCTCTCTTGTCAAATATCAAACAAATTAAAGGAGGACACGTTTCGTTTGCTGGAAATAAAGGAGGTTACATCACCACTCAAGGGGAAGTGGGAAACCAGAAAGTGAAGTTTGATAAGGTAAACTATGTTCAACAACTTCAAAATAACTTACTTTTTGTATCCCAAATCTGTGACAAAGGCTTTAAGGTAGTCTTTGACAACAAGAAGTGCTATGTGTTGAAGAAGGATTATGTAATCCCGGAGGATCAAGTCTTAATGTCAGCTTCAAGATATGACGATTTATATGTCTTGGATCTATCAAAGACCTCCACAACTGATCATCAAGTACAATTCTTCTTGTCAAAGGCAACAGAGAATGACTCCATCTTCTGGCATAGGAGAATGGGACACATAAACCCCTAGAAGATAAATCACTTGATCCAAAATTATCTAGTGCGTGGAGGTAAACGTTAAGAACTTCCAATTACGGATATTTCTGTCGCTTGTAAGAAAGGAAAACAGACCAAGAAGGCTCATAAGGCTAAGAAATTTAATTCCATTGAGTTGCCTCTTGAGCTTCTTCACATGGATCTGTTTGGTCTAGTCAGTACGAGGAGCATTGCTAGCGACTTGTACTGCTATGTAGTTACGGATGATTACTCAAGATTCTCTTGGGTGATGTTTCTGAAATCCAAATCAGATACATTTCAATCATTCAAAGAGCTGGTAACTACATTGGATTCACTTTACAAGCTGAAGGTACGACAAGTTCGCTTAGACAACGATACCAAGTTCAAGAACCAATGGATGGAGGCATTCTGCAAAGAAAAAGGAATTGTGCACCAGTTCACATCTGCCTACACTCCTCAAATGAACGGAGTTGTAACCGATTATGATGGATTCTTTCAGTCCTTCAACATCCTTCTCTCCCCTCCTAAAGATGAGTTAGCAATCAAAATGATGTATGATGTCTTAAACACACCGTCACAAGACTCAACAACATTAGGTGCACAAGGTGAGTCTTCCGGTCATTCAGGGGGAGCACTGGAAGTAAGTGACTCTTCCTTGATGATGAAGAGGTGGATCAGGAGGAATAGGTTCCTACTACTGCAAGTAAACAAGCATTTGATGTTGATGCCTCTGACACTTCGGAACCTCACACCCCCACTGCCTCAGATACCGAACCTGCTGTTCACAATCTGGAAAATGAGGTAGTTGTACCCACCACTCCTAGATCACGCCTAAATGTTTATCATCCTCTAGATAATGTCATTAGGGATTAAGATCAGGAGTTCAGACAAGAAATCAGCTATACTCAGCTGATTATGCCTCGATAATGAAAATGGGTATCTTCACGATGGTGCATATTTATGTTTTGTGTCTCAATATGAGCCAAAATATGTTAGTGAAGCCCTAAACGACGATGCATGGGTGAGTTCCATGCAAGAAGAACTTCTTCAATTCAAGAAGTTAGATGTATGAACACTGGTTGATAGACCTAAAGGTGCTAAGGTCCTTGGCAAAAAAATGGGTCTTGAAATGCAAGAAAGATGACCAAGGGGTCATAATCAGAAACAAGGCTCGACTTGTAGTTCAAGGATTTTGACAAGTCGAGGGGATTGATTACAATGAAGTCTTTGCACCTGTGGCGAGAATGGAAGCAATCCGTATCTTCCTAGCCTATGCCTCTTACATGAAGATTAAATATCAACGGGATGTAAAGAGTGCATTTCTTCATGGTGAAATCGGGAGACAGTGTACGTAGTCAACCCGAAGAATTTGAGGATCCGTATCATCGGAACAGAGTTTTCAAACTAGACAAGGCTCTCTACGGGCTCTACCAAGCCCCAAGAGCATGGTATGAAAAACTCTCAACTCATCTTGTGAAACATGGCTTTCGCAGAGGAGTAATTGATTGTACACTATTCATCAAAGAAAATGATGGTGACTTACTGCTAGTTCAAATCTATGTTGATGACATAATCTTCGGTTCCAAAAATGAAGATTTATATAAAGAATTTGGAGCAGTAATGAAAGCTGAATTTAAAATGAGTGCCATGGGAGAGATTAAGTTCTCTCTCGGGTTATAGGTGAATCAGACACCAAAGGGCGTATTTATACATCAGACCAAGTATGTAGGTGATATCCTAAGTCGGTTTGATATGAAGAATGCTTCAGCAGTTGGGACTTCACTTGCTACAAACCACGACGTAGCAACCGACGAAAATGTCTGGTGGATGCCACCATGTACCGAGGAATGCTCGGATCCCTCATGTACCTCACTGCCTCAAGACCTGATATCATGTACGCGACATGTCTCTGCTCCAGATTTCAGGCGAAACCAAAAGTCAACCATCTCATAGGAGTCAAAAGGATATTTTGTTATCTGAAGGGTACTCCAACACTTGGGTTGTGGTATCCTCATGATGATGACTTTGAGCTTACAGCGTACAGTGACTCGGATTATGGCGGCTGCAAAATGAACTACAAGTCAAGTTCAGCAGGATGTCAATTCTTTGGGAGAAGATTAGTCACGTGGCAGTGTAAGAAGCAGACATCAGTTGCTTTGTCAACTTGTAAAGCTGAATACATTGCTGCTGCAAGCTGCTGTTCTCAAATCATCTGGATTCAACAGCAAATGCGGGACTATGGTTTGAAATTCTCTAAAACTCCCATATTTGTTGATAATTCTACTGCTATAGTCGTAACTAAAAATCCAGTCCAACATCCTAAGACCAAACACATCGGAATTAAATATCACTTTATACGTGATTGCTTTGAAAAGAATTTAATCGATATTGCTAAAATTAATACGGACTTTCAACGTGCTGACCTCTACACAAAAGCTTTTGATAAACCAAGGTTTTTATATCTGCTAGAGGTCAACGGGGTGAAAAAAAAGTGAAGTGATTCCAGACAATGAAAGTACATAGTCCGACGAGTAGACTTATTTTTATTTATTTTCTTTTAGTTTTATTTTATTTCTTCGCCTATTAAAATTCTAAACGCAAAAACATTTTCGGCTTTAGAATTTTAGGGGGAGAATAAGTTAAATTAGTACTAAATTAGTTGTTTCAATTTCAGGACTTAAAAAAACAAAAGAGGAGGACAACCTAGCTAATAGAAATGAGATCGCATGTGTGATATTGATTCAGTGTTTATGGAAAATGATAGTACACAGGAACCAAGAGTTTGGGACTTTAAAAGAATGTAATTGATTAAGATGCAAAATTCAAAGTATAAGTCTGATAATTCTAAGCAACATAAAAGGAAAAATGATAGTAAAACTAGCTGCTACTAAGGTAACACGAAGAAAGTAGACGTAAAGATTGCTAGACCTCTACATGATGTGTCGGTAGATTCAACACAATAGATGATTAGACCTAATTGGTGATCTAAGCTCAAACTAAGTTGTTCAACAAGCTATGGGTTATCATCTTATCACTGGTTAACACAATCAACGAAGTTCCAATAAGGGGTGACAAGCAAAATAAACGCCACAAATGTATGCGGATGACCATAAAAATGAGCAAAGCACATGAAAAATGCAAAAAGCAATCAAGCTAATAACCTATATTGTTGGTGCGATCTGTGCAAAAAGAATATAATTGCTCAAACAAGAAGATAGGTTGTGTGTCTCTCTGCTGTGCGGTGGCACTGACCTGAGGATAAGCATAACCTAAATATTCTAGAATTCATTGTTGTTTGCGCCTCTCTACTATGCGGTGGCATTGACCTGAGGCTTAGCATCTCTTTGAAAGCTCTAGAATATTTTCTTCTTGTATAATACCCGTAGACCGCTCAAAAATTTCCTGAGGAACGTTGATTACCATATAAGCGTGGGATCCACAAATGCTTGTTGAAATAATTAAACCTTAAATCATCACCAATCTGTGTCAAAAATCTGTGTATGGATTTAATAGGACAAGTATACTGACAATCATCGTGAGCTGCAACTCTTGAAAGTCAAAATCACTGTATGCATCTTGTAGCTCTAGTATGATTTCCTAAACTTGCTAATGACTCTTGATGAAAACAAGAATCTAGCATCAAAAGCTTTGGTAAAATGTCCCAAATGATTTGATTAACCTGTATGATTCCATAATGAATCGTTCCAGTTATATTCAAAGTAACTTGACGCTATACTGTCCAGGAAGAAAAATCTGGTAGATACTTTTCTTAGGATTTCAACCTCACACAAAAATACAAAAGCATGTTTTTAGCTTTGTTTTATGTCTAGTTGTTTAATTTAGTTAAATTCAGTTAATTTAGTAGGTAATTGTCGGACTACGCATCGGAAGTCAATCTGGGATTCACACACTAAAAAGGGCACGTCTGAGGTGACTAAGTTTTTATTGTTAAACAGATTACATCTGCGGTGATCAACAGTTTTCTAACTTAAAATGGTCATGTCTGAGATGATCAATGGTCAAAATGTCTTATCAATAAGTAAAAGGGCTAAGTGTATGAATGGTCATAAGGTCAAAATCATAAGTATGAGTCATTTGCACGACTGGACCATGAGTATGGACCAATCATACGATTGGACCATACATATGAGCCCAATCACATGACTAACCCACACGTATGGACCAGATATGCGATTGGACCATAAGCATGGGTCAATCCATATGATTGGATAATCAGAATGAAGCAATCGCGCGAATGGAGGTGACCAAATAAGATAGTCGCATGACTGAAACCTAGTCGCACGACTGAAGGTGACTGATTGTACCAGTCACACGACTGAGCCTCAGTCGCACGAATCAAGAGTGCAAATAGGTTCAGTCGCACGACTGGAGGAAACCCTAGTATAAATAGAGGGGCAGTCGGTCCCAGTCACTCATTACCCCCAAATCGCCCCTAAATCGCACGGTTGTACCGTTACGCTGCCAAAATCTTGATTGAGTGTCATAGACTGATTATACAGGTAATGTGCGGCATTATCCACTCAAAGGCTCATCAAATCGTCCCCTAGATCGACACAATTGAGCCCTAATAAGAACCGAAACTTAGTACACAAAATAAACCTTAAAACTAAGTAAATCGCTAACTTAAAATGTGTTAGATGTTAATTGGAACGATTGCGAGTCTAATGAGCCAAACCACAACGTCTAACATCAAGTTTTGCTCAAAATTTGAATTTGAATGGAAACACAGACTGTCATGCAAATAGACTTACTGATGAACTTCAATCGCACGATTGAGCTGGGCGAATGGCACAATCGCACGACTATACCATGCATTTGAGTTCAGTCGCACGACTGTGTCAACCGCATGGGACAGCATACGATTAAGCCCAGTCACTTTCTCAATCGCATGAATGAGGTTAATCTCATGACTCAGACTCAGTCGCACTGTCCATTCGCACAATAGAACAGAAGGATTCAAGTCCAATAAAATCAAATGTCATTCAGTTACACACACTCTAATGTTTATCTATCTTGTGTTACAGCAGCATGGCTAGTTGATGGACGATGAGCACAAAGCACAACATATGTGCTCATCTAGACATGACATCCCAGAACGATCGAGGATCTTCAGAGCTATCTCCACTCCGTGCACCCCATATAGGTCGATACAGCAGGCTTTTTGGGAAAGTGCTGTTGTAGATAGGTCCTTAGAGCCTCAACGGATTCGGAGTTCCATCTTTGGTTAGGATATTGACATCAGTGAGGAGGACCTTAGGACAGTCTTAGAGTTGGGAGATGATGGCGACTACCTTACCAGACTACACCCGTTGACAGTTCGTGGATGTTTTCTTGGGCTAAGTACTCGGGGGACATCAACGCAGGTGTGCTCAACAAGAGCAACCTGTGCCCCCAGTTCAAATACTTAGCCTATGTGCTGCTGAGGTGTACAGCCTCGAGGAAGGTGGATTTGATGAGTTGTCAGACCAGATCCAGAACACCTATGTAGCCCTGGTGCTGAACCACCCGTTCAGCTTTTCGAGGATGATCTTCACCTACTTGGTGGAGAACATAGAGGCCAAAGGCAAGGAAGGCTTCTGCATGTACCCATGTTTCATAGAGATAATCATCGACTAGAAGCTTTCTTTGCTGCCCAAGGAGAGAGAGGATGTAGTTACACTAGAGGTGATGGATGATACCACCCTAGGAAGGATGAGGGTTTACCGGGGAAAGCAGGTGAAGCCCCCGGTAAGGAGATTGTTTGGGCACTTGGCCCGAGAGGATTACGTGGCGCCAGCTCGGAGGAAGTGGCATCACGATGATAGTGACTCAGATTCTGAGCCAATTGTGCTCCCATCCGACGACTCTGATGATGATGACAGTGGTGATGGTGGAGATACTGGCCCCACCCAATCTATGGTCACTACCACAGATGTTACGCCTCCACCATCCACCCACGGAGGAGCTGATACGGCTGGATTCCATGAGGACTTCTGTCCTGATGAGGAGGAGGAGTTTGATGAGGATCCATTAGTTCGGACGGTGGGCAGTAGGGTGGTTGCCACCGAGAGAGGGATTAGGGCGGTAGGTGGATGCCAGGGTGAGTCTGGGGAGGCTGCTACTGATCCATCTTACACCCCAGACCAGCCCAGCAGCCAAGGGGGAGCCACTATGTTTAAGGGCTCGAGGGGAAAGAGAATGGCTCAACCCTGTGGCAAGAAGGGGAAGAGGCCAAGGTTCACATTGACCACATCTACTCCCACTACCACTGCCACCACTACAGCCACCACCACCACATCCACATCTACCACTGCTACCACTACCACCACCCCTACCACACCACCTTTCACTACCTCACTCCCATCCACCATCATTACAGCCTACCCTTCACCACCCACTCATATACTACCACCCATATTCACCACGGCCACCAAGCCGAACCATCATCCCACCCGACATTCACCACATGACCATCTCTACTCCCCATTGGGGTAGAGGAACAGCTGGCAGCACTTAACCGTATGGTGCTGAAGCTGTTAGCTGCTGATGAAGAGAAGGATGCCCAACTACGTCAGCTTGTGGAGCTAAATGCTACCCAAGCACATCAGATCTCACAGCAAGCTCAGCAAATTTCCCAACTCCAAGAGCACAACGTCCAATCAGCAAAGAGAATAGAGGAGTTGGAGGCCTCTAACAAGACCACATGCTCAAGTTAAAGGGATCCAAAGATGAGCCCCTCAAGATCAGAGAAAGAGATGATGATGATGACGATGAAGAGGATGAAGATAGTGATAATGATGGGGCCAGTGAAGATGAAGGGACACGAGGAAGGCAGAATGATGATGATGATGAAGAAGGAGATGCAGCTGCATCTGCCTCAGCTCAGGGTCAAGAGAGACGTACAAAGAGAAATCAAGACAAAGGTGCCTCATCTTCTGTCCTATATGCTGAGAAGCCAACCATACAAGACAAAAGTAATGCTTAGAAGTTTATGTATTTGTGAAAGCTTTGTACTTGAATCTTGTATTAATATTATGTAATTAATGTTTATATATCTTTATCAAATGTTTGAATGTCTTGATTAATTACTAACAATTGATGTGTTACATGTTTAAATCAAGCAGATCAATCATCTCAGCAAGATGAGTATGATGTTACTCCCCTTCAGCAAATCAAGTCTCAACTTACAATGATTCTTGATTTGCAAGGGATAGTCAGAAGGTCTGTAAGCTATACTCTGAAAGAAGGAGAAATCATTCATGACCTTACTGATGAACAACTTGCTGAGATGTTCTGGCTCAACCTGGACGAGATTGTCAAGGACACTCCTACTTTTGAAGTTTCAAGTGATGATGAGCTCAATGACATAGATGAAATCAAGATAGAGGATGTCACTGCTGACCATTATCTAGAGTACGCTGACAGAGAGGGAAATGTAGTCCCCAACTTGGGTGATACTCTCGTTAGTGATACATTTGACAAGCTGGATCAGATGGAGAAAGAGTCTGAGAAGAATGAGGGTCAAGCCCAAGCCTCAGATGCCGATGTTGACATCAAAAAGGCTGAATGGGCGGCCTGTTTTACTGAGATCCAAGCCATGTGCACTGCACAAAAGCCTAATGTCTACACCAAGCTGTACAAAGTCAAGAAACACTTAAAGGTGTCAGGAAAGATCATAGCATGGGCTTATTTTGAGGATCGGAATGTGTATGCAGTGAAGAGAGAAAAGGGCATAGAGTACTTTAGATTCCCACACGATCTAAAGACTCTCCCTGGTTTTGAGCTCAACCAGCTGGCACGCCTAAAGTTGTTGTATGCTGACCTGAGAAAAATGTCAGGATGGTTTGAGGTTGCTTTAAGGAAAGAGTACCACACCAGGTGGGTTAACTTCAGACCTCAACAACCGAAGAGATACATCAAAAGGTCTAAAGTTGATCCCATTACTGGAGAGCCTAAGGTAGTGCTAAAGTGGAGTCCTTCACGTACAATGTCCAAAATCCCTCTAACGGAAATGCCATAGGACTTCACTCCACACTTCAAGTGGTGGTACTACGTGGAGAACAGGTGAAGCGGTCATAGTCTTACAAAAGGAGAGCCAAATGGATACTATCTGGGTATTTGACCATATGTGGTTGACTAACTTGTCTGCTGATGATGTTTATACTCTATACAAGTGGCCACTATTCTATGACTCGTAGGATATTATACAAGCCCTCCAGTTTCAGAATGTGATAAGCTCTGTATTGCATTTAAGATACATGCCGGAGCTACAAGAGAGGAAAAGTTCAAGAAATTCGAAGAGCTGATGAAGAATGTTACACAGTGATGTAAACTAGGTCTAAGGGGGAGTTTGGAGATACATATGTACCTAGTTTAGGAGCTTAATGTAAAATGTCTATCATGTCGTACTTATATGTAATTGAATGGGTATGAATGAAATACAATGTGTGGTTAATGCTTATCATGTTTAATATTTCATTGTTTATTGTGTGATGACTTATAGTGAACTAACTATATAGGATGTGGGTGTTGTACATAATTCTTAGTCAATAATAATTGAGAAATATGTTCAAACTTAATTATGTGAAGTTCTCATGCGAATGGACCATCCTAATGGACCATATGCATGAATACTTCATGCTAATAAACCAGTCGCACGACTGAACCAGGAGACTGGATCAGTCGCACGATTGAGACATAAGACACTCAAGAAAACCTGTTCCAAGTTCATAGATCACAGTTGATCGTGTTCTAATCATTCATAACGTTTCATTAATCGTTAGATTGATCTTAACTGTGTTCTCCCTAATTGGATCGCCAATCAAATAGGATTCCACACTATTTGAGTTGGTATACATGCAGAATCAGTTAGTACTCCGTTTGTAAACGGTCCTAACATATGTATTAATATTTAGTTTAAATAGTGTAGTCGAGAAATCAAGAAGAACCAATCGAGCAATAGAAGTACTAGAGATTATGAAGCTAATATGGATGCGCAAAAACACAAGGTTAGATAGGATAAAGAATGAGGTTTTAAATGCAGGTTAGGAGTAGCTGGTATAGCATATAAGATTAGGGAGGGGAGATTGATATAGTTTGAACATATGAAGATGAGACAAATGACAAAACTGATTAGAGTTGTAAAGATACTTAATAGTGAAGGGCATATGAATAGAGGTAAACCTAAAATGATGTGGGAAGATAATATTAAGCAAGATTTGTTAGAGTGACACCTCTTTGAGAACATGATCTATGTGAGGAGTACATAAAAACATATGATTAAGCTTAAAGACATCATGGGTAGGATTTAGATATATCTTATATGGGTATTAGGTTGTTGCGATGCATGTTAGCCATAATTAGTTATTGTATCTTTCTTAGTGTTTGCGTGCTTTTTGGTATTAACTCATTATGGGTCATTTGATCCTATTGTGAGCGCTAGAGCCAATAGTCTCATCGGAATAAGCCTCTATATCTTCCTGTATAGGGTTAAGACTTGTCTACATCCTACCATCCTTAGTCCATGTCAGTAGCCCTGTTATGAATTATACTGGGCATGATTATGATCATGATCTAAAAAAATATTAATATATGATATAATGTGTATCATATATAAATAAAGGATATTTACCGTAAAATCACATATTTTGGAAACAATTATTATATGGTTTATCTATCGTAGAGTTAAAAATATATAAAAGACAAATATAAATGTAGATTAACATCAATGATATATTACACATAAAATTAAGTATATATCATATCACTAAGTTACAACCTCGTGTATTACACGGGTTGCATGAATGAGGATCAACATATTACATAATTTTTAATATAAATTCTAAAACCTTTTATAGTTATCTCTCAAAAAATATCTTATAACAATTTTGAAAGAGGGTTCAATTCATAATAATATTTTACGAAAAACCTAACTTTTTTAAGATAAAAAAACATTTAATAAAAATAAATACATAACTTATTATTGTTTAATTTGAAAAAGAGGTGAAAAAGATATATATATATATATATATATATATATTATATATATATATATATATATATATATATATAATGAAAGGAATCTAAATTTAAATAATTAGTAAGAGAGAGAAGTAAGAAAAAAAGTTATGAATGGACACGAGAGTGACAAATATCATCTGTGATATTTATTTATTAGCATAAAGATGGATCAAAAGAAATAGGCGAGAAAAAGGAATGTAAGAGTTTCTAAAAGAGTGACAAGTGTCACAATATGTAATCATTTGTTTTATTTTTTAACGGTGATGAAAATTCGGGCTCAGTATTATGCCTTTTCATAGCCCAGATATGTCCATATCTTAGACAAGATTTCAACTATCAATCATTAGTTTGATGCTCGAGGATGACACCAACCCATTCCAGGAGGAAACTGATTATCTCGTAAAACCCACTGACTTGCTCGTAAAAACCACTGACTTGCATATGCCGGGGGATCTTTTTGGCAACCCGTATCAATGGCTATAAGATTTTCGTGTTGAAGTGATATTCGGACTTGTGACTTTAATACCACAAAGCTTTTATCCACACTAGATCGTGCCAGTAAACCGTAAACTATATGACCACTGTTATATATTCATATACAATAAATCTATTGAATGATTGTGATGTTTGATAGTTTAAAAAAGAAGTTGAAGATTGTGTGGTGGCTGGATGATCAAACAAGAAGAATGGAGTTATAAGTTAACCAGATTTCATTCCTCCATATTGCTGATCATATTTTATATGGAACACACTTATGAGTAAATTTATATTTATATATGTTATAATATCACAATAATTAACACAAGAATATGTTATAACTCAAGAACTTTAAAGAGAATTGTAATAGCAAGAAGAAGAGAAATGTATAACTTATAAAAGTGTATAAAAGAGTGTATTTTCTTCTTTACATTGAGGCGATATTTATACTACAAAGATCAATGATTTTGGTAGACAAGTAAAACTATTTGATAGATAAGTAACGTAGTAAACTTATCTATAAGTTTTACAAAGAGTTTATTAGCTTGCTATGATAATAAATGATAATACTCTCCCTTGGATGAAACTTTTTAAACTTCAAGAGTTTAAGTACCGTGTCATTCAAAACCTTGCTAGAGGAAAACACAGTGTGAAAAAACCTTAGCTAAGGAAAAATAATGAAACGTATAACTCCCTCACAAATTTTCTTCTCTAGATCATCACATTGTGTGTACGTGTCGTAAGTCAATATCATAAATGTATTTTCTTAAAGTTGTTCTAGGAAATGCCAATATGAAAAGATCCACTGAATTGTTGCTGGATTAAATGTATATCATTTCTACTTGTTTATCTTTAATAAGATCTTGAGTGTATGAAAAGAATCTTAGTGGTAGATGTTTTGTTCTATCACTTTTGATATACTCTTCTTATATTTGTGAGATACGAGTTGCATAATATTCAAAGATTTGTGTTGCATTTCTATATTTCTCCACTTCACAAGAAGTTAATATAAGTTGTGTCATCAATCTTAACCACACACATTCTCTTGAGGCTTTATGTAGTGCAATGACTTTAGCATAATTTCAGAATGTCTCAACGAGTGTTTGTTTATGAGAATGCCATGAATCACAGTTTTTCTATTTTTAATACGTATCCAATTTGAGATTTTGCTTTATGAGGATAAGATAAATAACCTGTATCTGCGTAACCAACCAATCCTTCTTTTGAATTATTAGGATAAAACAAGCATAAATCAATACTAGCTCAAAGATATTGAAAAATATGTTTAATCCTATTTTAGTGCTTTTAGTAGGGGCCAAACTAAATCTTTCTAACAAATTAACTACAAAAGAAATGTCAGGTCTCCTATAGTTAGTAATATACATAAGAGCTTCAATTGTATTGAGATATGGTATCTCTAGACCAAGAATCTCTTCATTATCTTCGCAAGGACAAAATGGATCATTATCAATATTGAGTGATCTAACAACCATCAGTGTCCTTAAAGGGTTTGCTTTGTCCATATTAAAACACTTTAAGAGTTTCTCAATATAAGTTGACTGATGTACAAGTATTCTGATGGAATTCACTTAAACGGATTTTGAACTTAGAACACAAGAATACAATCAGTGAATTCCCCCAAGGATGAATTTCAATCTCTCAAATATAATAACAAGTTGTTATAAATTCAACACTTATTAATCATAGTGTGGAAACCCATGATTAATGATATGAGATCTATGTGTGTGTATGATTGTGTTATTAATCATAGTGCGGAAACCCATGATTAATGATATGAGATCTATGTGTGTGTATGATTGTGTGTGTGTTTGTATGCTTGAATGATAATAACTGATTGCTTGATTGATTGTTCAAAAAACCTACAAAGGATTAGGGTAGACTACTATTTATAACCTATACAAAGATTTATGTATAGTTACAAAAATACCTTATGTAAAAACTAATTACATATAATCCTAAGTCTAAGCGTTATCTGTTGTGGATGATCACATGTTTGTTGTGAATGTATAAATGTCCGCTATGGATGATGAATGAGTTGTCCGCTATGTATGATAGACATCCGCTATGGACACTTGGGAAATGTTTGTCTTTTTAGTGTCTGTTGTGGATGTGTTCATCCGCGATGGGAAGTTGTTCATCCGATGTGTGAGTACTTGGTCATCAGCTATAAAGTTATTCATCTGTTGTAAGCATTTAGACTTCTTCAAACTTCATCCTCTATTGACTTTTATGCATCCGTTGTGGGCAAGTCTCCATCTACCAGCAACACTTGTAAAATTTCTTTATCTACAATACCTAAAGAAGAAATTAAAAACAATAATTAGTGTATGTTATGAATGTTAATAATGCTTATATGTTAGTTAATGATTGTTTAAATGTTAGGACACAGTATGTTTGATTATGGCAAGCATTATCCTTTTTATACACTTGTTGAGTCAACATATTTCATTACGCATATGCTCAATCTGCAAATCAAGACAATATTTAGTTTTTCCTAGGTCTTTCATTTCAAATTCTTTCTTTAAAGGAGCAATTGCTTCATTAATTTCCTTTTGCGTCTCAATTATATTTAGATCGTCAACATACAAAGCTATGATTACATATCCTAATGTTGTTTTCTTAATGAAGACGCATGGACAAATAAGGTTATTTGTGTATTCTTTACTAGTCAAATAATCACTCAAATGGTTATACCGCATTCTTTAAGATTGTTTGAGTACATACAAGGATCTTTGTAATTCGATGGAAGACATTTCCTTATCCTTTGAGCTTAATGCTTCGGGGAATTTAAAACCTTCCGGAATTTTCATATAGATGTCATCATCTAGTGGTCCATACATGTAAGCTGTGACAGCCAATGTTTTTAGGCTCGGATCAGACCGGCCGGTCCAACCAGTCCAACTGGGATTCGGTGTGGCTGGCGATCCGATCTACCCTAGTTCGTTTTATATCTAGCAAACCAGCCGGTTGGAAGTGATTTGATGGTTGAACCGGGATTCAACAAACCGGTTGGATCGGATTCGACCATAAAAGGTTAGAATCTCGGAGATCTAAATGGAAAATATTAGATTGACTACAAGAACGTTGGATCTGCGTAACGATGGTGACAACCAGAGCTGTTGTGACGACGACTGTCTTGACTACGGTAAAGACTGAGCACCGGGGACTGTTGAATCGACAGTGACCGTCAGGGTTGCTGAAAACTTTAATGACAACTTTTGTGAGGAGGAGATTTATCTAGTAACAAGCTTCTCAGAGGGGTAGGGGGCATTGGAGACTTGGAGCTGCTGCAACATGCAAGACTACAAGGTTGGTTCTTCTTGCTATGAGGAGGTTTGGTGTGGAAGAGAAATACAGAGAAAAGTAAAAATGAATTGATTGACCGATATCTTTTTATGGGGAGGAGTAAAAAAGTGGCTAGATATAAAATACTCTGATATTTCAACTATTGTGCCGTCTCAATTGATGGTTTTGAAAAAAATATTATTCTTCTTTTTGGTATTGGAAAAAGTATACATTTTATAGTTTTGTATACATTTATTTAATTTTCTTACATATTTTTCATAATTTTTAAACTCTAGCTTGTATATCAATAAGTTAAAAACAATTAGACCGGTCCAACCGGTCCCACCCGTGAACCAGTTAAACGTCTGATTCAACATCCGATCCAACTCTGAAAACATTGGTGACATCATCAATAGGATGCATCTCTAAATTTTTAGAGACTGCTAATCTGATTAAGTATCTAAGGGTTATTACATCCATAATATGAGAGCATGTTTTCTCGTAATCAATCCTTGGTCTTTGTGAGAAACTATGAGCTACAAGTCTAGCTTTATATCTTGTAACTTCATTTTTCTTATTTCTTTTTCGCACAAAACCCATTTATACCCTACAGGCTTTACGAACTTTGGAGTAACAATGATCGGTCCAAAGACCTTTCGTTTGTTAAGTGAATCTAATTCAGCTTGCATAGCTCTTTTCCATTTATTCCAATCATGTTTATTTTGATAGTTACTGATTTTGGTTCAGGATCATCATCTCCACTATGATGTCACTTGCTACGTAATAATGAAATATTTCATCAATACTTTCTATTTCATATTGATTCAATGAAGATATGTGTGTGACCATAGTTAATTGAAATTTCTTTGTTGCAGGATCATTTAAGGGAGTTGCAACACATCACACTATGATGAAAGTTTGTTTAAAACACTTAACATATCAAATAGGAACTGATAACACAAGATTGACACTTAGAACACTAGCAAATATAAGACAGAACAAGAACAGAAACAACACAAGTAATTTGGTTTTCAATGATGTTGTATATTTCTCTCAAGTTCTTTTACAAGTGTACAAGCATAAAGATAAGTTACAAAAACCTGAGATACTTATAATACATCCTACAGCCGGCCATACTTTGAAGGCCAGCTGGATACATGATCTAGACAACAACAAAATCAATGTAGAGTCAAAAGGCAGATTGTCTTTTGACTAGTAACTATGACATGCCATAGCTCATTTTCTAATATATTACAAAAAGGATAAAAGTGCATAAAGTAGAAAGTAAATGACTCAAGACCTCAATGTACAATTACCAAAAGCATGGACCTTTTCACCAACAGAGTTGCAGTGGAAAGGTGATCCAACTTTATGGTAAAGTATATCAGATAAAAGCATGTATTCAAAAGTCTTTGAAAGATAATATGTCCTTACTTCTTGGCTTCAGAACACTTTGTCCTTGAAGCTTTGGAAGACTTCACTTTAAGCTTCAGAAGATGTTGGTCTTGGCTTTGGAAGATTTCACACTTAGAAAATATTCTAAGGCAGTGTGAAACTTCTGAAGCATTCTACTTCAGCACTTAGTGCATGCATGCAGTATAAACTTCTAGATGTTGTTGAATGTTTTGGATGCACCAACCTTGTCCAGAACCTTACAAACTCTCCCTAGGCTAATGCTACCAAAACATTTAAAGACTTTAGATATTAAATTAATAGTCTTCATCATGATGATGACCAATCGTTTCTTCATTAAATGGTCAGGATCACTCAGACTCTCATAGTGTCTTCTCATCTCAAAGAGATCATGCAGAGGTAGATTGAACATGTCTTGCCATGTGTTGATATATTCAATACCTTGATCTCTGATCACATGCCATCTCTCTAGATTAGTAGTGTAAGTCCAGGATAAGATGGGTCTTCCTGATATAAGAGAGCTACTTGGATAGGAGTTGTTGGAGCAGCCTCTTCATGCACCTTCTCAGGATGATTTGATTCATCCTGAGACCTAGAAGTGGATGACTCTGACTTCTTCTTTTTCTTGGACTTTGGTCTAGAAGCCATCATTTTCTTCCTCTTTGAGCATTTTAACTGAGAAGACTGGCCTGCAACACCTTATTGATCATCTTTGACTTTCTCAACTGGGTCTACCTCCCTCACAGGTTTAGAAAGAGAAGGAGATTCATCCTTCTATTATGGATCAAAAGCTAAAGCTTACTGAGATTTAGCTTGAAGTCCAGGTTGTGTTGTCTCAAATTGTTCAACCTTAACCTCAACTTCAGGAGGAGCTTGACTTGGTGGGGAGTGTAAATCAAGAAGCTATCCTCTATCTATCTTCTGCTTGATCACCCTTATATGCTCATCTATCGTAGATAGAGACATAGGACCAAGTCTCCATCCAGAGAATCCATACAGCTTCAAGAAGTTTATCATCCTTTGTCTGTCAGCAGACTTTTTCATACTTCTGTGGATGATGACTCTTGACTTTGCAGCTTCTTACCTCGTCTTTCTCTTAGTTGACTTTTGTTCTTTGAGCACTTGAAGTTCAAGGTGCTTGAGATTCTTAAACTCAATGTACTCAAAGGATAAGAGAAGAAGTACATCTGCCTGATAGAGACCTATGGCACTCTAGTAGTTGATCATGTTGATCCTATCAGTTTCTTTGTCTACCTAAGGTTCTTATGGAGCCACAGTCTCTTGTACAGGGCTTTCTTGAACTGGTGAGAGTAGACACATGTTTGTAGAACCTTTTCAGTCTCCTTTCCTCTTGATCTGAAGAAGCAATCTTGCATCCTCTACTTCCTTCTTCTCTCTTGACAATTCCATGTCAGCCAGTTCATTCAAATCTTCTAAGGGTAGAAACATGATATTATCAATATCATAGTTCTTGGTCAGTAAGTAAGCAATCTTGACTGACCTTAACTCATCATATTGAGTGTTTGGTCTGTTGGCAGCCCTGATTATAGCTTCCATGAAGCCAACAAACCATATAGAGGAACTTTCTCCCCTTAGCTTCCTTTTCCTCTCCCTCTCCACCTCCTCAATCTCCTTAGGAGTCATTTTCCTTTCCCTTTGTCACTCACAAACCTTTATGACTTAGGGTGGAGAGAGCTTTGGCCTTCATTGCTTGGAGTAGCATCAATGCTCTGGCCAGAGAGAGGTTGAGATACACCTTCACCAGCAGGTGTCTCATCAAGGGGATGGATTTCTAAAGTTGTTGTAGGTGTGACAAGGCTCTCAGATTCGTTCTATCAGTGGGCCTTCAGTCAAGGTTTTTCCTTTGAAGCTAATCTTAGGGTTTGCCTCAACATCCAGTTGACCACTAACATTGCCTTATTGTCTTTTTCTCCTTCTGAGGCTAAACTCTTTAGTAATCCTGTCTTGAATCCTTTGAGCCAACTTGTCAGCTTGTCTAGATTGGTTTGGGTTAACAAGTGGCATGTTGATCAGGTCAAGACCTTCTAGTAGTTCAAGGTGTGAAAGTTGAAGACCTCTTGCTGGCCTTGAACTCTTGAAGAATAAGGACTCTTCTATCAGCATCATACCTCCACCCTATGATGTAGTTGGAAGTTCCTTGAGGTGGAGATGGCATAGCCTTTGGTATACCTTCCTTAAAGAGACTCTGAATGAAAGAGCCTATAGAGTCCACATTAATGTAAACTTGAGGAAGTTGCTGAGTATGAACAACTACAAGTGAAGATGGTGAGTCCTTAGTGTCCATACTATGTGAGGAACTCTCAGGTTTTGTGATTGTAATGACTTTCCCCCCTTTTTGGTAGCATCACCCACTTGCATAGATGACTCAGGAGTTAGGTCAATCACATCCACAGGTACTTGTGTTCCTGGTTGAGCTCTTCTTAAAGGTCTCCCAACTAGTTTCTCCTTGAGATAAGATATCTCAAATTGCTGATCATTGACCCTATTTGTAAGGTAGACACCTGAGATTCCAAGTGACTAACCTTAAAGACTAAATAGGTGCATGTTTTTGATAGTTTTTTCACCTTTAGTCTTAGATTCCCCTCTTCTTCATTAGAAGATTCATCAGGGGGTGAGATTAATAGACCAAATTCCTCAGTCTCACCACTAGCATTAAGTTCTTGGTTGTGGATTTCCTCTACTCATTAACAACTTTAGATGGAGTGTTAGTAGACTGAGTTGTCATGGTTAAGATCTTAATAATGTAATCACTTGCAAAAGTGAGAGCCTTTTCTATATGGATCTCTTGAACAGGGTTAGGGAGATACTCGTCAGTGGTAGGTAGATGATATGGGCTAGACAAGGGAGAGGTAGGAGTACTCATCTATCTTTGAGTAAGGGAAGAGTAGAGAGACTCATGGTACTCTCTGAATCCCAAGTCCTCATCATCATAGAAGTCAAGGCTAGTAATTGGTTGACTTAAATCTAAAGGTTGGGGTTGGTAGCTTTCTCCTGAAGGTTGTTCACTTGAGTGTTGAGACTCAGAGTGAAGGCTTAAGGCTGTTGGGCAAGTGATCTCATCAAGATGAGCATGAGGAACCTCAACACTGATTCTTGAAGAGATGTGAATGGTTTGCTCCTCAGGGGAAGTGGCAGCTCTAGTGTCCAGAGGTTCGTTTGGATTTTCTTTGGTAGGTGAGGGTGATTTGTGGTTGTTTTGGTGGTTGAAAGGAAGAAGGTGTGGGTTCAACACTAGCTTGTGTTGCTAGGTTGTCACCTTGAATAATAAGCTCTAACATTTTGGGGACAAGGGTTGTTTATACCCCTAAGAAGCCAATAGTTGGCTTCTTCAAAATTTAAAGATGCTGGGCTTCGTCAGTCCCAGTTTAAGAATATTATATGTTTCCTTAACTGTGAGCCCAGTTAGCAAGAAAAATTGTATAAAAAAACTAAGAGTACCTGAACTTGACCCCCTAAACCATTCTATGCATTATGAAAGAAAGATCTTCAGGAATATGGTACCAGCCCCCATGCTTGTTGGACAAGTTGTGGATGACCACATGAAGTAAGTACTTTCACTAAGAGGAGACCTCCTCTTTCCTAAAGGTCTTGATAGAGAAATCTCCTTCATAATCCATCTGCTCAATGGAGTGGTTGAAAACTTCTTTAGGAAAAGACAATTCACCTTTCTTATCATCTAGCTAAAGGTGGGTGTTGATGATGGCTGGAGTGATGAAGATTGTCCTCCCCTACACTTTAGTAGACAGTGCCTTCTTCCCATTCATGATGACCTCTTCACAGGTCTTCCAGAAATCAACAAAATGATCCTCATAGAGAACAGGATCAATGGTAAGGGAGGTCGAATGGTTGGACAGAGCCAAAAACTGACAAACCTCTGAGAAATGAGGATCTTTCTCAGAGTGCAACAGAGCAACCTGATTGTGTTGCCTGTGTAACTGCATAAAGAAGTGTTAGTCACTTATGCGGTTTGAGGTTGGCCATTTATATAGCTTAGAGGTGAAGGAAGTTAAGAACAAAGGCGGTTTAGAGGATTTCAGGAATTTAGGTTTGGGAGTAAATGAAGATGATAAAGAAAGAGGGGGAACCGTTGAGTTTATATATGAAATAGATCTAAGACAAAGTTAATGAATAAGGATAAAGTTTAAAATCCAGATGTCGGTCCCACTTCTGAAAAAATAGTTTGTTTTTTGCCCAAAAGTAGTTTTCTTGGAAGTCGTAAATCTTCCAAAGGTAATTTGTCTTCGGAAGTTTTGAGAAGAAAGCTTCCGAAGCCAAAGTGACTTCGGAAGAGATTTCAAATATTTTGGAAAGTTTAGCTTCGGAAGAGATTATCCTTCGAAAGTTGTAAAAGCTTCCGTGGGTAAATTACTTTCGGAAGAAAAAGGTTCTTTGAAAACCTACAAGTACTTAGAAGCGAAATTAAGCTTCAGGAGATATTATGGAAATTTCTTCCAAAGGTAATTTGTCTTCGGAAGTTTTGAGAAGAAAGCTTCCGAAGCCAAAGTGACTTCGGAAGAGATTTCAAATATTTTGGAAAGTTTAGCTTCGGAAGAGATTATCCTTCGAAGTTGTAAAAGCTTCCGTGGGTAAATTACTTTCGGAAGAAAAAGGTTCTTTGAAAACCTACAAGTACTTAGAAGCGAAATTAAGCTTCAGGAGATATTATGGAAATTTCTTCCAAAGGTAATTGTTCTATGATAGTTGTTTGTTTCAAAGACTTAAATTACTTCCGAAAGTAAAAGCATATCTTCCAAAGAGAAATTTTTACAAATGAAAAGTCTTCAAAAATAATTTTATTTCCAATTCAAACAAGGGCTTATGAGAGTGACAGATATAGACAACTTAAGGACACAAATTTTAGAAATAAGATATGATTAAGTTTTAAGAAAAAGCTACTTAAAGTTAATCATCCTAATAGCTGATACAAGATATTTGAGTCTCTGTTCATCAAATGCTTTGGTAAAGAGATCATCATATTATTCATTTGTGTTAACCTTAACTAGTTTGTTTAATCATTTCTCAAAATTATTTTTAATCAAATGATACCTGATATTGATGTGTTTTGTCCTTGAGTGCTGCACAAGATTCTCTGTGATAGAGATGGCACTATTGTTGTCTATGTGAATGGGAGTCTCCTTAAAGTTAAGTCCATAGTCTAGCATCTAATTCTGAATCCAAAGCACTTGAGCACAGCAACTTGCAGCAACAATGTATTCAGCTTCAACAGTTGATGCAAAGACACAGGATTGCTTCTTGCATTGCCATGAGACTACCCTTCCACCAAGAAACTTATATCCCCCTAATGTAGACTTTACAGTCATATTGCATCCACTATAGTCACTATCTATAGATGCATATAGATTGAAGTTAGAATTCTTTGGATACCAAAGGCCAAGTGTTAAGGCACGTTTGAGATATCTTAAAATTCTCTTGATATGATAAAGTGTGACATCTTGGGGTTCGCTTGATATCTTGCACAAATACATGTGGCAAACATGATATCAAGCCTGCTAGTTGTGAGGTACATAAGAGACCCAATCATAGCCCTGTAAAGGTGTTTATCCACACACTCCCTCTCAAGGTTAGGCCTAAGAAAGTAGTTTCTTGCTATGGGTGTCTTTGCAACCTTATAATCAGTCATGTTGAATCTCTTGAGTATGTCTTGAACATACTTTGATTGACTTATGAAGATGTCATCTTCAACTTGCTTCACTTGACTTTCTAGAAAGAAATTGAGTTCCCCCATGGCACTCATTTCAAATCTATCCTTCATCAGCTTCTCAAAGTCTGTGCAGAGCTTTGGATTAGTTGAACCACAGATGATGTCATCTACATATACTTGAACTAGAATCAAGTCATTCCATGTTCCTTTGATGAAAAGAGTTCTATCTATAGTACCTTTTTTATATCGATGCTTGCAGATATACTAAGATAGAGTCCCATATCACTTTTTTGGTGCTTGATGCAACCTATATAGAGATCAAGCCTGCAGACATAATCAGGATGATCAGGATCTGCAAACCCAGGTGGTTGTTTGACTTAAACCTCATCATCAATCACCCCATAGAGAAAAGCACACTTGAAATCAAGTTGGTAGACCTTGAAGTTCTTGGATGTAACAAAAGCTAAGAATATCCTAACAGCTTCCAATCTTGCTATAGGAGCAAAGACATCTATGTAGTCAATTCTTTCTTCTTGTGTGTACCCTTGAACAACTAGTCTTGCCTTGTTCTTTATACATGTCCTCTATCATCCTTCTTGTTCCTAAAAATCCATTGGTTCCTATAGTAGTCTTCCTACGAGGAAGAGAACATAGGTTCCAAACCTTTTGCTTTTTGAATTAAAGCAGCTCCTCCCGTATAGCTTCAACCCAACTTTTATCCTTTAGAGCCTCATCAATCTTCTTAGGCTCTATCTGAGATAAAAAACAAGAATGAAGACAAGAATTTGCATCATGGGTTTGTCCTCTTGTTTTTTCCCCTATATTAACATCTCCAATGATGTTTGAGGTGGGATGGAACTTGTGGATCCTTCGCTAATGAATCACAGCAAGTTGTTGAGACAGATCCAAATTAGAGAAATTTAGATCTGGCATTGAGGTTTCTCCCACCATATCAACACATTTATCAAGTGAAACTTGATCCAATGAGTGTGTGACATCATTGATGTTGTCTTCAATAGTATGGTTATCTGCATCTAGAAATTATTGATTATTGTTACCATCACTATCTTCTTCTATATTTGAAGCTCCTGCATCTGAATTTTGTGCCTCTATGCTGAAAGTTGAAGGCATTTCAGATGTATCAGTTGAATTTGTCATTGTTGTGCTGATTGATTCTTCATTTGCAGAATTAGTTACAACTAGAGCTGAAGTTGTATTGCTTGAAGGTCTTCTCAACTTAAATCTTGGATCAGGATCACCTGTTGGTAAGATATTTGTGGTTCTTGAGACATTCTCACAAGATTTGTTAAAATAATTGGTAACTAAATCAAGATCAAATGGCCAATTAGGACCAGAACCATTTACACTAGGTGTGTGTTCATTAAAGGTCACATTGGTTCACTACAAAAAAGTGGGCTATTTGAGACTGAAAAATTATTCTCTAATACCCCCTAATCATTCTTTAATGGATATCAGAGACTGATTTTGGTAGTCCCCACTCAGTTCTTAATACCTAGTCCTAGATACTCACATTAGTCACTAAATTTTAGTCTTAATTGTGTGCCGTCAATAGGAACTAACATTCAGTCTCTAAGACACCTAAATTCAGTCCTTAATTTATCCCATTGTTTCAAGTCATTTCAATCTCGAATACCTTTCATCCGCGACTAAAAATCAGTCTTTAGTGATAGTCGTTTGGAGACTAAAAATTAGTTTTTAAACCTTGTCAAATTTTTCCTAAATATGCTTAATTAGATCTAGGTTTCATGATAATTCAGTCCTTAATAAGAGGTTGTAAATACTGAGATTTACTCCTTGATAACAAAACATTTAGTCACTAATGTATTCTTAGAGACTAATAATTAGTACTTGATAACATAACATTTAGTCACTAAACCCTATATACTTAAAGTCGGAAGATTAGTCTTTAAAATCATACCCAAACCCAAATGTGGGTATGATTTTAAAGACTAATCTTCCGACTTTAAGTATATATATATTAAAGATATGAAAAATTAATTATAAGCTACTGCTTATTAGTTTGTAAAAGACATATTTGGGACTAAAATAGTTATTAAAATTACAGATTTTCAGTCTTTGATACATACGTTTGACACGAATTAATATGAAATCTAAGATTTAAATCTAGTCCTGAATTAAACTGTCATATAAAGAAACAAACAACCAAACTCCATAAAACATCAAACAACCAAACACAATAAAAACATGTCTTAGCTAACATACTAAATCAAACTGTTAGTGCCACGAACATCATCATTAAGTTGCTCCTCCGAATAGGTTGCTCCACTACTTGCAGCAGCGGATGCTACACCTTCAAAATCTGAAAACTTCAAGCTCATGAATATCGACAATTTTTCATACTTTTCATTGCTTTGTTTCAACTCTTCTTTTAGTGAAGCTACTTGATTGCGTAGTTTTGGCCTCGTTTTAATGTTTTTGAGAAGAATGAGTTGTTGATGTCATCCAAAAATCTTTTTTTCTAAGCACCGGTCCAACACCTACCATCCATGCAGATTTCTTTGTTTTCTCCTTGGCACACACACTTTGAATAGCCTCTTTTTCTAGCTCATGATGCATGGTAATCGTTATAGTTGTGCCTTCTAAAGTTAGCTTCGCCACCGCCGCTTCTTTATGACGAATAATATTCTCCTAAAAAATTTAAAGGTATATAAAAACAAGAAAAATATTAAACGTATAATCAAGTTGACATGATCCAAGAGAGTTATAACTTACATATTGAATGCGCGCGTCATCATTTAGCCCTCCTTGTTTTTCAGTATTAAAATGTAGCTTGTGATATACTTCAAATGGGGTTGGGTGCGTTTGAGTCTCATAATTTGTCTATGATAATAAGAATTTAAGAACTTTAAATAAAGATAGATAAATATACATTAAAAAATATAAAACTATGGGTTAAGTTGCATAGACAAATTTAAAGCTAAGAGAATAATGAATGTCACTAGTTCTTCGATCTTTATGCTCAATTAGAAAACTAAACAAGTACACAATTAAACTCACTAGTTATTTGATTTTAAAGCTCAATTAGAACAATGAAGAAGTACATAATTAAGTTGCCTAGACAAAACTAGTAGTACTACACATATGCTTGTTTACATTTATTTGTCAAATAACATACTAAGTTATACGCAAATACTATGTTCAAGTTTATTACAAATAATTATGTCTAATGTGTATGTTTCAAATATGGTTCAAAAAAATAGGGGGTTCTAAACTAATTCACTAAATCAAATAAAACATTCAGATTTTAATATTCAAGACTTACCATGTGAAATACATGATTCACAATTGATCGTGAGCCTCCTCTACTGACAATTCTTTGTTTTTGACGAATAACTTCGATCTGAATACTATATTTCTATAAAAACCAACGCACATGTTAGAGCCTAAAAAGTAAAAAAAAAATTTTAAAATACATGGCTAATCAACTAGGAATACATATCATAATTAATCATGTAGTAATAACATAGAAAACTGAGAATTATATTTTAATCTTATACACTAAGTCATCTTTTCATGGATTGATAGTGTTAAAGAACATAATTGTGAACACCTTGCGGCCTACTGGTTATAGTAGTTTACGTAAAAGAACATAATTATATAATAAAAAGACAAAGGGTTTGTAAAATCTAATTATAAATAAATTGGTTTTTCAAGCATTGAGCAAACTTACTTGAGTTGATTCCAGCTCCCAATAGTCACATAAGTGGTTCTAATTTTCTGGGCTTCGACAATTGGGATCCATATTTGATCTTGCTAAATGTGGATTGGTTCTTCCCTCGTTCTTCTTCCAATGAGTACTCAACTTACCTTTAGTACGTCTCCATTGACGATGTAGGTGATCATCCACATACGCCATAAAAACTATATCTGCTCCCAATAACTGGAATTTTGCTTACATGAATATATATGCGAACAATACCACTAAATATATAATAGGGAACACATAAAAGTTTTTTAATGCAAACCAAGTGTAGAATTAATAATATTTTTTATATTAGGAATGAAAATATAACATGTTAATAACTTCTAAATACATAAAAGTTAATAATATTTACGACTTACTTGTAACTTTTCATACATTCGCTCCCTAACATAGGCAGGAATGGACTCCCATTTATGAAAGTTCATCGAACATATATTATGCATTACGATCCCAAACTCGGTTGCAAATTGAGTAGCTGAAGTCCCAACGAATTTCTTTACTTTTTTATCATGTTCATTGGCCATTTTTAAGAAAGTTTAGAACCCTCAGGCAACATCTCCAAAGTGAAGAGATGATTGTAGGAAAACACAAAATTATGGAGTAATAGTTCCTGGCGTTCACAATGATGTTGAAGATGATTATTATGGATATCTTGACGAAGTGATTGAATTGTCATTCATACGAGAGGACATCACTAATGTGTCCACTTCCTAGTAAGAGAGGACATAAACTTCCTTACAATGTCCATATTCTCAAGAGTTACTCCAACATCCACTAGAGTGTCCACAATCTCAACATACCTGAAGTTTTGTTGAGTCATGGTTTCACCTATTTTAAAGGCGAAGTTCCCAAACTGCTACTTCAGGAGATCCTTCTTGTTCTCCTTGGCTTCAGTTGAACCCTCATACATCAACTTCAGTGCATCCCACAACTGCTTAGTTGTTTTGAACTTCTTAAAGCCTCTGTATATGGAGTTTGGAAGAGCAGTTTAAAAGGCTATCATGGCCTTCTGATCAATCTCTATTTTCTTCCTGTCTTCATCAAAGTAATCAGCCATAGCCTTTGGAATCATACCATCTCTAGCAGCAGCTGAAGAGGTGCTTGGTATGTAAGGTTCGGAGATAACAGATTCCCACATCCTAGATTCTTTGTGACTTGATGAAACCTTCCATTCTTTGGCACCAAGTGTCAAAGTCTTTAGGAGTGATCAGTGGGGACTTTGTCATGGTTCCAGTTTCCATATCAACTTTAGTGATAACTACCATTTGAGATATTAAGTGTTTTGTGTGTGTGAGCGATGTTAAGATGGTGAGATCTTACAATCAAGAGCCTAAAATGCTCTAATACCAATTGCAGGACCGTTTAAGGGAGTTGCAACGTAACACACAATGAGAAGAGTTTGTTTAAAACACTTAACAGATCAAATAGGGAACTGGTAACGCAAGATTAACACTTAGAACACTAGCAAATATGAGACAGAACAAGAATAAAAATAACACAAGTAATTTGTTTTCAAAAGTCTTTAGAAGATAATCTGTCCTCACTTTTTGACTTTGGAAGACTTTGTCCTTGAAGCTTCGTAATACTTCACTTTAAGCTTCGAAAGATGTGGGTTTTGACTTTGAAAGATTTCACACTTATAAAATATTCTAAGGCAGTGTGAAACTTGCAAAGCATTCTACTTCAGCACTTAGTGCATGCATGCAGGATAGACTTTTGGATATTGTTGAATGTTTTGGATGCATCAGCCTTATACATAATCTTACATTTGTTATTTTCATCCAAATTCTACTCATGAGAAGTTTTGATATTTAGCGTTGCATCAAAATTATTACCTTTATGGTCAACTTCCTTTTCATGAGTTTTTATTTTTCGAGGATTTTTATCCTTGGAACCAATTAGTCTTCCGTATTTCAAAAGTATCTGAGATTCTAGAGCCATTGTGTTATCTATTTGCTTATTTGGAATCTCAACTCAATCTGGAGCATTAGTAGCTGGTATATGAGTTAACTCTATTTGTATCAGTAAATGCATGTGGTAATTGATTTGTAATTTCTTGTATGTGTATTATCTTTTGAACCTCTGTCTCACATTATTATATGGTTTATCTATCTTATGTATAGTTTAAATATATAAAATACATATATATATATATATAATGAAAGGAATTTAAATTTAAATAATTAGTAAGAGAGAAGTAAGAAAAAAAGTAAGGAATGGACACGAGAGTGACAAATGTCTGTTGTGATATTTATTATTAGTATAGAGAGAAATCAAAAGAAATAAGCAGGAAAAAAATGTAAGAGTTTCTAAAAGAGTGACAAGTGTCGTAATATGTAATCATTTGTTTTATTTTTTAACGGTGTTGAAAATTCGAGCTCTGTAGCATGCCTTTATATAGCCCAAGTATGTCCATGTCTTAAACGGGATTTCAACTGTTAATTGTTAGTTTGATGCTCAAGGATGACGCCAACCCGTTCCACGAGAAAAACTACTATCTTGTAAAACCCACCAACTTGCATATGCCTAGGGAGCTTATTGGCAACCGGTATTAATTGCTATAAGATTTTTGTGTTGACGTGAGATTCGAACTTGTGACTTTAAGATCACATAGCTTGTATCCACACTAGCTCGTGCCAGTGAACCATATGGCCATAGTTATATAATCACTTATGGGGTGTTTGTCTTTCCTGAGCGATACTTCTTGACCTTTTTTGTCTGCTCTGCGCAGACCACGCGCAACTTTTCAACACATTCCCACCTCCTCAGCGGCCGCCCCACCTCCCCCCACCGGCCGCCCCACCTCCCCCCACCCCCCCACCCCCACCCCGCCTGCGCCAGCCGACCCCCTCCCCCCGTCGGCCCCCTCCCCCCACCTGCGCCGCCCCTCCCCCCATAACAAGACAAAATCATTGTTTCAGTGGCTTCACTTGCTCTCTCGTAGCCACATCAACCCAAAATCTGTGGGAATAATCATTGATTTGATTTGAATTTTTAGTTGGTTGTGACATTGTTTTGAGTTGGTTGTAAAAATTTTTTAGCAGTCGGAATTTTGAGTTGGTTGTGAAATTGTTTTAGCAGTCTGCAGATGTTGAAAACAAACAGTTCTTTTCTTGTAGACTGCAGACATTTGATTCACCTCTTATGCTGCAGATGTCTACAGATGTGGTCTGCAGATTACAGATATTTTCCGGAAGAAAAAACAAATAACACCTAAAAAGAAAGCTTGCTTGCTAACTAAAAGAAACAAGAAAAGATTTAGAAAAAGTTCTTTATTTTCTTTTTGGTTTACTTAAAATGTTGTATGGCTAGCATTGTTTGAACTTGTAAATGTTTGGTATGGGTATTTGTAGAGGGAAGCATCACAACTCCACTCACAAAGGAAGTTGTTTCTATAAAGCACTCTATGATTGTTTTATTTTTGGTTTCTTAAATATTTGTGAATGAAGTAGCTTTTCCATACGCTGCATGCTGCAACGGCATCGTACACGATGTGACAATGTATACATTACAATCGATCTTATTCGTTTTTGAACAAAATTTATGTCGAAATGTAGAATAACTCGAATTTATACATTGAATGAAAACGAATTATATTTGATCGATCTCTTTTCCAAGCAAATTATGTTGAAATATAAACCAATTTAACATGTACATAAAAAGCAAGTGCAATGACACCATATGCGATGTTATATGTGACGTGATAAATTATAAATTAAATCGTGCCAACTCATTTCTAGCTACATATATATTGAAATGTAAAGTAACTCATATTTTTAAGGTTGAATGAAACATACTATATATTCGATCCGATAGATGTTTAAACATAACTTACGCCGAAACATAAACCAACTCAAATATGACATAAAAATAAGCACATAAATATTTTATATTATATGATCCACCCCAACTTATTTCTAAACAAAATTTACGTCAACACGTGGCGAACATCAAAACATAAACTCTCTCACAACATATATAAAAAAACATGAAAACGTTTACTATTTAACCGGACTCGTTTTTGAACAAAATTTATGTCAAAACTAAGATACACTCGAATTTATATCAATGCGTATATAAAAGATACAAATGCAAGAAAATTAGTTTTTAAGTACAAATTGTACATGAGCAAACCCGAAGGTTTAGAAACCCAAGAAGATTAAAATGACGTTTTATTAAAATTTGAAAAATGTTAGAAAGTAAAAGTATAAAAAATTAAAAGTTGAGAGAGGAGAAAGACTCCCACCTTTCTTTTTAAAATATACAATTCATTACGGAAAGTTTTTAATATTCTTGAAATCCTTTTGCCCTTTTATTGCTTTTGTTCTCCAAATATTTTAAAATCCCATGTACGAATCTCAACGATATTAGTAGAATAACTATCGACAAAACTAAGTAATTCACATTTCAAATTTAAAATAAAAATGAAAAATGATATGGGAACATGTCAAACTAGTATTTGAATACACCAATAAGATTAAAGAATTGAAACCAAAGTCCGAAAGCATGCAATTTACTATTAGGCTGTCCACAAATATTTTAATAGAAAAGACAGGTATATTATCCCTTTAAGCCAAGTTTTTAAATCTTCATGGAATATACTTGTGTCCAATATGTAATACATTGTAACATGACCTAAATGTATATATTTATAATTAGAAAAAGGAAAGTCAATCTCAATCATAAGCCTCTCCACTTTTCCATCACTATTAGGCTATAAATTTTATATTTGGATAGAATAAAATAGGATAAGAATGTTAATGTTATAAAACATGCTCCGCTCACAATAATACTATTCACATTACACCTTATTCTCTTCACAAACAAACCTATTCGATTATATTATTAAATAAATTTTTTTTATAAAAATACACATTTTATACTCATTTTCTACTCATTTTAAAAGAGTAAAAAGATTTCACGTTGACACTTGTGGATAAACAACCACACACTGAAAGCGCTCTCCAAGGCTGATTCTTGCCGTTTGTGGGAAATGCGCTTGTCACGATAGATGTGTGAATGCTAAAATGTTGTGTCGTGAGCAGTATAAGAATCAATATAAAACTATATAAATGTTTTAAGAGCCAAAATGAAATACATATCTAACTCATTAAACAACCGTCTTTTAAGTGTCATATAAATGAGTTAATAGTTTATATAAGAAAAAAAATCAGATAAACTACATAAGTTTTTAATATTTTTTCCTGAGTTTTAAATTGTTTGTTATTGTTAAAAGAGTCTTTAATTTTTTATTATAGGCATCAACTAAAATTGCAAAAAGATGTAATTTCTAATACTATATGATATAAGAGTTAATGATTATATATTAAAAAAATTTAAACGCCGGTGTTATAAAAGAATCAAATGACATCTCAAATTGAGCATTACTTCTTTTTAAAATAAACATAAACATAAACATATATTATATATCAAGAGGGTGCATGAACATAATATAAATAAACCTAAAACAAACCCTTCAAAGAACTCCAAAAACTCATCCAATGTCAACCTTCTCTTCATCTTCTCCGATCAACCCATGAACTTTCCGACGACCATCCCGCCGGAGTTCATCGGAATTCCCGCGAAACCACGAAAAACCCTCATTTTCATCATAACTTTCCTCATCATCTCCCCAAATTCAACACTCTCACAATCCTCATTTTCTTCTGCAAATGATGAAACTTACTCCAACAATTCATCCATCACTAGATTCGAACCAAGCCTCGCGGTCGTTGTTGGCGCGCTCTCCATCGTGTTTTCGCTGACGTTTTTAACGTTAATTTACATTAAATGTTGCCACTTAGCGTCTTCTAGTCATCTACACCAAGAAAACTTTGGTCATCTTCCTAGAACAAGATCAAGATTCTCGGGCCTCGATAGAACCATCATCGAATCGCTTCCGTTTTTCAAGTTTTCATCGTTAAAAGGGTCGAAAAATGGGTTGGAATGTGCTGTTTGTTTGTCAACTTTTGAAGACATTGAGCTTCTTAGACTTTTACCCAAATGCAAACATGCTTTTCACATCGAATGTATAGATCAATGGCTCGAGAACCACTCGAGTTGTCCATTGTGTAGGATTAAAGTTGTTAAGGATGATATCGCGCTATTTGTGCATTCAAATTCTTTGCGGTTTAGCGAATCTGAGCCCTCGAATCTCGGGCTTTTTATAGAACGAGAAGGGTCTTCAAGACTCGGTACAAATGTTGAAAAAGACCAAGAAATGTTGCATAAGTTTAATCACCGGATCATGATCTGTGATGATAATGATCCGGTGATGTTGAAAACCAGATGGAGCAATGTCAGCTCTTCTGATATTCTTTTTTTAAAATCCGAGATGATTACTTGCACGTCAAGTAACCGATTCGATCACCGATTGGGTGCGGAAACCGAGGGGAACACCGGTCACCACCGGAGGATCGAAGAACCACGACGATCGGTGTCCGAGATTACGGTTCATCCGAGGTTTCTTGAAGGTCAAGTTAGGGTTGATGAAGAAAAGTTAAGGAAATTATGGTTGCCAATTGCTAGGAAAACTGTTGAAAAGTTTGCTAATAAGGAAAATAATAATGTTTCAGATGGTCAACGGTTACAAATTGAAAAGACGAGAGAATTGTTAGATGTATAGTGAACAATGTTATATTATTCTTTTGTACGTTATCTAAATATTATATACTTGTATAACATCTTCTAAATTTAGTAATTAAGAAAACAAATCTAAATATTAATGTTCTTTCTAAATAAATAATTTTTTTGTAAAATAATAAATTTTTTTAAGGCCTAAAACTTTTTAAAATACGAAATATTTTAAAATTGGTATTTTTAAAAATTCATTATTTAAAAACAAAAAATATCAAATTTGAGAGTTATAATAGAAATTTTTTTGAAAATGAAATTTTTATAGGATTTGTTTTAAACCAAAATGTTTTTTTATAAAAAGTTTAAAATCAATTTTTAAAATATTAATAATTATTTTATAATTAATAAATTTCATTATATTAATATTTTATTTATTTAACTCGTGTAATACACGGGTTACTAAAGCTAGTAATTAATATATTCGTTTAATGAGTAGTCTCGAAAATCATGTAGCATCATAACCAATATAAAATTTTATAAGAATATGTAGAAATAAAAAAAGAGCTTCAAACATCATAAATATAACACAAACCTGTGTGCTAGAATGTCATTGAGTTTACTTTCAAATGAGTACAAGTATTTCAATCACTATAAATATTTTATTTTAAGCTTGAAATTAAGTTACATATCGATTCTAACTTACACCTTACACCTAACGTTTGTCTATATTTTTTTTAAACCGTCTATGTTATGACATGACTAATGACCATTGGGTTAAGCGGTATCCCGGGTTTCTCCTTATAGCGTTTAATGAAGGAACATAATTTTTTTTACTATGAGATCATTAATTTTTTTGGTACTCAGAATTTTGAAAACGACAACTTAATTTTATTTTGTTTCAGGTTGTTTAAATTCTAAGAAACTAACATTATGATTGCAGTTTTGTACAAGTGATTAAATTTGGTTTGTATGATTTGTTCATTTGCTATTGAAAGTTATTATAATTTTATTTTCAATCTTTCTTGTAGTGAATTTGAAGTCATGTATTATAAAATCTTTCCTCTTACAGAATTAGGTGGCCCTCGGGGGCTGGAATTTTAAAAATTTTAATTATATATATGTATTAATAAAACTATAAACTATTAAAAAATTTATTAAAAAACCCAATAACATTTTAATTATTTAGTCTATTAATCTTATCTTAGAGTCACTAATATTATAAATAGTTTAGCCAAATACCATTTACCCAGTCTCTTAATTTAATATAATTATATCTAATTTTGAAGAAAAAAAACTCATTCAAGATTTCAAGTAAAGAAGTGAGAAGACTTATCAGCGAGACAATGATCGACTTTAACACTTCGATCCCATTATACAAACTATTTAGTTTAGACTTTTTTTATACATGGTTTATAGGCGCTCATTTTATATTTTTGTCCTGAGCCCATAGTGTTTTGAGAATTCTCAGGACCGGTGTAACACCCGGTTATTTATTTATTTGAAGCCGACGAATGAAGAAAAAGAAATAAAGTCCAAAGTCGATGGACCAAACTCGTCAACGAGAGAAAATTGAGTGAGTGGGGGTATTTAAAGGGAGAGGGCAGCCCTTACCCTCTCCCCACACCCACAAATCAGCCAAAAGAGATAAAGAAAAGAAAATGAGAGAAAAAGGCTGGTTCGGGTAGATTCAACCTCGAAAATCGTTGTGTAGCGAGTCAAATCGAAGCTCTTTTCATTGTGGTTGTTTTTGTGAGTTCTAGGACCCCTCTTTTACATGTTTTTGAATGATTTGGGGCTGGAGCACATTGAAAATCGAGTTTTTATATGTGCGTGTGTGTTTGACCCGTTTGTGTATGTGTATGTGTGTGTATGATTCGTTTAGGTCTTGTGTTTGAGTTTGTGTGTGCTTGAATGGTGTTGTGGCATGCATTCTTAAGGTATTAGGATGGTTATTTAGGCTTAGAATGAGTTTGGGTGAGCTTGGAGGTTGAAAATGGCAGATTGGGTTCGGGATGAACTGCATTCTGCATCAGCTAGGGCTAGGCGACCGAATGGAGGCCATGCGGCCGAATAAGGTGCGATTGAATTTCATTCGCACGATTGGGGGTCAAACGCATGGGGAGTCATGCGACTAAGGGCCCATTCGTATAAGTGCTCATCCGCATTAGTTTCATCCGCATGAGGTCCATTCGTATGGGTGTCATCCGCATTGGTGTTCATCCGCATGAGGTCCATTCGCACGATTGGGTGTTCATCCGTATAGGTGTTCATCTGCATTGGTCCATTCGCATGATGTTCAGTCGCCTGGAGACCATGCGACTGAAGGGTGCCCATACGCCCAAATAGGGCGGTTGTACCCGAGGAAAAGTATAGTTTAATCACTGACTTTCAGGGGAAAGTGCAGATATAAGTTTTGATGTGGAAGTTCCCATAAGTTCATGTAAGGTGTAACACCCGGTTATTTATCTATTTGGAAGCCGAAGAAGGAATAAGAAATAAAGTCTAAAGTCGTGGGATCAAACTCGCCAACGAAAGAAAGACGGGTGAGTGGGGGTAGATAAAGGGAGATGGAAACCCTTACCCTCTCTCCACACTCATATTTCAGCCAAACAAGAAAGGAGAAGAGAGAAAGGAAGAAAAGAGGAAGAAGTGTTGTTTCGGGTTGGTTCAAGTGGCCAAAATTGTTGAGAAGCGAGTCAAATCGAAGCTCTTCTCGTTATGGTCGTTTGTGTGAGTTCTAGGACCCCTCTTTAAATGTTTTTGAATGATTAAGGGCTGGAAGACATCTGAAAATCAGGTTTTTGAGTGTGTGCATGTTTGACCCGTTGTGTATGTGTATGTGTGTATGATGCATTGATCCTTGTTTGTGAGCTTGTGTGTGCTTGAATGGTGTTGTGGTATGCATCACTAAGGTTTAGGATGGTCGATTTGGGCTTAGAATGGGTTTAGATGAGCTTGGAGGTCAAAAATGGCAGATTGGGTTCGGGATGAACTGCATTCTGCATCAGCTAGGGCTAGGCAACCGAATGGAGGCCATACGGCCGAATGGGGTGCGATTAGGGTCCATTCGCACGATTGAGGGTCCATTTGCACGATTGGGTCCAGTCGCATGGAGGTCATGCGACTGAGGGTCCAGTCGGATAGGTGCTCATCCGCATTAGTTCCATTCGCATGAGGTTCATCCGCATTAGTCCATTCGCACGATTGGGTGTTCATTCGCATGGGTGTTCATCCGCATTGGTTCATTCGCATGATGTTCAGTCGCATGGAGGCCATGCGACTGAAGTAGGGATGAGATCGGTACCGCACCGGTCCCAAACCGTTACCGGTACCGAAAATACCGGTTCGGTACCGGTCCGGAACCGGTATCGGTACCGGGATTTTTGGTATGGTACCGGTTTTGTATCTATTCATTTTTTCTATAGTTTAGTAATTGCACAATTTATATATAAAGGTTGAAGTTTAAACGGTTCTTTATTTGATTTGATTGTTTCATATCAAAATACTAAAAAAACGAACAAAACCAAAAAAAGATAATATTCGTTTAATCATCGTTAATCGCCATGCATTATTCATTTTCCTCTTTCGCTTTGTTTGCTTATAGCTTCTTCAATCTCTGCAGTAAAAAAACGAAACAAAGAAAGTTAACATATGTCATTAATAATGGGCTTTCAAATTATAAAAAAATCATATACATATCATCATCCTTTAAGATATCATCTATGTCATCAACAATTGGTTTTCTCGATTTTCTCACCCAATCTTGAGTGCAAACTAAAGCTTCGACAATGTTTTTTGACATCCTTGTTCTATATATGTCTAGTATACGTCGCTCGTACTAAACGCCGACTCGGATGCGACAGTGGAAATTTGAATTGCCAAGATATCTAACAAATATTCAAAGTTAATAAATATAAATAATGTTACAACTTGAGAATAATAATACTTTTTTACCTCTAGCCATCCGCGATATGATCGGGAATCGAATAGCATTTTGTTTCCACCACATAAGTATGTCGAAGCGCTTAGTAAAATTACTTCTAGGCTCTTGTAGGTACCTCTTTAACTCGGTTTCAATTGCAACCGAGTTACTTTCTTCCACATTTAGATATTCTGCAAAAAAATCATTTCCTCATCACCTTCCACAACATCTTCATTACGTGCTTCTTGAGATGTTGCATTATAATCAACTTTATCAAACTTTTCTTTGTATGTTTTAAACAAGCCATGCAACCTATTCTCAACCTCTACCACCATACCCGACACCTTCTCTTTAAGTTTTTCTTTTGACATAGGATTTTCCTTGGTAATCTCATACATAACCATCTTTGTAAAACAATGTTCAAGAAAAGATAATTTCATTGTAGGATCCAAGATAACTACAAAATACATGAAGTCATTAAGCTTATCATACTTCCCCCAATACTTATCATATTTCTCCCGCATTGAGCCCGCCATTATGCAAAACTGTAGGTTGACACCCCACTCACGTAGATGTTGTCTACATCTAGGATTTCTCTAAAAAAAAGGTGCGCTAAAGGCTTTGAAGTTGCTGATACAAGGTCCGTTTTAATTTTGAACTTTTCTAGAAATTCAACAAACAATTTGCACACATCAAAATCTGCATTTTCGGGCACCCTTTCTAAATCACGGAAATAGTTATGGTCTTCAAATTCATAAGCAACAAACACTTCCCTTAGATCAACAGCAATTTTCAACATCTCATAGGTAGAATTCCACCTGGTGAAACAATCACCACATAAAAATTTATCCGAGTCAATGTTCAAATCTTCCATGCATTTTTTGAACTTTTTTATTCTCTGTGTTGAATTTCTAATATACATAACCGCTTTACGTAAACATTCAACATGGTGGTTATGTTCCAATAATCCATCTTTCACAATTAGGTTTAAAATATGTGCCATACACCTAACATGAAAATGTTTCCCACTATCATACAAATTAGGTAACCTTTTCACCAAAAATGCAACCGCTTTATCATTACTAGATGCATTATCTACAGTCATGGTCATAACATTTTTATTCCCCAACCATGAATACAATCTAACAATTCACGAGCCATATCATCCCCCTTGTGACTATCAACGGGTCTAAAGTTGATAATACGTTTATGCATTACCCAATCATCATCTATAAAATGAGCCGTTACAACCATATAGTTCACCCTTTGACATGATGATGTCCAAGTGTCGGTAGTCAAGTGAATAGTGTTGGTTGGTTTACTTAAATAAGCCATCAATTTGTTTCTTTCCTCTACATAATATTTCCAATATCCTTAGATATTTTATGACGTGAAGGCAAATTAAACTTTCCATTTAACGAGTTGGTATACTCAACAAAAGCTGCATTTTCTACAAGCTTAAAAGGTAGTTCAGCAACTACAAATAAGTCTAGCAAAGCTTATTTATTCTAACCTCATCATGTTTCCAAACACTAACACTACCTTCCCCATTAGACTCTTTTTTAAACACTAAATTTTTTTGCTTTTTCTTAGCCACAACTTCGGGATTTAAATCACAAGAAGATAAGTGTTTATTAAGACCGCTCGTACCGTTTCTATTTGAATCGGCTTTAATTTTGTTTTGACAGAACTTGCATATTCCATACTTGCGCTTAACTCCATCAGCTTCTTCTATGAAAATCACATCATAGTACCTCCAACACTTTGCCCTCCCACCGGTTACTTTTTGAGCTTTACTTTGGGATCCCTCGACATTTGTTTCTTGTTTTCTCTTACAACTTTGTTTAACGTTACTCGGATCCGAATCATTATCAAGTTGGACAAAAGGGGTCTCATCAATAAATGTATCGTCTTCCTACACAAACAAACACAACGATACTTATATAAATTCATTTAACAAATACAAATATAATAAAAATAACCCAATAATGCTATTGTTTTATAATAAATATAGAAGCTACAGATTGATATATTCATATGCATACAAATTCATATGTTCAATACAAAGGCATTAAAATAAAAGACAAATAAAATAAAACATATCTAAACTTAATCATCATACATTCACATGCTACAAATTCATCAATCATCATACTTACTTGAGTTGACTCCATATCTTTTGATGATGAATGCTTTTGATGATGAATGCTTAAAGTTCAAAGTAGTAAAGACTAAATATATTTTCAATTAGTAGGGATCGGCGATCACTAATGATAAATGACTCTTGGTTTTGGTTGTGAATTAGAGAATTAATGTTAAAGTAGGTGGGATATGGGATATAATGATAACAAAATAACAGATTTGATTTGATATGGTATTATTTTGATTATGGAATGGGATCTAACTTTTGAAAAAACTTTTCAAATTCCCAACACCTCTAAACCGGTACTCAATCCCGAAATACCGAAAAAAATCACGTACCGATACCAAATTTACCGGTACCGAAAACCTCTAAAATCTAAAACCGATACCGGTACCGGTTTGGCTAGTTCGGTACGGGGTCGGTACGGAATCGGTACGGTACTGGCACGGGACCGGTATTCGGCAAAAAAATCTCATCCCTAGACTGAAGGGTGTCCATACGCCCGGATGGGGTGTTGCACCCGAGGAGAATGGTAGTTTAACTTCTGACTTTCGGGGAAAAGTGCAGATGTAAGTTTTGACGTAAAGGTTCCCGTAAGAGAATGTAAGATGACTGTTGAGGCCTTAGAGAGCATGTTGGGCATGATGATGATGATGTTGCATGATTATGCATGTTATGTATGTATGATGTTGCCCTGTATGATGCTGATGACTGTGTATGATATGTTTGTTATTATGATGTATGTTTATCTTTTCTGTGGCTTTACGTGTCATGTTAATGAATGAATGAAGTATTATATAACATAAAATGAAAGATAAAGAAAAGAGGAACATGGATTAAGAATGCATGCATTAATGAACGATGAAAGTAAAGAAAGTCTTGCAAGCATAGTATGTCGGGACACGCCATTAAAAGGTGTTAGCCCAACGGTGTGCGGGTTCGCTACCCCGAGAGGATGCACATCGGGGTCTTTCTTTTTGATTGACCATTTGTATAGCCCCATTGCTGCATACCTTAGGTACTGCGATCAGAGGTGCGATGCACCATTATAGCTGGTCTTTGATGAACCTAGGTCCAGTACCAGGAATAGCTGGGTATTGCACATAGCAGTGCTACACCTAAACTCTACCCTAGGTACTGTGACCAGAGGTGCGATGCACCGTTATAGCTGGTCTATGTTAGACCTAGGTCCAGTATCAGAGAATAGATAGGTAAAGTTTATGGTGGAAGGAAAAGAAAGAAGTAATGATGAAAGAATGAAAGCATGAAAGATTAAAGAAGATAATAATGATATTATCTATGTATACGTATGATGTATGATCGCATGAAAGAAAAGTATGTTTTATTTTATAAAACTAGAATTCACTCAGCAACGCTGACTTTGATGTGTTTCCAGTTGGCAGGTAGTGATTGTTGAGGATGGCACGAGGTGGCTACTCAGCTCTTTTTGGGATGACATCCATTTATTTAATGCTTTTGTGATGTAATACAACAATATATTTTGTAACAAATCGACGATGTATTATTTGGCAAAAGTTTTTATAATGGAATGATATGTCATTTTGAATGTTTCCGTTGCAATATTTTCATAAGGCAAACGTAATTATATGTTTTATGTGCGATGAGGATCCAGCTGTAAGCGTCCCAAGAACGGGGCCTTACATAAGGTGATGGTAGAGGCCTTAGAGGTTATGTTGGGCATGATGATAATGTTGCATGTTTATGCATGATGCATGTTGTGTTTGATGTTGCCTTGTATGATGTGATGCCTGTATATGTTGTGTTCCTTGTTATGATGAATGTTAATGAATGAAATGAAAGTATTATGTAACGTAAAATGGAAGATAATGAAAAGTGGAACATGATGAATGCATGCATTAATGAATGATGAAAGTAATGAAAGTCTTGCAAGCATTGGATATCGGGACACGCCAATTATAAGGTGTTAGTCCAATGGTGTGCGGGTTCGCTTCCCCGGGAGGATGCACATCTGGGTCTTCCTTTGTGATCGACCATTTGTATAGAACCTCTACCGCTTACCCCTGGTACTGCGACACCATGTTTAGCTGTCTATTTATAGACTTTGGCCCAGTAGCCATATAGTTTGGGATGTAGCACATGGTATTGGTACGGAAGATATCAGATGCGCAAGAAAAGATGTAATGATGAAGAAAAGTGAATGTAAATGACGTAAGATGAATGAACGAAAGTTAAAGAATGAATGAATGATGAAGATATAATGATATTATCTATGTGTACGTATGATGTATGATCGCATGAAAGTAAAGTATGGTTTTAACGAAAGAAAAGTATGTTTTATTATAAAACTAGAACTCACTCAGCAACACTGATTTTTATATGTTTTCAGTTGTCAGGTAATGATTGCTGAGGATGACACGGGCGGCTACTCAGCTCTTTTAGGTGACATCCATTTATATAACGCTTTTGTGATGTAATGCAACAATGTATTTTGTAACTGGTTAACGATGTATTATTTTGCAAAAGCCTTTATAATTAAATGAAATGTCATTTTTGAATGTTTCCGCTACAATGTTTACGTAAGATAAGTGAAAATGTATGTTTTGTGAGCGATGAACGACCAGCTGTAAACGTTCCGGGAACGGGACCTTACAACCGGCCCTGCACAAAATGTTAAAATGTCAAAATGTTAAAATCACAATTTATAATTATGATTTTAAAAATGACTATATACTTAAACCGACAGAGTCGTACATTTATCGTTCAAAATATTAGTTAGTTTGATATGGATTTAACTTGAGAGTTTATCGTTGTTTTTTCTTTATGTGTAGGTAAATTGTTTTATCCTCTACGCACTATAAGAATTGTAATTGCTCTTATACAACTTTATGTAATACAGGAAACTATAAACGAGTACTCTATATAATCCATCTTCACTTTAGAATTCCAACCGAAGAAACTATAGAACATTGCATTATAATTTTTCAGTCAGTTACACTTGTGGAAAGAGATAAGATTCTTAATTTTTAGTGCCAGTTCTCTTAAATAAATTATGATCTAAATAAATGATGGAAGAAATGTGTGCACCTACAACTCACATCACAAACTAGCATCCGACAACCTCCAAGTCTAATATCTTTAGTTGCATAAGCTAGCAAATCTTCTACAAATCATTTCAAATTCTCTCAGGGTTATGATGCGATTAAAGTTAAACAAAAACCAAAAAAATGAAAAAGAAATCAAAAGTCTAATAACAATCCATTTAAGTTTTTAGCATTCAAATCGAGTTAGAATGTGGGAAGCTAACAAAATTAAACCATTAAACCTTCAAAATTAAAAACTAACATTCAAATAAGAGAATTGAACATGAGATAAACAAATGTTTTTTTACGAAGGGCTAATCGGTCAAAATCGAGGATCTTTTTAAGCACAATGGGATGGGCTTCACAAAATCGGCATGAGGTTTGAAGGCAACGAAGGTATCGATGGTTTTCTCGTTAGGGATCAGTGAAGGTATCGAAGGTAGGATAGATGATGGCGGGAAGGTTTTGGGTTGCGTCAAGGTTAAATTCTTTTAAGGGTATATAAGTAAATACATGTTTTAAAATGAAAAGCCAGTTGAAGGAATCAAACGCGCGACCTAAAACTCTAAGCGGATGCACACACAACAGGAACCAAGACTACACTAAGACACACATTATTGTTTATATTCTAAAATTGATAATATTAAGAGTTCACTTCTAGATAGAAAAATTAGAGGTTCACTTAAATTACTTGTTTTAAAATATATGGGGTCTTGACCCAGTTCTCCCGAAGAGTGGTTCCGCCCAACCCCGGTTCAAATCTGCAGATGGTGAATTTTGATTCGTTGCAAGTCAGGGTTTTTACGAGGTAGTCTGTTTCCTCCTGGGATGGTTGACGTCATCTTTGAGCATCAACCTAACAATGGATGGTTGGAATTCTGACTTAGGTATGGTTCATACATGAGCTATGAAAAAACATATAACTAGACGTTTTTAAAAAAATCTATATTATATATGATTTGTTTTCATTTTTTATTTTATTTATAACTTTTAAAATATTATACATTTTAAAATATGTCGAACAAAACATTTTGACGTGCTCATGATCGCTAAACAATGAAAATAATTTCTCATTGCCAAAAAAGAACTCACTTAAAAAACCTTGTTTACAATAAAATCTCTATTGATCATACATCCGAAACCTCTACCCAAGTCCTATATTTATGGATATATATATCCTTAACTTAGCGGCCAAGAGATTACCATACTAATTATAATATAATTAGAAAATTAACTTCGATGACTTAGAATCGGATAGAAGATTAATCTCAACAATCACCCTTTAATTTCTAACCCATGATAACTCTTCTACTGTAACCATAGTTTTGAAAACCGGACTGGACCGGCCTGTTCGACAGGGAACTGGACTCCAATCCGGTCCGGTTCGGTGCGTAAAACCGTTTCAACGTTAAACCAGTGGTCAAACCAGTCGGACCGGTTGAACCGGTGGTCGGACTGGTTGAACCGGTTCTTTACATACTATTTAAATTTTTTTTGTATTTCTTACATATATTTATAAAAAATAATTATATTTTTATCCGGTTCTTATATACGGTTAGACCGGTTGAACCGGTCCGACCATCGGGACCGATAAGACGTCCAGTTCACTGTCCGGTCCAGTTTTAAAAACATTAACCGCAACTATCTCTTCACCTTCTTGAACTTAATCCAACAACTTTTTATCCCGTTTGTGTTTGTTTCTTGAGTTTCATCTTGATCACCTGGTCGAGCAACCACAACCACTAACGTTCCTTGATCTTTGTTGTTTCAGGCCCCAAATCCAACAGATAATAAAAGATAATTTACTGCTTGAACTCTCTGTTGTTATATTCATTCATAATCAAACGCTACGTTAAATAAGAAAAATGGACTCTTGCACCTAAAGAAAAGGAGAACCACTAACCCACTAATTCACTACTTTAACTCAACAAACTAATAATAAACATGTGACTAAAATAATATTATTCATAACCCGTATCCATGACCCGGTTACATTAACCGCTCCAACCCGTAATTTAACCCGACTTGACCTGATCAAGATTAACCCAACAATCTTCACTAGTTCTTCTTTGAACTCGATACACTATGCAAGTAACACATGGCTTTGTTATCTGACTTAATTATCACCCATCGTTGGCTTGTGATTCTTCAAGCTATACGTGAACAATGTAATACGTTCTAGATCCAATCCTTTTGATCAAACTCAAATTAAAACTTGGCTTTGTTTAAATCATAATATGGATAGATCTCGGATTTGTTCAACCGAATGTTTATATCATTACAGGAAACCAATTTGCAGCAGGATCAAGAAGCAAATGACGATACGGAGAACGTGATTTGAACTCAGATCTTTAAGAGTTAGATCTCTACTTCGATGTTGCAGTTTATGAAAGTTTGACTCACGAATAGGTTGTAAAAAAATTGAACGTTTAGCGAATAGCTTGTGAATCGTTTGGCAGAAAGTTCGTTTATATTTGTTCATTCAATAAATGAACGAAAACGAACAATAAGATTCCATTCGTTTAGCTATATATACAAATGAACATGAATAGAGGTTGCCTTCGTTCATTTATGTTTATAAATGTTCAATCATGCGTTTGTTAAAGTTCATTTTGAGATAATTATGTTAAGTATTTGTTTATATTTGGTGCACACGAACAATAAGATTCCATTCGTTCACCAAGAACGTGCATTTATGTTTGAGATAATCATGAACAGAGGCTGCGCTCGGTCATTTATATATGTTTTTGTTAATGTGTTTTCTAAGTCGACTTCAATCAGCCGTAGATCTCTCCTTGGCAAAAACGATATGCCCTAGATATCTTCACGAAGGCGACAAGCTTCCATGCGATGACTAGATCTTGGTACCTTAAACTTGATTTTTGACCTTGGTCTGATACCAGTTCAAGGCGGCACATGATGATAAACAAGGAAGAACTTTATTGTTGCAAAGAGAAATCGCACTCAAAAACTTGTCACAATAATTCTCTATGATCATACATCTTGCGTCTCTATCCAAGTCCTATATTGTAGATATAAACCTAGTTTGGTGTTCGAGAGATTACTATACTAATTACAATATAACTAGAAAATTGAACCAACTTGACGAACTTGTCAACTTAACCCCCCCCCCCCCCTCCCCGCCAACTTCATCGGCTTATGAATCAGATAGAAAACTGATGCTAACATTTATTTTTACCAATGTTTCGGTGTAAACATTGTGTAATACCAAGTTTATGTTATATTGTTCAATTGCTTGAAGCACAAATCATCAAAGGTACTTTAGTGTTTTGTGTTTTTTATAGTTTTTTTTTTTCTTTCACTTAACGGAAATATGAGTATTTTATAAAACATAAGATTTGAAGTTTCCACATGCTTCTTTTTATAAGAGTATTGAAGTGAAATTTATTCCATATTTTGTTTTAGTCTAATACTTTATAACATATATCGTAACTATTTGTTTTTACATTGACTTTTATGTTACTTAGTGCTTTTGAACACATCCTTACGAAATGTTTTTGTTTTTTGAATTGTTTCAGCGATATTTTACTCCGACACACTTATTTTTATAATTTTCAGAAGTTAACTTTTTTAATATGTTTGTTAATTTCAGAGTTTACTGGGTATGTTTGTTTATTTGTTTAAATTTCAGGGTTGCTACAAAACATCGGCTTAAACCCCCTAGTTAACATTTAACCATATGCATGTTTAAGCATCATTTGTGAAAAATATAAACAAGATCAACTTGTAATCAACTCGACCGATAGCTTGTGAACTGAACCCAGTCCCTTGTTCAACTATTCGACTAATTAATCAAATCATGTTAATTCAAGTTTCAAATACGCTACAAGGTGATTTGATGGTTGCAGTCAAAGGGTGATGGATAACATAGTATATATAGAGAAAAGAGTGGATGAAAAACCTAATCCATTAACAGAGAGATATTTTCACATGTTACAAGATGTTAACGAGCATTTTGTGATGCTTGTGAAAATCACTCAAAATATACATGCTTGTAAAAGCTATTGCATGTTGATTTATAGGATAATTTTAAGTTGTCTTGTAGTTAACTGTGTGGTGAATTATGTTACAAGAAAATGACGGAACACCTAATTTAGTGTTGTCTTTGCATGCCGATTATTTCTAGACTACAAAAGTATACATGTAAAGAAAGATAGCCAAGCATATAACATTGGCATCATGATCAACAAACAAAACTAGGTGTGTGACGGTACATCCAAATGATGGTTATGCTTAGAAGCATTTCGACTCTTATAACCCATCTTCGCTTTTGTTAAATAAAGTCTGAAATGTTCGCTTTGGGTTATGCATTCATGGATTCAATCTGAATAATCTAAATTCGAAGATTTATTGTTGGCTAATTTTTATTACACTTTATAATCTAGATGACTTTGAATTCAAAAACTCATATTATTAGTTATTTTCTTGAAAAAAGTCTCGAAGAAAATATATGGGATGGCCCCAAATTTTAGAAAATTATAGGTATGATTCATAGTTGTTCACTAACATGTAACATAGGTGGATAACATGTAACATAGGTGGATACTGCGTGGTGAATTGACATTACGCTCCTATATTTTAGTTTGTACCAAAATACCGAATGTTTAAAAGAAAAAAAAAAACAAAAAACCAAAATAAGCCCGATGGGACCCACTCTAACTAAAAAAAGTCAAAAAAACAAATAAAAAAACTTTTATATGAGACCTGCTTGAATTCCAACTCACAAACCAACCATCACCCTCACCATCATCACCGTCGGCGAGCCAGCCTTGTCCACCGTCATCATATCATCATCGACTCATCAGTCATCACAAACGTTCAAAACATAACATTTAACCTTAAATCCATTGAATGATTGTGACGTCCTACAGTTTGAAAAAGAAGTTGAAAATTGTGTGGTGGTCAGATGATCGAATATGAGAAATGGAGTTTGAGTTGATCAGGTTTCATTCTTCCGTATTGCTCATCATATTTTATGTGGAACACAAGTATGAATATATTTATATATGTTTTATACACACTCTTCTTCTAATACTTTACAACTCATATTCAATGTGTGCATAATAAATCAGGGAAAAAACCAATAATCTATCTCATTGGTAACCGTAAATATAGGTGTTGTTTGGGTTATTTAATCAGGTTTTGGGTTAATTGGTTTTTTGTGTAAATTTATCTGGTAATCGACCCGCATAACATTAGTGTAGATTGGGTTCGAGTTAATAGGTTCAATTATAATCGGATCGGGTTTCGGGAAGAAATAAGTTTAGTATTATTAAAAAAAACACTTGAAGGAATATATTATTTCGACCGATGAATAAAAAAGAAGGATAACTAACAAATATGTTATAATTAAAATTCTATGACCATTTTTTGATTGTTTATGTTTTATTTTTCTAAGATGATCAACGTTATAAACATGCTATTCTATAAAAAGAAAGTATATTTATAAAAGATGAAACTCAAGTACATGCAAACTAACATTGATCGAATCAAATGTCTTTATAAGCTCAAAGAAAAGTGATCATATATATGTTCTCAAATTCATATTACAATATGTATCGTTAAAGTGTACATGCCGTTACAAATTAAACTTTTGGTTTTAACAATAAGTTTGTTAGGGTTAACCGGTTCGGTTATTCAGGTTTTTAATGCTTGAAAATCTAACTTGAACCCGAGCTGAATAAGAATCAGTTCTTAGTTAATTTGGTTACAGGTTATTCTAATATAGGTTTAATCGCTTTGGTGAAGTCAGATCGTTTGGATTAATCGATTTTGGTAAAATTGATGGGCTTAATCTAGAAAACCGAATCGAATTATGAATTTGGTTTGGTTCCTAATTAAAGTCGAATTGTGAATTTGATTTTCGGTACGCTTTTCAGTTATATATAAATTTTAAATTTGGTTTAGCCGATTTTAAAATGTTCCAATACACACACCACACACACACACACACACATATATATATATATATATATATATATAATATATATATATATATATATATATATAATATTTGTAGTTGAAGTTTATCTCAACTAGATTTGAGACCATGCGTTGCCGCGGTTCTGTTTTATCTTTTTATTATAAAATTGTGATCTATGCGTTTTAGTGTATAAAAAGATTAATAGATAACGTAAGAAAACGAAACATATTAAAATTATTTAAAAATAAATTAATATAAACAAACCAACGTAAAAGAAATTATTAAAGTAATTAAGATAGCTACTCATATCTATAATCATGTTATACAAAGTTAAAAAAATAATATAAACAGAGCTTTCTCAATAATAATAATATAATAATAATAATAATAATAATAATAAAATTAACAAAGAGCCACTCAAAGGAATGCAAAATATATTTAACTTTATTTTTATATTATTTATAATTTAAATTTTAAATATCAAATTTGATGATAGATAAATAATTAAATTTATATTTTTTCAAAGTAGTCATAATTACATTTTACTATTATCATCTTCAACATATTCTTTCCATCCTTTCAAAGTTTTTTGTCACTACAGATTCTCACACGTCTTTTAATATTTCTCTATTATGTTTATCTTCTTTTTAATGGTAGCTTTAGCTTGGTTAGTATTTTAACAGTATTCACAGTCTATTTATTATGTTTATTCATATAATTATATTATAAATCATTTTTTTCTTTTATTATTATTTTTTCTTTTTCCTTCACTCACAACCATTTAAAATATAGAATAAATTACAAATTTTGTCCTTCAATTTATTTAAAATTATGAATCTTGTCCTTTAATTTTGAAAATTACACAGAACGTCCCCCTTTCTACTAACCGAAGTTAATTTTTTCAGTTAGTTTTGTGTAAAGATATCATTTTACCCTTATCTCTTAAAGAACAAAATCTGTAATTTTCTTTAATCTTATACCTTTTCCATTTTTGTTTTTATTTTATTTACTTTACCTTTTTAATCACATTTTGTTTTATAAACTTATCTAAAATATTATTACTTAATTATCTTTTATATAAAATATACTTTTATCTATATCTTTTTTGTAATTTATTATATTTTTTTAAATTAGTATCTCCTTTCTAATCATACGAGAACAAGACAAAGAGCTTACAATTTTTTTATGTTATAAAATTTAAACTGGTAATCGATTTTATTTCATAGTCGATTTTTTATTACTTTTGTGGTATAAGAATTTTCAACTATTATAACATTTGATTTACGATTTATATTATAACCTAGTAGAGACCATATGATTTTAGTATATGACTTTTCATATTTTACCTGGTTATAATTATTCTATATGTATAATTAAACATTAAATAATATATGAAGTATTTAAGTGTTTTTACTGAAAAAGGTTCAAGAAACTTAATCATAAAACCAAACCAAAGCAAACCCTTAGTAATTGTTTGGTTCGGTTTCGTTTTAATTTTAAGTGGTTTGGTTTTGATTTCTATTGATAAAAAATATTATTAATAATTTAAATAAATCATGATTAAAAGTACATTTAATGAAAAAAATGAATGATTGTTTATTTAAGAACTTCTAGTAGTTCTTTAGTAACCTTTTCCTATATTTTATTTTAAATTAAAGTTACGGTACTATCACACCATATTTAAATTTAAAAACATACCATTTGATTGAATACGAAAAGTTAAAAGTTCATATCATAAACCATAATCTTACTTTCTCCAACCGGTTTCGAATATAAACGCTAAACCAAATAAATTGAAATGATTAAAAATCTTGTACCAAAAAAGTTAAAAATATAGTTGTCTAATTTCTATTAGTTTTATTTCAAATGTAATGAACAAATTGAACAAATAAAAAAGAATTATAAGAAAATAAAAATCTATATATAAAATTACATTTTATAAAAAATAAATCTAAACTATTACTGATATTTATGATTATTCTTTAAACAAAGGGTATAAAAATAAATAAAATTAATGAAAAAAAATTAAAAAGATAATAATAATAAAAGATTAATAATAACACATTTTATCAAAGTGACCATTAAAAAAATAAGTTTATTAAAATAAAAGTGGTTAAAAAGAGAAAAAATTAAAGAGAAGTAAAGTAAATAAAATAAAATAAAAAAAGTAAAAAAAATAAAAGATTAGTGAAAATTAAAGATTTCGTCCTTTAAGGGGTAAGGGTGTGAAATGGTTTTTGACAAAAAACTAATTGAAAAAGTTAGCTTTTGTTAGTAGAAATGACATAAAGTGTATAAGTTTTTAAATAAAGGACGCTCAGTGTAATTATAAACGTTTTAGGATAAAATCCATAATTTTAGATATACGTAAAGGACAAAATTTATAATTTACTCTAAAATATATTAAAAACATTATGGGGTTTTAAACAGTGATTCCTAAAAATACAGATTGAACAGTAAATTTCTCATATTTTTCACTCACAACCACTTATAACCATACCATATAACATAAGGACTATACTCATATTATTTTAAGGAACGAGTTGTAAATACTATTATTGACAACCTATTTCACTTATAAACTCACCCTCAAAACTTTGAACCTTAATAAATCCGTCCACCAACATCACGGGAGGGAGAGAGGAAGGGGTTGTTGTTTTGGTGTTGTCATGCTACTCCGGCGGCAACTGACGAGGATGGTTCAAGTCGCCTTGTTTTGTTTTTTATGAGGGCGATCGATGGAGGTGAAAACCTCATCTAAAAGCTTGATTTTTTGGGTTAAAATCTAGATCTAGAAACTACTGTAACTTATTCTCATTTCTACTCATTCTTTTTTGGGATGTGCTCGGGGGACACTGATGGGGTCGCCAAAGCAGATGTAAGCAAACGTCTGTGATGATGTAGCCTCGTTCTATGGGTGGAAACTTATATCTAGAAACCACTATAATATCTTATCATTTCTATTCTTTTTTTTCTAGTTAATTTTCTGGACAGTGATGGTATTGCCGGAGCAGATGTGCTCACTGGAGCAGTTAAAAGCAAAACCGACGATGATATCCTTACAAATTGTGACATCCGTCACCACAAAGTCCGTCAATTAACGTGATTATCCATTAACTTTTCTTTGATCGTTCATTCCTCATATTTATTAACTCCTTGTGTGGATATCCTACTTGCTTTAAGATCTTTGTGCTTGTGTTTCTTTCGTGAACGTGTGCTATGCTTAAAACTTTTACAAATTTTATCGTTATTATCACAAAATATACCATTTTATATAAAATCATTGTCATTAATAAAACCATTTTTAAGTGCCAATTATCATCAAATACATTCTTAACCTTAATATAACAAACACTTTTAAAGTCGTTTTCAACCGAAACAAACTTTAGGAACTCGATGGCTAAGTGCAGGGACTAAAATTGATATTTTGCAAACTTGGGATGGGCATAAAAACCCCCATTTCCCAGCCATTCTTCTTCACCTTCTTCATTTCTTCTTCATTCTTCTCCACTTCACATCTTCTTCATCTTTGCACCAAAACTGCCCCTTTTCGTCTCGTTTTCGTCGTCTAGACTTCATCTACAACCTAGTCTACTCCATCCTTGCAGGTAGACGACCTTGGTTGTCCCTTTCTTGCTCGTTTTACTGCTGTCCATTTCTAGGGTTTCGGGTGTTCGGGTTCAACCCGAACACACGAGGTCGTGTGGGTGCGTGTGAATTTCCTTTTTGAATGTCATGTGATGATAAGGTAACATCAATACAAATTTCATTGCTCGACCATAAAGATTAAAGTCAACGCTATCAAGGCCACAAATACTATTACAAATCAAATCAACCTAACGTTTTACAAATTATCAACAACCGATTTGTGACTACTAATATTTAATAAATACTTTCCTATAATAATGGATCTTTTACATAATATCACGAGCAATGGCAATGATTTCTAGTACTTGGATCTACATAAGATCTAATACGTGTGTCAGCTTGTGCATGTTACCCGCGACCGAACCGATACAACCGAACCGACCGAACATTACTATTTGTTTTATACATATCATTAATGCTTAACAATAACTGTTAATAGGTGTTTGACCGTTCATTACATACAACTGTTGGGAACTTTGAATCATTCATACTTACCACTTAATATGTGAGTTTCGTGGCCCCTTTCTATGCTTATACTACTTTTCAATCATTTACAAACATGGGGGAAAAGTATCCTCACCCGTTTTCTATGCTGTACAACTTACATATAATTTACATACTTGGAATCAACGTGCTATTGTTTTGTGAGTACTTATCTGATGCATGCTTGAGTCTGCTGTGTGATTCTTTCTTACAACCATTTAATTCCCGTGTGGAACCGATGGTTAGGTATTGGTAGTACTACTGGGTTGACACCCCCACCCTCGTTGTTGGTATACTAGTTAGTACTAATAGTCGCCAGGAACGGGCCTTGGGTGAATATATTCTGACAAGATTCTTTGTGTACGTTGTTAGGTTTGGTTGTAAAGCTCATGTCATGTGATTTTTCTTACTTGTAACTGTATTCACGGTATTCCGCAATAACTACTATACAGCATCAATTACTTATTTACATTTAAACCTACGAGCTCACCAATAATTTTGTTGACCATTTTGAGCATATCTTTTCAGGTGATCATGCCAAGTGAAGATCTAGGTGTGCTGTCTTAGTGGAGACCCTAGGATGTATTTTGAGTTTAAACATTGTCTTTGGAACATTGTTGTAGTTTTCTTTTAAAAAACATCATACATTTGTAACTTGTTCCCGGGTTGTGGGAATTGTATACAATGTTATCTTCTTGTTTATGTGAATCATTTATCATGTATATGCTTATGGCTATGTTGTCGTGAATATTGACTAAACACGACACAAGTCCCCTTGTTGTCGGGTGTCGTCATGACACACTTGTCATTATTTATTATATTGCATCTCTATCGTTTACCATGTGTTATGACAATCCGTCTCGTTACATCCCCGTGTTTTCACTCTCAGCGGGGGTGTGACAGACTGGTATCAGAGCCATTAGTTATAGAGAATTAGGCAATTCACTTGACCTAGACTATAACCTAGGAACCTTCATGTAGATTTGCATGCTAGGGCTGTGTGCATTTTATATCTCGTGTATGTGTTCCTCTTTACTTGATTCGTTTATCTATCCGTTTTGTGATCTTTTCACCTTATGAGAGAGCCCTTGTGCTCACTCCTTATGGGATGCTTCTATTGGATCTTCCGTTCCCTCTACGCGCCGAGTTGGTTTATCAAACCCGGGTATTAAACCCGAAGAGATCTCCACAGATCATGCTAATGCGCTTGACCTTGGACATTGAGATTTACCCTGAGGAGGTTATGTCTGAAACCTCGAAAGATGAGGAAATAGACAACCTTCGCTAGACTAACATGATTATATGCATGGGTTTGCAATTATTATGATGGATTACTGTTGGAACATTACCTATACATAGTGTGAGAATCACATGACTTGTATGTGATGTGTGGTAACAACAAGTGTGATATTAACTTGGAATGCTGGACTTTGATGAGTATTGTGGTTAATATGCTTTGAAATGGTTAAGCTTATGTGTTTACTACTTCTATGATTAGAAAATGCCGCCTCGAAGAGTTACCCGCAGCAACAGTGGCGGAAGTGAAGCCCCAAGGGGTAGAGGCAGAGGCAGAGGCAGAGGAAGAGGTAGAGCGCCAAGAACAAATGATGGCGCTGCCAGCAACAATCAGGGAATAGGAAACGCTGATGTGGCAGCTCTGATCGCCCAACAGCTGGCCGCACTGATCCCGACTATTGTGGCCCAAGTGAGCGATGCTCTTCAAAATCCCTAACCCCACGGGGTGGTGGCAATGACAATGAGGATAATGGGAACCCGACTGGGAATGAGAGTAACCAAGAGACCGGGAATGGTGGTACAGCTGGTAATGAAACTGTGGTTGTTAATAAGACTGGGGTGGTTAATGCTAGAAGGGGGTGTTCGTACAAGGAGTTTGTGGCCTGTAAACCGAAAGAATTTGATGGAAAGGGCGGAGCTATAGCCCTGACTAGATGGCTTGAGAAGATGGAGGCAGTGATTGACATCAGCGAGTGCCTCGACAGCTAGAAAATCAAGTATGCCACGTGTTCCCTATAGGGCAAGGCGCTAACTTGGTGGAACACTCAGATACATGCTAGGGGAAGAGAATCAACGATGAAAATGTCATGGGATGAGTTTAAATCCTTAATCACTGAGGAATATTGCCCCCTCGATGAGATGCAGAAACTGGAGCATGAATTATGGAATCATGCTATGGTGGGGACTGGGCACGCAGCTTACACTAACCGTTTTCATGAGTTGGCAAGATTGGTTCCGTATCTGGTCACTCCGGAATCAAAGAGGATTGAAAGGTATATTTGGGGACTTGCGCCTCAAATTTGAGCGATGGTAACAGCAGCTGCTCCTCCTACGATTCGGAGCGCAATTCTGAAGGTTGGCGCTCTAACTGTCGAGATGGTGAGAACAGGGGTATTGGGTATAGGAGCCGAGAAAAGGAAAGATGTTGGGAAACGAGCCGGTCGAGTACTGGGAAGTTTGATAAAAGGGCCAAGACAACCAGAAACTTCGTGGCCGTGATGCAGGGCAGGAGAGAGTATACCCCAAATGTGATAGGTGCAACTTCCATCATCCCCCAGCAATGTCGTGCCGGGTGTGCGTGAACTGTAGACGCCCGGGACATCTAGCAAAAGACTGCAGAACAGCGCCGAACCTGGGGGCACCAGTCAACGCAGTTAACCCCGCCGGGAATGCCAGGGGCTGTTACGAGTGTGGAAGCCCCGATCATTACAGAAACATATGCTCCAGACTGAATCAGGAGCCGGGTCAACAAGGGAACAACCAGCAACCGGTAATGGCCATAGCTGGAAATCAAGGCTCGGGAAATCAAGGGAATACAGCTCGGGGACGTGCATTCGTCATTGGAGCCAACGATGCACGTCAGGACCCGAATATTGTCACGGGTACGCACTTACTCAATATCTCTTCGCATCTATATTGTTTGATACTATGGAGCAGACAATAGTTTTATATATTCTGAGTTTGTGCAATTGCTTGATTTGAGTCCTAGTAGACTAGAAACTAGCTACTCTGTAGAAATGGCCAACGGTAGGGTTGTTCAGGCTGATGAAATCATTAGAAAGTGTTCGTTGATATTGGAGGACCATGCCTTAGATATAGATTTGATACCCTTTGAGTTAGGAAGCTTCGACGTGATTGTGGGAATGGATTGGTTGTCGAAACACGGAGCTGTGATTGTCTGTCGGGAAAAAGTAGTACGAATCCCCATTCCAGATGGGGAGGTACTCAAAATTCAAGGAGAACGACCAGGAAGAAACTTAAAGCTTATCTCCTGCATGAAAGCACGCTGAAGTTTACGAAAACAGTGCTACGCTTTTCTGGCTCATGTGCTAGAAAAGAAGGAAGAAGAGAGGAAAGTGGTATATATTCCGGTAGTACGGGACTACCCAAATGTATTTCCCGATGACTTGTCTGGTTTGCCTCCTCCATGACAGGTGGAATTTCATATAGAGTTGGTTCCTGGAGCTACACCGGTAGCAAAGACACCATACCGGTTAGCACCATCTGAAATGCAGGAATTATCTAGTCAGTTACAGGAACTACTTGAGAAGGGTTTCATTTGGCCGAGTCACTCACCATGGAGAGCACCAGTATTATTTGTCAAAAAGAAGGATGGGTCGTTCCGAATGTGTATCGATTACCGTGAGTTGAACAAGTTAACTGTGAAGAATCAGTATCCTCAACTTAGGATCGACGATCTATTTGACCAGCTGCAAGGAGCTTCATATTTCTCCAAGATCGACCTTCGTTCTGGATATCATCAACTAAGGGTTTTCGAGGAGGACATACCGAAAACAACATTTAGAACTTGTTATGGGCACTATGAGTTCTTGGTCATGCCATTTGGGCTAACTAACGCACCAGCTGTGTTTATGGACCTAATGAATTGGGTTTGTAAACCTTACTTGGATAAGTTTGTGATCGTATTCATAGACGATATACTTATCTACTCCCGATCGAAAGAGGATCACGAAGAACACCTTCGGGCAATACTGGAATTGTTACGGAAAGAGAAACTTTTCGCCAAGTTCTCAAAGTGTGAATTCTGGTTGTGGGAAGTGAAGTTTTTGGGTCATGTGGTTAACAAGGATGGGATTCATGTAGATCCCGGCAAGATTGAAGCGGTGAAGAAATAGGATACACCCCAGACGCCTTCAGAGATACGACAATTCTTAGGATTGGCCGGATACTATCGTCGTTTCATTGCGATTTTTCAAAGATTGCTCAACCGTTAACGCTACTGACGCAGAAAGACAAGAAGTTTGATTGGGGACATGCACAAGAACAAGCGTTCCAAATGTTGAAAGAGAAGTTGTGCAATGCTCCAATATTGTCCCTCCCAGACGGAACTGATGATTTTGTGGCATACTGCGATGCTTCACATCAAGGATTGGGATGTGTACTAATGCAGAAGGATAAGGTGATTGCCTACGCTTCACGACAACTTAAGGTGCACGAAAAGAACTATACAACCCATGATTTGGAGTTGGGCGCTGTAGTATTTGCACTTAAGATATAGAGGCATTACCTGTATGGAACCAAATGCATCATCTACACAGATCATAAGAGCCTCCAATATATCCTAGATCAGAAGGAACTCAATATGCGCCAGCGGCGTTGGGTGGAACTACTTAGCGACTACGATTGTGAAATCCGGTATCATCCGGGGAAAGCTAACGTGGTGGCTGATGCTTTAAGCCGTAAAGAACGCGCGAAACCACTACGTGCTCGAGCATTAGGGTTGACGATTCAAACGAATTTGAAAGCTTAGATCCAAATTGCACAAAGTGAGGCGTTGAAAGAAGAAAACCTTGCGGGAGAAGAATTCCGAGGGTTGGATAAACAAATGATTCACAAGGATGATGGTGTACAATACTTCATAGATCGCATATGGGTACCCAGATGGGGAGGTGTACGTACCTGGTCATGGATGAAGCACAAAAGACGTGATATTCTATTCATCCTGGTGCAGACAAGATGTACCACGATCTCAAGGATCCGTACTGGTGGCCAGGTATGAAGAAAGACATTGCCATGTACGTAAGTTGATGCTTGACATGCTCGAAAGTTAAAGTTGAACATCAGAAACCATCGGGATTATTGCAGCAACCTGAAATTCCGAGTGGAAATGGGAGAACATAGCTATGGATTTTATTACCAAACTCCCTACAACGAGCAGCGGGCATGACTCGATATGGGTCGTAATGGATCGAATGATGAAGTCAGCTCATTTCTTGCCGATCTGAGAAGACTACAAATGGATAAATTGGCAAGATTGTACACAAAAGAGGTCGTGACAAGACACGGAGTACCGGTGTCGATCATACCCGACCGTGACAGCCGATTTACTTCATAATTTTGGCAGACGCTATAGAAAGTGATGGGCACTCGATTAGATATGAGCACAACCTATCACCCTCAGACAGATGGCCAAAGTGAACAAACTATACAAACGCTAGAAGACATGTTGAGGGCGTGTGTAATCGACTTTGGTGGTAGTTGGGACACTCATTTACCGTTGATTGAGTTCTCTTACAACAACAGCTACCATACAAGCATTGGATGTGCTCCATTTGAAGTGTTGTATGGAAGAAAATGTAGATCTCCTGTTTGTTGGGCCGAGATTGGTGAAAGTCAACTAACAGGCCCAGAGATCATTCAAGAAACAACCGACAAGATTTTCCAAATCAAAGACAGACTGAAAGCGGCTAGAGATTGCCAAAAGAGCTATGCCGACAACCGTCGGAAAGTTTTACTCAAAGTCTCTCCTTGGAAAGGAATTGTTCGGTTTGGAAAGAAAGGGAAGCTTACCCCAAGATACGTAGGACCATTCGAGATTACAGAAAGAATTGGTCCAGTGGCTTACCGATTAAGGTTGCCACAAAACTCAGCAGCGTACATGATACTTTCCACGTGTCGAACCTCAAGAAGTGTTTGGCTGATGAATCACTTCACGTACCAATTGAGGACATCAAGATTGACGAAAAGCTTCATTTTATGGAGGAACCCATTGAGATCATGGATCGAAGGTCAAGCAATTGAAGCGCAGTAGAGTACCAATTTTTGGCATGAGATGGAATTCAAAACGAGGGCCAGAGTTTACATGGGAACGGGAAGATCAAATGAAACTTAGATATCCACATCTATTCGAGGATGAAACTCTTGGACCTAACTCCAGCTGAATTTCGGGACGAAATTCTCTCAACTGGGGGATACTGTGACATCCGTCACCACAAGGTCCGTCAATTAACGTGATTATCCGTTAAGTTTTCTTTGATCACATCCCAAAAAGAATGAGTAGAAATGAGAATAAGTTACAGTAGTTTCTAGAGTGGTTGTGTTTCTTTCGTGAACGTGTGCTATGCTTAAAACTTTTACAAATTTCATCGTTATTATCACAAAATATACCATTTTATATAAAATCATTGTCATTAATAAAACCATTTTTAAGTGCCAATTATCATTAAATACATTCTTAACCTTAATATAACAAACACTTTTAAAGTAGTTTTCAACCGAAACAAACTTTGGAAACTCGGGGGCTAAGTGCAGGGACTAAAATTGACATTTTGCAAACTTGGGATGGGTATAAAAACCCCCATTTCCCAGCCATTCTTCTTCACCTTCTTCACTTCTTCTTCATTCTTCTCCACTTCACATCTTCTTCATCTTTGCACCAAAACCATCCCGTTTCGTCTCGTTTTCGTCGTCTAGACTTCATCTACAACCTAGTCTACTCCATCCTTGCAAGTAGACGACCTTGGTTGTCCCTTTCTTGCTCTTTTTACTGCTGTCCATTTCTAGGGTTTTGGGTGTTCGGGTTCAACCCCAACACAAGAGGTCGTGTGGGTGCGTGTGATGTCTTTCTGCGTGTGCTTCATGTTTGTATGTGTTTGTTGTGTGTTTCTGGAAGTTATTGTTGTGTAAAACTCGTGCACGGAGCAGCCGAAGGCTGCTCTGCACTTCAGTAGTCGCGAACCTGTAGTTCAGGCGACTGGGTCTGTCATGCGACTGGGTGAGTCATGCGACTAAGTCATGTGATTGTGTCATTCGGGCGACTGAGTTGTGCGACTGAGGATGTCATGCGGCTGAGTGGTGCGATCGAATGAATGTGTGCGATTGAGTCAACGCAGATGAATGTTATGTGCGATTGAGTCAATGTGGATGAATGTTGTGTGCGATTGAGTCATGCGACCGAATGAATGTATGCGATTGTGCGTGCATCGCACGACTGAAGGCCAATTGTATGAATGAAGGTTTAGTCGTACGAATGAAGCTGATTCGTACGAATGAAGGTTGATTCGTGCGTATGGAGGTTAAGTCGTGCGATTGGGTGTTGTGTGGTAAGACTGAATACCAGACGTGCGAATGAAGGTTCAATCGTACGAATGAAGCTGATTCATACGACTGAAGGTTGATTCGTACGAATGGAGTGTTGAGCTGAGCGTCTAGTCCTGTTGTGTGACTGATGATGCTGTGTGTGTGAATTTCCTTTTTGAATGTCATGTGATGATAAGGTAACATCAATACAAATGTCATTGCTCGACCACAAAGATTAAAGTCAACGCTATCAGGGCCACAAATACTATTACAAATCAAATCAACCTAACGTTTTACAAATTATCAACAACCGATTTGTGACTACTAATATTCTATAATAATGGATCTTTTACACAGTATCACTAGACGATTTCTATTACTTGGATCTACATAAGATCTAATACGTGTGTCAGCTTGTGCGTGTTACCGCGACCGAACCGATACAACCCGAACCGACCGAAAATTACTATTTGTTTTATACATATCATTAATGCTTACAATAACTGTCAATAGGTGTTTGACCGTTCATAACATACAAGTGTTGGGAAATTTGAATCATTTGTACTTACCACTTAACATGTGAGTTTCATGGCCCCTTTCTATGCTTATACTACTTTTCAATCAGTTACAAATATGGGGGAAAAGTATGCTCACCCGTTTTCTATGCTATACAACTTACATACAATTTACATACTTGGAATCAACGTGCTACTGTTTTGTGAGTACTTATCTGATGCATGCTTGAGTCTGCTGTGTGGTTCTTTCTTACAACCATTTAATTCCAGTGTGGAACCGACGCATAGGTATTGGTAGTACTACTGGGTTGACACCCCCACCCTCGTTGGTGGTATACTAGTTAGTACCAACAGTCACCAGGAACGGGCCTTGGGTGAATATATTCCGACAAGATTCTTCGTGTACGTCGTTAGGTTTGGTTGTAAAGCTCATGTCATGTGATTTTGCTTACTTATAACTGTATTCACGGTATTCCGCAACAACTACTATACAACACCAATTACTTATTTACATTTAAACCTGCGAGCTCACCACAATTTTGTTGACCATTTTGAGCATATCTTTTCAGGTGATCATGCTAACTGATGATCTAGGTGTGCTGCTTTAATGGAGACCCTAGGATGCATTTTGAGTTTAAACATTGTCTTTTGGAACATTGTTGTAGTTTGCTTTTAAACAACATCATACATTTGTAACTTGTTCCGGGTTGTGGGAATTGCATACAATGTTATCTTCTTGTTTATGTGAATCATTTATCATGTATATGCTTATGACTATGTTGTCGTGAATATTGACTAAACACGACATAAGTCCCCTTGTTGTCGGGTGTCGTCATGACATGCTTGTCATCATTTATTATATTGCATCTATATCGTTTACCATGTGTTATGACGATCCCGTCTCGTTACATCCCCGTGTTTCCGCTCTCAGCGGGGGTGTGACACATATTCCACATGCCTTGTCGGAGGCGTCGCCGGATCCAGTGATGATGTGAAACATACATGACCAAATTAAAAGATAAAAAGGTGAATTAATATCAGATTGACATGTGGCCCAATGGTGGGTGGTACTATAGCCACCGATCAAAGATTTTAATATATACTATAAGTAGTCAAGCCCAAACTTTTCAAAATGGAGTTGTTATATTATATATATTAATTATCAACTTGGTTGTGTATAATAAATTGTATTATATGCTAAATAAGTTGTATCCACTTTATCTTTTATCCATTTTTGTGATCTTTTACTTTTTTTAACTTAATAATTTAATATATTTTATAATTTATCTTTAATTTTTTTTACTTTCGGCTTTGTTCCTCAATACTTTATACATTTAATTTTTTATATTTTATGTTAGGGTTCAAATTTGACGAATTAACACGCCACAACGTGCATGTGTTTTTCAAATCTTTACGCATATTTTTTTCGTTTAACGGCTTTGTCGCGAGGCGTTGGTTCTATATCAACTTACTTATTGTGTTAGATGATTTTAGATTTCGATAGCGTGGTTCAACGTTTTTACGTATACTTTTCTTTCCGTATTATAGTTTTTGTTTTTAATTTCTAATATGAGCTATTTCGTTGTTGGTGATCACTGATAGTGGTGTTTCATTGGTGTTACTTGAAAAGGTTTCCCACCATCTGCTGCAACACGTGAGGCTTAATACTAGTTTTATTTTAATAACTAAATTTTATTTGCTAGCTCATCTCCAATTATCACAACTAAGTTTCAGATTTTGGATCATAAAGAGTCAAAGTTGGCTATTTATATTTAAAAATACAAGATTCCAAACATTTCTAGGAGTTTAATTATATTTTACGTATTTTTAAAATATGTCTATGAAGGGTGAAATTTAAACTTGTCAACATTTAAAATGAAAAAGAAAATTAAATTTGTTAGTTAAGGTTTTTTTACACTACTGAATTAAATAGAATTCAGTTTTGACCGGACGTATTCCCAATACGATTTAGTTCGGTTCGATTTTCGGTTATAACAAAACCGAATAAACCGAACAAAATCTATAACCGAACCATTGAACACTCGTAAGTTTCATGAAGTTGTAAATAAAAAATTTTCATACTCGTAATTCATACAATTATGTTCAAAAGTTGAGATTTTTTATTATTTATTGTTTTCTTTATTCCCTAAAGCAGTCACATATCCATGTTATAAGTAGTGGGAGTGGGTCCTTAAGGCCCAACTATACTTTCATAAATTTTTTAACCTTTCAGCCCAAATATTACAATTTTAGGGGCATAAAAGTTTCGAAACGCGGGCCCACGAGAAAGTCAAGAGGGATGAATAAGAAGATCAGGTAAGCAAAAAATCACCCTATCATTTTGATATTTTCAAACTAAAAAATGATCTAAATAATAGCGAATCACTTAAATGGTATCTGATGTGTATATTTTTTCATGAGGTAGATGTTTTGAAGTTTAAGATGAAAAATGATGCAAAATTAGAAGTAGAATTAGATAATTTACGTCTATTGCTGACCATTTAACTCCTTTAGTTCATATAAACCAACTGTCGTTGGGTATTTCTTTTGTGTTTGGTGAGTTACTTTTTATTTCTATTTAGCTAGTTGCAATTCTTTCCTTTTTTTCTTTTGTTAATTATTGTTTACTACATGTTATGGTTATCTTCTATTACTTTATTTAACTGATTGTACAATTAACTATTGTTAATGTTACTTTGACTCTTTATATAATTTTTTTATTAGTAACTATGGACAAAATTTAAAAGAAACAATGTCATTTTTGAGGCCTAAATTAAGAGATATGAATGATCTTCGACCACCCTTTTCCTTAGAGCATTCACATCCAATTCTTTATATTTATTTATATAATTATATTAAAATCATTATTTTTTCTTTTTTTGTAATAAAATAATACTTTTATAAATTGATCATTATTTTTTATTTCTTCTCCGCTCACAACCATTTAAAATATATTAAAAAAATTATAGGAATTTAAACAGTGATTTTTCAAAATACACATTGAACAATAACATATTCTCTCATATTTATTCACAACCACTTATAATTATAACATATAATATAAAAAATACATTCATAGTTTTTAACAAACAGATGTAAATGCTCTTAAGGCTAGCAAACAGGTTACATAAATTGTATCCATGTGATATAATGAATTTTTTTAATCATTATTTGTTGTTTTCTTTACCCTTTAAGAAACCCATATTTTGATCCCTACCACAAATCCTTCGAAACACAAGCCATCTTATAGTCCGACAATTTCTGATTAATTAACATTTAGTATTTTATTGTTTTTCTTTCACTCTTTCAAAGCATAAGTGGTATTGTGTTTCATACAAGTCGGATCTCTTTCTTTCTCTAATAAAGAAGAATTGCATTGGGGAAGACCTCTCGAATATCTCCGAGATCAGTTTTCGAGTTTTAGAAGAGAACCACGACAAAAGCTCTCAATCAGTCGAGTTTTCTAGATTAGTTTTTGAATACACATACATACATAATTCTTTTAATATTATATTAACATGTATACTTAATTCTT